>CAIGQZ010032240.1:2016904-2047949 GCA_903798205.1 Danio tinwini | reverse complement strand
AAAAACATCAATCACCAAATAAAGAAAACTTTCTTTACAGAAAATTGAAATATTTACAAATATTTGTTAGAGTGTATTAATACTATCATCATCATCATCATCATCATCATCATCATCATAATTATTATTATTATTATTTTATTATTAAAAATATTTATTTATTTTATTTTCATTGTGTTTTGTATAGTAAAAATAGATTTCAATTTAAACTGAATTTTATAGAAATTATACAATTCTTAATTTAGCTCAAAATACTATAGTGCATGATATATAAATATAGGTTAACACAATTGTTATGTATGCAGCTGTTAACTGTATACTGTATTAACTTACAGTTTGACACATTATGTATTGGTTGGAAACTACTTTCTGATCTGGGCTGTTATGAACAGAAAAATAATTAATACATACTTACCTCTTTTTTGTTATATAAATTTTGTATAATTCAATTTCAACAACATTTATCAATAATTGTAATGATGTAAGCTATGGTCTTTTTGGAAACTTCAAAAACTAAATAGTGGACACAGTGCATATTTTTAGGTAATGAATCTTTGACTGTGCGGTTCTACTCAAAGCGTGCTCAATTTTTCAATCTCTATTTATAATTGTTTTTAATCTTTTGTGTGAACTAATTGACTTTGTTCACAAAGCTTTATTAAAATGGCACACATTCACCTTTCTGAAGCTCTGGGCTGCGTCTGAAGATTAAACATTAAATAGATTGGCTTTAGTCCAACGTTAACAGTCGAATTCATTATTGTTTATCCAATCATTAGTTCAACTGAATATTTCATTTTACTGATAACTGTGTTTACAAAGCTCTTTTAATCGCAATTATTTTTTTTATTTTGTAATTATTTTATGAATGTGTTTGTCAGTCTGAATTTACTTATAGCACTTTTACTTGCCATAGTTTCATTTTAATTTGTCTTAGGTTAAACACAATAACCTCTGCTACAACATTATCCTACTTCAATTAATAAAAGAGAGTCTGTCTTTTGTAGAAAAACAGAAGTTAAGTTATCATTCCCTTTACCCAAATTACAGCCATAAAAAAGTATAGTCACACAGATTTATTTATTTGTTTGTTAGTTTGTGTGTTGAATATTATATATGTATACATACAGTTGAAGTCAGATTTATTATCCTTTTTTTTTTTTAAGTATTTCCCAAATGATGTTTAATAGAGTAAGCAAAATTTTCGAAGTGAAAGAGAGATTTTTTCTTTCTGTAAAAGTCTTATTTGTTTAATTTCAGCTAGAACGAAAGCAGTTTTACATTTTTTAAGAACCATTTTAAGGTCAAAATTATTAGCCCCTTTAAGCTTTTTTTTCCGATTGTCAACAAAACTAACCATCGTTATACAATAACTTGCCTAATTACCCAAACCTGCCCAGTTAACCTAATTAACCTAGTTAAGCCTTTAAATGTCACTTTAAGCTGTATAGAAGTGTCTTGAAAAATATCTAGTAAAATATTATTTACTTATGTATATATATATATATATATATATTAGATTTATATAT
Source organism: Danio tinwini (assembly GCA_903798205.1). Lineage (NCBI taxonomy): Eukaryota > Metazoa > Chordata > Actinopteri > Cypriniformes > Danionidae > Danio > Danio tinwini. The sequence continues at coordinate 2,046,420 of CAIGQZ010032240.1, read as the reverse complement.
AAGATTAGATTTTTTTTTTAATGAAATACATGCAGCACCTGCTGCATTATTCCAGTCACTAATAAAGTGCCTTAATGTATTAAAACAGTTCATTGAAAGATCAATTTCTTACCCTCTTTTTCCATGGCACCGATTCAGTAAGCTGATGGAAGCATTCCTCCATTTTGCTCCATGCAGACCTTGATTGTATCGAGTAGTTATTTGATTTACCTTTGTTTTTATCATCAATTATCAATTTGATGGTCAATCATCTCTGATCTCTGGCATCAACAAGGCATTTTCACCTACAGAACTGCTGCTCACTGGATATTTTCACCTTTTCTGGCCTTTCTCTCTAACCACTAGAGATGATTATGTGAAAATCATTGTAAATCAGCAGCGTCTGAAATACTTAGAACAGGCTGTCTAATATAATACTAAGTCACAATCCTTAGAGCCCAGGGCTCCCTCCCGTTCACAGAGCGAGAGAGGAGATTGAGCTTAGGTAGATCTCAAAAACTCCTCAGCTGAAGTGGCTAAGGTAAACTACTTTGAGAAGGAAAGATACTGATACTGTGAGCTAGTCAAAGTGCCCGTTTTGCGGACACGGGGAGAACATACAAACTCCGCACAGAAACACCCACTGGCCCAGCGAGAACCAGAGGTTCAAAAGGTTTTCTTGCTGTGGAGCAACAGTACCAACCACTGGGCCACCATGCCACCAAATCTATGAGAAATAAACAAGGAGAAGGGGAGGAAGTGGGTTTCTTCCAGACGAAGATAAATGTGGAATGAAGGCTGTGTTTTTTATAGTAACTTAGGAATCATATGCTTGGAGGATCATAATTAGCTAATGTGGGACCAGCTGTGGTAAATCATAAGCACGTGATCCTCTCGAAATTAGTTTATAAATAAATTTCACTTAATTTAGGTACAATTAAATAAAAAATAAATAAAAAAACACTTGTTGCACAGTACAACATGGTAACCAATTTAGGCATCACTAATGTTACTAATGGATGTAAATGTTTTCCCAGTGTTTCTTTGGGGTGGTTAAGGTGAAATAGAGCACTGTATAGGTATTGTAATCATAATAAAATCACTTTAAGTGCTGTTTATCACCAGCATTTTATGTAGTGCTATATAGCACCTTAACCCCACCACAAAGAACTGCTGGAGAATCTTTATAGGTTCTTTATAGCACTTAAATAGTTTCTTCTATGAATATTTATTTTTTTAAAGAAACTTTTTTAGTGTAGGGCTGTGGAATAATGTATGTGCAAATGTTTGAGACCAAGCTCAACATTTTCAATACATTTAAGTGTGCTTATTCTTCCATTCACAGAGAATCTGTCTGGCTAGACTGATGTTTGATGTACAGCCTGGAGCTTCGTTCTCCTTTCAGCAGTCCCAGGTGTGCTGTGTCACAACCCAGCCTTAATTCTACTTTAGTTTAGCAGACACAGAGAGAAAACACTGCCTTATTGAACATTTGTACATGTCTTGTACTTCATTTCCATGGGGGCGATTGCGGTGCACCTCAGTGTGGTTTCTCTTCAAACAAACTGAATAGACTGGAAACCCTGAAGAGAGTTTGTCTGAGCAGAAACTTTTTCTCTCATTAGACAAGCTCATTATGAGACATTGATGTGTGTTTGTGAGTGAATCAGTCTAAACTGTTGAAAGGAAGAAACAGACCACCTGTGGTTCAGATGTCAGCTGTGTCAAAGCTGTGGAGGCATCTGCTAGATTCAGCCTGGTAATGTACTCTGCTGATTGGTTAGTGAGCATTTTATATCAAATATCGGATTTTGGTACAAGATTTGTAAAGCAAGAAAAATGTATGCATGTAAAATATGCTTATGCGTATATTTATCCTATTAAAAATTTATTGTTTACATTTGTGCAGTAGAAAAGGTAAATGTATTTAAATGTTTTATATATTGTCATTTATATATTAGTAAAGTATAAAAAGTAGTTTATATGAACATGTATTTGTAAGCATATTTATTTTCATGTACTACAAGCATAAAAATAAATATATGAAGAGTTCAGATGCAAAAACGGCTAAGTGCCGTCTGTAAATTTATTTAAAAACATAATTCAGACTGTATATTTGGTAGTTTCAGTTTAATGTCAAAGAAAATGTTTTTTATTCATGGCCTTTAAAGGGTCATGAAGCCCCCCTCTTTTAGTTTAAGTCTACCTCAGAATGTTTTCAAAAAATGCTTCATGATAAGCATGGAGCGCTGCCAGCAGAGGGAGGAGTGGGTGTGGCCGGCAAAGCAGGGGATAAAGAGGGGAGTGAACAACTGTCAGTTGGCTCACAAAATGAGACAAAAACCATGAGGAGACCCAGGATTTTATAGTTTACAAAGTTAAAATGCAAAGAAAAAAAAACAGTAAGTCATTTAATGCCCTGCTACATTTGTTATTCCTAATTTCATATACACATAACCATAATTTGTTATATCATTATAAATTAATCTTTTTTATATGAACACTATAAATGAGGAGGACTTCTCTCCTCCTGAATTCCCGGGTCTGAATGCAGACACAGTGGATAGCAGCGCAGCAGGTCTCTTGCCTTATCTATTCCAACTATTAGCCCTGCCTGAAATCCGGAGGATTTCAAACATAGGGGAACACAGCAGCATAAATATAGTCGATGTGTGTGAATGGTAACAAACTCAATTGATAAAAGCCAAAGTCCACCATTCTCTAATTATTGTACAGCTCTCCCGATAAAAATGCTTGTCACACACAAACAGCTTTGCCTGACAGCATTGTGAAAAACATGCAACAAACCCAGTGGATCATGGAAACAAACACATACCACCCTTCACGAATTTCTAAATACTGCGTGCCATGCACGGACGCAGTCTCACTGCTTGGCAGGTCTGCCTTGCCTTTGGAAAGCACGTGCAGTCATGAATAATTAAAAAGCAGGTCTTCTCATAGTATAAGAAAACTCAGCTATGAATAAAAATGAGAAATTGACAAGTCATCACTGGAGCGGCAGATTCATGCTACATCTCTGATATTGATCGCATCCCAAAAGTGACTTTAAACCTGGAAGATGAAATTAGCTGACAAAAGTTCAAAATTATCCAGTTTTCCCCACAATTAAAGCTAACAGGTTCTGACGTTGTCTTAATTGATGCTCAACACACACAAATCTGTAAAATCTCAAAAAAAGTACTAGAGGGTTTCTTGAACTTTTAAACTGATTGAACACAAAAAAAACACAGAAGTCTAAGAAAAATGCTCATTTTAAAAGAAAATTCCAGATGGCACTTAGAAGTTTTTGCATCTGAACTCTTCATATGTTTATATTCAGAAGATGTGTATGTGATGGACAGATCTGATAAAAAATATTTAGCTTTCATATTTACAAATAAAATGAACATAAAGTTAAATATAACATAATTCATATATAGTATTTTTTATTTAGTATACAAGCATTTGTGAACATATATTAATATTTAATTAACATTAATATTAATTATACATATATTATAGATAACAATTATTAATATAGCAAATAAATGCAGTATTAATAATATAAACATTATAAACAAAACAGTTTTTTTTTTATTCCTTGTTTATTTGTGTGTGTGCATGCCTGTTTGTGTTATTTTTACCTTTACCATTTTACCTTTATATCATAAAGAGCATTATATAAATGAAAATGAAATAATGAAACCATTGGGTTTGTCCATATTTGACGTAACCTTGGTTTACAACCACACAGCATTTAAAAAAGATAATAGATAAAATATAATATCTCAGCATTAGTAGATGATGGTGTCTGCTATAACCATGTACTATAACATAACTTCACATGGCTATTTAAAGGACTTTGGCCTTAATTGTAAGTTTGCTGCAAAATTAAAGCCCACTCATCAATATTTGACACCACAGTCACATGTCAGCTGGAATATTGAAGTGATTCTGAAATATGCATGCCGAAATACTCAAGATGACTTTGATTTGAAGCGACTGTTGTGATGTGACATGTCTGTGGTTAAATAAACCTGTACAGCCAGTCATCGCTTAGCCATTTGCATGAAAGTTTCTGCTCTGCATCGTCAGCATTTTGTTTCTGTTGACTGAACCACAAACTACTTGCGAGTTACTGTTTACAAATTGCCTGAGGCAGAGCTCTATTGATATGACCCTGCCTGCAATATGTTAGTATAGCGACACGTCCCATAAGGTCCCAGTGGAGCGTCCTGGCGAAGGAGGGCAAAACTGCTCAAATTAATTGCTAGACACAGTTGCTAATCCTGTGAACATGGATGCAGCAAGGTGGGGAACTCAATTCAACTTTAAGTTAGCATTGGCAATATGTTACGTTTTTGGACGCTTTAAGTGATAACATTAAAAACAAGTTGCAGAAATAAAGATTTGGTTTTATTGCCCTTGGCCCAGTCAGAACAGTTATTTAGATGCACACTTATGCCAAGTTCAGACTGCCTATTTTCAAAGTAGTCGTGTCACAGATGTTTTCATGTTGCATGACTCTGGGGTAGCGTTTTGTCGGTGATGTGTTTACACCGCATGATGGATCGTGACAGGGGGTTTCACACGGCATGACTTTAAAATAGGGAGAATCACATGAGAGAAACACATGAGAGAAGTGACATGGAAACAACGCTAGGTCACGTAGTATATCTTTTGTTATTAATTACATAATGAGAAAGAAGCCTTTAGTGGGGCAGAAAATGTACTTATTTTGCTCTGCTGGCTTTTGAAGGGAATTAGCAATTTTTTCTCAACTTTGTTTCTTTTTCGATCCGGTTGCTCAGATGACACGTCAAACAGACACAGGTGCTCCTGCCAAATTTACACTAGTTTTTCCTCCATTTGCTAGGTCCAGATAAACTGAAAATGATCGCTTTTAACTTCTCCTCCAACCTCCCGCTGACCTGCAGATACCCATACTAGTAAATGCTGCTCTCTCATTGGCTGTTGGTAATCGCCGTGGTTATTTTCAATCAGAACACATTTCACAAGGCATGATTTGAATCTAAAATCATGCAGCCTGAACTCAGCATTACTATATACAGTGCTCAACATATATTATTACACCTCTCACAAATCTCTCATTTAAATTAATATTTATGTTTGAAACCAAATCTGGAGCTTATCTAAAAAATAACTTATGAAAACGGTTCAAAATTAGTATCCCCAAGTCTATGTTAGGGAAAAATATTAAGTAACAAAATTAAAAAGAGCAAAATTCAAGAGAAACAAAACATGCATACATTTTTGTTGAAATTTTGTAGTTAGCATTTCTTTCCCAATATTTTGCATGAATTTAAAGGTATTATCTTTCTATTTCTAAAGATGGTCAGTGACTACAGTATAATTGTAATAAATATATTTGAAATTGATAAAACTTTCATTTTTAAAATGGGGTTTACTTAATTATTTTGAGCACTGTGTTTATATTTATAGTAACATATTGTATATGTATCAGATATATCTACATTTGACACCAAATAGTCTATGTACACTACTGTAAAATAAATACAACTTTTTTACTTTAAGTAAAATTAAAATACAAAAACAATTTACAATGTAATTGATGTAAAAAGTTTGAATATATAACTTAAGATGTAAAAGATTTAAAATAAAATACAAAATAACAATGTATTAAAATAAACAAATGAAACAATAAAATTAGTTTAATTAATCAAAACTACATAGCATATTTAAATAAATATGCAACTAAATTATTAACATTTATAAAAGTGTAATAATTATTACAAATAATATAAAAATCTATTTCATATTAGTTTATTTTTAGTATATATATTTAATATGTATATATATTCTTTATCACTTATAAGGTCTTAATCACTATTCACAATTATACACACATTTGTTTCTTTTAAGTTAACTTGCAAAAAACATTAAATATAAACACTATGCTGTTAAAAAAAAGCAAAAATGGCCAAAAATACTATATACTGTATAGTATAGTTGTGCAAACTAGCAAACAAACAAATTTGTTTTTAATTCTGTATTTATATATGTAAAATTCTGATCTTAATTTCCTTCTTTTTTTCTTATTCACTAACACTAAACAAACACTACTACAGTACAATATCTATATCAAGACACTACTTCAACACTGGAGGAGTTGGTAAGCATATTCATCCTGTCAAACACATACAAACAAGCCTATCGCTACCTTCACCTTTCTGTTGGTGGTCTTTGCTCTGACTCTGCACTACAGCAAAATGTCCCATCATCTTCATCATCCTCATCCTGAGAGGTTATCAAAACCCTGGCATTACCAGCGGGTCATTCATACCCACACAACACCTTTAAAACTATCTGCCAACTCCGGTTCAGTGGCTGGAAGTGGCCAGAAATCACATCTGATCAAGGTGAACAGACCCACTCACACACACACACACGCACAAAAATGCAATGTGCAGCATAAAGCGAGGCATTATGGGATGCTAATGGTGTCATTCTCTTGCCGGAGAGCCTGGAGAGGCCCGCTTGTTTCCATTTGACAGTGGGAAATGAGCTCTTATCTGTCCCTCTGAAGATAAGAGGTAGACCTTTCTCTCTCTCTCTCTCTCAGCCCTTTTCGGCTTGGCTTTTTTCAGACTTGAAATTTACAGTACCGTCTCTCGAGATGAGGCTGCTCACCCCTACTGGTAGAGGATGACAAACATTGTGCAGCTGGTTTGAGATTCAGCATGCAAAACAAATTTTAGATGACAGAAGCAGTTCCTGTCACGCCATGGCCCCTGAAACACCCCTGCTGAAAATCTACAAACTAAAAAACTGAAGAATGACAGTTGTGCTTCAGCGAAGGTGAAAACTCTGATTCAAACGTCAAGGAACTGGCCTGTTGTGTTTCCCAGAAGTCAACATGATGAGCAATGAGGCCAGCGGTCGATGGATGTTGAAAGGTTGACAGTCAAGCTTCTTCTTTTTATTTTATTTATTTATTTTTTGAGGATTTTTCTTGGTCACACTTTACAATGTTCATTAGTTAATGCATTTACTAACATGAACAAACAATGAACAATACAGGTAGTGCAGAATTATTAGGCAAATGAGTATTTTGACCACATCATCCTCTTTATGCATGTTGTCTTACTCCAAGCTGTATAGGCTTGAAAGCCTATACCAATTAAGAATATTAGGTGATGTGCATCTCTGTGCATCTCTGTATATCAGATGTGCATAATTATTAGGCAACTTCCTTTCCTTTGTCAAAATGGGTCAAAAGAAGGACTTGACAGGCTCAGAAAAGTCAAAAATAGTGAGATATCTTGCAGAGGAATGCAGCACTCTTAAAATTGCCAAGCTTTTAAAGAGTGAACAACCAAGCATTTCATTCAAAATAGTCAACAGGGCCGCAAGAAGCGTGTGGAAAAACCAAGGCTCAAAATAACTGCCCATGAACTGAGAAAAGTCAAGCGTGCAGCTTCCAAGATGCCACTTGCCACCAGTTTTGCCATATTTCAGAGCTGCAACATCACTGGAGTGCCCAAAAGCACAAGGTGTGCAATACTCAGAGACATGGCCAAGGTAAGAAAGGCTGAAAAACGACCAGCACTGAACAAGACACACAAGCTGAAACGTCAAGACTGGGCCAAGAAATATCTCAAGACTGACTTTTCTAAGGTTTTATGGACTGATTAAATGAGAGTCTTGATGGGCCAGATGGATGGGCCCGTGGCTGGATCAGTAAAGGGCAGAGAGCTCCAGTCCGACTCAGACGCCAGCAAGGTGGAGGTGGAGTACTGGTTTGGGCTGGTATCATCAAAGATGAGCTTGGGGCCTTTTCGGGTTGAGGATGGAGTCAAGCTCAACTCCCAGTCCTACTGCCAGTTTCTGGAAGACACCTTCTTCAAGTAGTGGTACAGGAAGAAGTCTGCGTCCTTCAAGAAAAACATGATTTTCATGCAGGACAATGCTCCATCACACGCGTCCAAGTACTTCACAGCGTGGCTGGCAAGAAAGGGTCTAAGAGAAGAAAAACTAATGACATGGCTTCCTTGTTCACCTGATCTGAACCCCATAGAGAACCTGTGGTCCATCATCAAATGTGAGATTTACAAGGAGGGAAAACAGTACACCTCTCTGAACAGTGTCTGGGAGGCTGTGGTTGTTGCTGCACGCAATGTTGATGGTGAACAGATCAAAACACTGACAGAATCCATGGATGGCAGGCTTTTGAGTGTCCTTGCAAAGAAAGGTGTCTATATTGGTCACTGATTTGTTTTTGAATGTCAGAAATGTATATTTGTGAATGTTGAGTTGTTATCTTGGTTTCACTGGTGAAAATGACTAATTGAAATGGGTATATATTTGTTTTTTTGTTAAGTTGCCTAATAATTATGCACAGTAATAGTCACCTGCACACACAGATATACTCCTAAAATAGCTAAAACTAAAAAAAAACTAAAAACTACTTCCAAAAATATTCAGCTTTGATATTAATGAGTTTTTGGGTTCATTGAGAACATGGTTGTTGTTCAATAATAAAATTAATCCTCAAAAATACAACTTGCCTAATAATTCTGCACTCCCTGTACATTTACTACAGCATTTGTTCATGTTAGTTAACGTTAGTTAATGAAAATACAGTTATTTATTGTTAGCTCATGTGAATTCATGGTGCATTAACTAATGTTAACAAGCATGAACTTGGATGTTAATAATGCATTAGTGAATGTTGAATTATGATTAAAAAATGCTGTACAAGGGTTGTTTATGATTAGTTCATGTTAGTAAATGCATTAACTAATGAACCTTATTGTAAAGTATTACCTTTTTTCTTTTCTTTTCAAAATGCTTTGATGCACAAATAATGTCTTGTTAAAATAAATGTCTTTAGTGTTACTTTTGAATATTTTTTTATTACTGAGTAAAGAAATATATGCATTTATTTGACGTTTGCTAATACGCTATTACAATCTAAAACTATCTGCTCATATTTAAGAATACATAAGCTAAATTATGCACAAGGTTATTTTCATTATCTAACATTATCAATGATAAATAAAAACTTGAAATTATATATATTGGTCATTAGTAAATAATGTGTTGACTAATGAGACCTCATTATAAAGTGTTACCATTATAATGAACTAAAACTAAAACATTTTGTGCGACATGGTGGCTCAGTGGTTAACATTGTCACCTTAAAGCAAGAAGGTCACTGGTTTAAGTCCTGGCTGGGTCAGTTGGTATTTTTGTGTGGAGTTTGCATGTTCTCCTCGTGTTCGCGTGGGTTTCCTTTGGGTGCTCCGGTTTACCCAACAGTCTTAAAACATGCGGTTTAGAGGAATTAAATAAACTAAATTGGCTGTAGTGTATGTGTGTGAATGAGCGTGTATGGATGACTCCCATGACTGGGTTGCAGCTGAAAGGGCATTCGCTGTGTAAAACATATGCTGGATAAGCTGACGGTTCATTCCACTGTGGCCCCTGATGAATAAAGGGACCAAGCCAAAGAAAAATGAATGAATGAATAAAAGATTTTGAAATTTTTGTTAAATTAGCATGAGCTGCAATATATACACACATACACTTATTTAGTTTTAGCTTTTGGTCAATGAAATCTTTCTGATTATGTTAAACAGTACAAAATTTTGTTCGTTTAAAGTCAGCCCATAGAAATTGGTTGCAACCACTTACTGTACCTTAAAAAAATAGTAAATCCAATGAGTATTTTTTTATTAGTGAAGGAAGTATTAAAAGTACAGTGTCCTCTTTAAGACTAAAGTTGTTGGTAAATATTCCTTAACCTTCAAGAATGCTCTGATTTGACCACTACCACATCGGCCTGCTGTGTTTCTCACCATTCCCAGAAGTCAACATGACGAGCGACAGACGAGTCCAGAGGTCGATGGATGTGTCGATGTTTGCTGACGAAGACAGCGCCGGCGATTCAGCAATACGTGTGTTCCCACAGTGGATAATATTCTATCGATTAGACAAGGCTTGAAATTTCTCACAGGCATTTAGCATGGCTTGCTTGCTGTAAATATAGCTGTTATGAGTTTATGCGGACGTGCTCAAGAAGACCTTTATCGGATTTTACAGATTTGGCCTCTATGGACAGTGCTGGGGCTTTCTATATATTGCGTTGTTTTGGAGTCAAACCATAATTACAGGTTTTCGACTCACATTTGCTCTGGATCTGCTTTCCAAGGCTGTACTTCAGACACAGTCTATTCCTCAGGATCAATATAGAGACTCTTAAAAGCATAGCAGTGTCCTTAACCAGACAAACGCTCGTTTTAATTGATGGAGCTTTGTGAATCAATCAATCATACATCATAAAAAACATTTCACCTGCTCTGGCAGGATAGAAAATGGACTGATAATAAATGTTTAATGGCTGAAAGGGAAGGTTGATTGTCTATTGAATTACGCCACTTTATAAATGCATCAGAGTTAAAGAGACGGGAACAACATTTGTTCTCTTTATTTGCAGCGCATGACTGTCTGTATGGAATGGCAAATTCTATAAGATCAAGACCAGACATGTCATGTTATAGCTGCATAGATGTCCAGTTCAAGTGAATCACTTGCTTGAAAGCTTGAATTTATGACCGTGAGTCAGGCTTGTATTTCCTCACCTTTAGTGACGGGCAGAGATCACTTTGAATTGTGCAGACGAGAAGTTGACACTACACTTACCACTTGTTGAAAGTAAAGAATCTGTCTGGTTGACTAGATTGAAATACTTATTATTATTATTATTATTATTATTATTATTATTATTATTATTATTATTATTATTATTATTATTATTATTATTATTATTATAACTATTATTAATAATATTATTATTATAACTATTATTATTATTATTATTATTATTATTATTATTATAACAACAACTATTATTATTATTATTATAAAGCGTTTTATATTGTATGAAATAATATAAAATGCTTTAAAATATAAATTACAATCACAATTTATATATAATTTATATGACAATTTATGTAATATATATATATATATATATATATTGTGAATTACTTTTGAAAGTTCATGTAAGTTGGCTGCAAAAAATAGTCACAGTAAACGAGTATAAATGTTATTGTGTGTTTAAGTTTAGATATGCAGAATAAAAAACAATAATTGCAGTGCAGTATAACAAATCTTGAATTAATATGTTTACAATAATGTTACTTAAATGAATAATCCATATTTAATTTTTCCATCTTAATTCTTAGTTTTCAGTTATATTACTTAGAAAATAATAATGACTATATAATATACCATACAAAATAGGGGTGTCAAAATTAATTGTTTTTTTCGGTGCACCGCAGTGCAGACGCAGAGAATTTGGTATCGGTTTAGTGATAATCATAACCGGTTATTGTGTACTGATGTCATTTATCTCATATGCGCTATATTGCGGCAGCTTACTATGGCATGGGAGGTGAGTATGAATAATTAAAACACTCCAACTACTTAAAAACGCAGAAATTCTGCACAATTCACTGCGTGTGTGTTTGCTGGACAGTCTTTCACTGACACTGAAGTTACAGCAGAAGCCCCTATTTCACTATATGGAGAACCTGAAAGTAAATTAAATTTCTCTCTCTTGCTTTTTTTCTCTCACTGTGGACCTGTGACCTGTTGGCGTAATACTTCTGGATACAGACACAAGTGCGTGTCTGCAGAGCGAGTTTTCTCCTCCGCGTCTATCATGGATCAGCTGTGATTGCCACTGGCATTTATCAGTGTCACTTATCGGTGAACAGCGCCAGAGCATTAGAGCCAATTGCAGCCTTTTCTGTTGAGCGCGTGAGCAATCAAAGAAGAACTCACTCAACAAGGCACAGAAAGCAAGCGGGATATTTACATTTGTTTATTTGCTATGCTCATGCTGTTCTGTGCATGTACTTGAGTTTTAAAAGGTACAGTTTATATAGCTGACTGTTTGTATTAGAGGACATTTTATTACAAATAATATATAACCTAAATATAAATATATTTATACATTTTAATACAAGAATTCATGTTCTGTGAACAAGAGGCATAGTAATGCACAGAGAAATCGAATTGAACCGAATGGATGGCATGTTAATCCGAACCGAACCGTAGGACCAGTGTAGGTTCACACCTCTTAAACATAATGTATCGCTTGTAGAATATTTACCGTATTTAGATTCCTTATCTGTCTTTTTTTTTTGCCTTAAATGTAAGCTCCTTATTCACAAAGTTTCAGAAGAGGGCTTTTAGCTCTGAGTGTATTGAATTTCTGTGTTTATATTCTATCCCCATGACTACCTGATGAATTGATGATAAACCGGTAAGGGCAGAGCTCTTATGATAAGAATGAGTAAACAGTCTGAACGGTTTGCATACAAACCATTTCCCACTCAAAACTTTTGTCTAAATCTTTGATGCTGCTTTATATTCAGCAATATTGATTCTTGGGTCACCACCAAAGAACCCCATCAACCCCCCCCCCCCCCCCCCCCCCCCCCCCCCCCATACACACACACACACACACACACACACACACATTCATACACATGTACCTTATCAAGCTCATTAATATTTCAAATGATAAGATTACATAATGTTAGTTAGAAGGCTGGTATACTTCAGACAGATTTGAATTAAAATAAATGGCTGTGTTTGGCTGGGGTAAAAAAAAAGCCTGTGAAGTGGATAGTTATGTAAAGGCTCTGTCATCCTAGCCTCCATGGGATGGCATGTACTCTGTCTAATCCCAGTCTAAATATTATGCTAATGACTAGCCGGAGCTTGTGATAATACGACTCATAGTGTGCAGCGTTATGTTGAGTTGATGTTTTTCAGACCTCTCTTGTTCATGAAGGTGAGCTTCGTTTTCCTCCCATATCCAAAGAGCAAGTTTGTTTTGGTGTTTATGACTGCTTAAAGAGCGCTTTTTGTATTGCACGGACAGAGTGTGACATTTGCATTGGTACAAAGCTGGCCATTCGACTGTACTGCATGTGTGGCAGTTTATTATTCCACATGCATTTTGTATTCTTTCATAGAGCACTCTCATGGAAAACTTCAAAAACATCAAAGTCTTTTACATTCCGCCCTCCGAAACCCTTCGTATCGTGTTTTGATTGAGCTGGAAAATCATTTTCCAACAGTCTGTTGCAAGCGACCGGGAAATTTTGATCTCCGTGGAGAGAATTTTTTTTTCTATTCTTTTCTTTTTTTCACAGGTAGCTCAACGCACTTCAGGAAGTATTGCTTTCTTTTCATCGCTGTTGTTTTATTGGGCAAATAAATCAATAGTTGTTTTCTGTTGTTATACGACTCGAGAGGAAAAATGAGCACAGTAGGGCAAGGAATTGTTTGTTTATGCGGCGCACATTAGCTAAGTGTAATTAGAGTTTGGTGAACAGATTTGTGTTTGGTTATTAGAGCATAGCCTTAAATTACTCATCTAAATCATGATTGTTTGCTCCTTGATGTGTTTTTATGCTAAAACTAGCTTGTTTTGTGTGTGTTCCTTACTGATGTTTGCTTAACATCTAAATATGAGGTATTAGGCAAATTTGGTGTATCAAATTCTAATTGCATGTCTTTGTTGTTTTAAAATAGTCAAAACTTCAGTTATTTAAAACACAGCTGAAAATAGCAACTATTTCTTCATTATACCTTTCTTAATAATGTTATACAGACTGTAAAAAATAATGTGTGCATTAACAAGTGCCCATGGGTTGTGATACAGTATTGTTTTCTGTTTATTTATGTTTTTAAATTGCATTGTGTGATCTTAATCTCTGGTCTGATTACTTTTGACTTTGAACATTTAACTCAAAAATATGACTTTTAATCGCATATTTAGTAGCTTGAAACAAGTGTTGGGAAAGTTACTTGCAAAGAAGTTATTTCTTATAGCCTTCTTTAGTTAAAAAATAGAAACTATTCTGCAAAATATATATGCATAACAAACAATATAATCACTCCGCTTCTATGAATTGATTTATCCAGAACTGTTGAATGGATGTAAAATATTGAAGGCAAGTATGCATACTATTAATATATACTGTAACTATTATAAGTAATACATTTTTAGTGGATAAGTAATTTAGTTACAGTAACTACTTTGTAACTGTTTACACCCAACATCTTTTGAAAGAATTTACTGAAAACCTAATTTTCTATGAACATAATCAACATTGACAAGAAAGTATTTCCTCATTCCCAAAATTGGAAGTGGTGTTAGAGAAGTCACCAGGGGGTGCTCAACCTGCGGTCTGTGTGAGTCCTAATGCCCCAGTGAAAATGAAGGGGACACTACACTGTCAGTGGTCACCGTCTTTCGGATGAGACGTTAAACCGAAGTCCTGACTCTTTGTGGTTTTTAAAAATCCCATGGCACTTCTCGTAAAGAGTAGGGGTGTAACCCTGATGTCCTAGCTTAATTCCCTCTCAGCCCTTACGATCATGGCCTCCCAATCATCCCTTATCTACCGAATTGGCTCTATCATTGTCTCTCCACTCCACCAATAGCTGGTGTGTTGTGAGCACACTGGCACCGTTGTCCTGTGACTGCGGTTGCGTCATCCAAGTGGATGCTGCACACTGGTGGCGTGTGGAGAGACCCCCCTCATTATTGTGAAGGGCTTTGGGTGTATGGCCTTTAGGGCTTGCGTAGACTAGTCGACTAGTCGAGCGATCGACTACTTCAACCACTAGTCGGCGTTGTCAGATACAGTCGACTACTCGAGCGTGCATTTATAAATTACATAAAGAAGACAAACGTCTCCACCAAACAACGCAATCCAAGGTTAAAAGCAGCCAACTGCAATTGAGGATTAAATTTATAATATTTTAGATGCCTGACAATAACGCAGGCCCGGCGCTACCGGGAAAGAATTTGTGCCTTTCTTTAACAGAGACAAAACTGCCTTTAATTTTCACATTAGTTTTTCAATTAGGGGTTATGTAGCCTAATAAAATGTTGAGTTCACTGCACATTCCCACAGTAGTCTACAATATTATTAATATATTAATTTATTATATTCATTATTATTAGTATTATTAAAATTAAGCTAAAATAAACGCAGAACCCTTTTAAATGTTTGCTTTTATTTTCAAATCGCTAAAGCTTAATTTAACAGTTGTGAAGAGAAACATCCCATTATGCGGCAGCAATGTTTGGATACTTAAAAAATGCCTTTTGAGTTTAAAGATAATCGGCCTGTGAAGTTTACAGTGTTATGAATAAAATAGGTTGCCTATATAGTGCGTGAGTAAGTGGATTTGCCGTGGATCAACCTCTCACATGTGCTGCATGTAAACTAAATGATAATCTTTTAAAAATATGTAAGTTAGCCTATACTGCTATTTGCTCATGCAAAATTAAACACCAGAAAATATACTGTAGGCCTATTTAACAGCTAAAATACAGTTAGCATAACGATTTTGTTTTGACTTGTAGCTCATGGCCTTAATGAAAATGTAACGATAATGTAATGATTTATGATGGCGTTTTTACAAATGCCAACTGGACAATATTACGAAAAAAAAAACTGACTTATGATAGCCTAACATAAATCTTTATTTTTACCTTTAAAATTAGGAAAAAAAAAAGTTATATAGCCTATTGAGTTGCGCGTTATCCATGCCAAATTTTAACCCATTTTCACGGTAATAACTGTGAATTTAGGTATCTTTTTTAGGTTTTTTTTTTTTGACTACACTAATGTAACACTAAATAACACATTTAGCTACTATTTTTAAATGACATTAGATTGTAGCATTTAACTTTTTCCTAACACTGATATTTGTTGGGTAATAGGCTACGTGATGACTCGGTTATGCTGATTTCACTAAAATTATTTACCAGTCATAGTCTACACTGAAAAAAATAATTCAGAGATGATTCCTTGGATTTACTCAATTTTGTTACGTTAAGTGGCTGTAAACAATTTTTTTGGGCTGAATTTAAACAAACAAATTAAGTAGAATTTTAGTCAATTTAATTTATTTGTTTAAATTCAACACAAATAAATTGCTTGCAACAGTTTTGCAGACATAATTTTTTTCAGTGTAACCGTGGGTTAGCTTGCATGTGTGGGCATAGTTTGATGTCTTTACCTAAAACGTTAAACATTTATATTATTTGAAATAAAACGTAAAGAAATAAGGTGAATAAAATAGATTTAAAGCACTCGTTTGGCACTAAAGCCATGATCTGTCTGCATTTATGTAAACGGTATCTTTGCATAACCTTTATTGAAAAAATCAGTAATAGTGAAACTGTGCATATTTTTATTACTAGGTATATTAATGCCTTAAGTCAGTACCTTAGGCAGTAAGTAAAATAAGTGAATAAATAACCTAAATAAAAGGAACAAGAGGGACAAAAATAGTGTCTAGTGCCCCCTTATGGGATAAAAATGCCCCCTCAGTTATGACATCCTGGCGCCGGGTGCTGCAATAACGCCACGGGGAATCGTCTTGAATGGTCATGTAATAACATCAGTTTCCTCTACTATCCAAGCAAGTGAAATCATTTCTTACTGTCTCTGCCACTACCACATGAAGTGAATTAATTTTTATTTGCCCGCCTCACCGTAACAAGGCAAAGAGCAAGCCTGCATCCCTTTCATGTAGATGCGTGTACACAAGCTCGACCAAAGATGGTCTGTGGCTAGAAGATGATAACGGGGATGACTTGTGTTCTTTATAAAGTCCGATGAAGTAAGATTCTATTCCTTATTTTTGCCGAAAACAGGGTAAATTACTACATTGCAAGACGCGCATTTTATTCATACTTGCATTGTGTTTTTTTTCTACGACATTCTCTGCATAATGTCTGCATGTTAAAATGTCATGTAATCATTTTTTTGCTTACTGTGTCTACGTATATTCTATGTATTATTTGAATAATTATTTATTTACTTAAATAATTTATTCATAAATAGTTTATTTATTGTTTATTTTCACTTTGGCTGTACATTGTCACTTGTTGACATTTTTTTTTCCGAAACAAAATAGTTTTCATTCTTATCAATGCTTGAAACCTAAATGTTAAAGTAATTTTTTTATTAGGCTACTTGTATAACAGATTATTACTTGCACGCACATGGTTGTTTGCATAATCTTCAGGCCGGTTGAACACTAATATATTCGTTCATTTTGTTCTTTTATTAAATGTTGAAAATGTAGCAGAAATTAAATGATTCAATAAGATTTAGCCTACTTCAGAATAATTTTATTCATGTTTTTATTACTTTTATGAATACTGCGTTATGAATATGAGTTTCGGGAGCATTAGGTTTCGGGTGTAGCTGGCTACTTTTACTTTCTTTAGCCTACAATAAATGTAAAATGAAAATGTAATAATTAGCCTAAAGCTTTTTTCTTTAGTATTATTATCACTATTATTTTATGCATTTTCAATTTTAACTATTTATTTATGATTTATTTATTTATTTATTTAGGCTATTTATTTTTTACGTGTAAGCCATATTGACCTATTCTTCTTTCCGAACTGGTTAAAGTAAGTTTCACTTATTAGTTCTTATTATTGCTGAAAACTTGTTAAATAATAAAGTTACTTTAATAAATAATTAAAGTATTACAGGATGAACATGACTTAGCTTCGCATATACAGGAAGCCTATGACGCAGATGTTAAGATTACAGTGTTGCGTGCAGCTTTTTATTTTTATATTACTCTGTAACTTTATAAAAAATTATGTAATATCAATGTTTTGACAATTTATGTTAGCCCTATGAAATTGTTGCATTCGGCTATGAATTAATAAAATGTGTATTGAGATAGATTTATTTGTGTTTCTTTAACTGGTAGCTCGAAACACGGGTCGTCGATTAACTTGAATATTGTTTTGAAATGAAATCGATTAGCAGAAACCAGTAGTCGTGCAAGCCCTAATGGCCATACACATAAATGTGCTATATAAATACACATTACATTACATTCATTCATTCAATTTCATCTGCTTTTCTGGGGCTGGGTCATGGAGGCAGCAGTCTCAGGAAAGAATCCCAGACATCCTTCTCCCCAGACATTTCCTTCAGCTCTTCCGGGGGGATCCCGAGGTGTTCCCTGGCCAGCCAAGGGACATAGTCCCTCCAGCATGTGTTTTGGGTCTTCCAGGACATACGGTCAGAGATCAAATGATGCAACCACAAAGTTGATCATCGACCTCCACCCTAGGGTGTCCAGGTGCCATGTGCACTGATGGACTTCCTTATGCTTGAACATGCTGTTTGTTATAGACAAACTGCGATAAGCACATAAGTCCAATAACAGAACACCGCACAGATTCAGATCAGAGAGGCTTTTCCTCCCAATCACGCCTCTTCAGGTATCACTGTCATTACCCACGTGGGTGTTGAAGTTCACCAGTAGAACAACAGACTCCTCAGTCTAAGCACCTTTCAGCACCCCTCCCAAGGAAGGCAGAGTATTCTGCACTGGTGTTTGGCCCATAGGCACAAACAACAGTGAGAGTCCTATTCCTAAAAACCGAAGGCGCAAGGGGGCGACTCTTTCGTTTACCAAGGAAAACACATGGTTCTCCAACACATGGCGGCTAAGTTAGGGAGCTATAAGCAAGCCCACACCAGCCCGCTGTCTCTCACCATGAGAAACTCCGGAGTTGAAGAAAGGCCAGCCCTTCTCAAAAAGTTGAGTTCCAGAACCCCAGCTGTGCGTGGAGGTGAGCCCAACTATCTCTAATCGGTACTGTTGCACCTCCCGCAAAAGCTTGGGCACCCCCCCCCCCTTTGAAGTGACATTCCATGTCCCAAAAGCTAGTTTCTGTGCCCGATGATCAGGTTGTTGTGGTCCTAACCTTCGACCACCACCCATTCCACAATCCACCAGCCCCTTACAGCTTCCCCTGCAGGTAGTGGTGCACGATGGTCCCACATCGCTCTCTTGGGCTGAGCCTGGCCTGGTTCTGTGGGATAAAACCCAATCACCAGGTGCTCGCATATGAGCCCCAACCCCAGACCTGGCTCCAGGGTGGGGCCCCGGCTGTGCTGTACCAAGCAACATCATGGTCCTAGGGCTAATGCACTCAACAACATAGCTCTTAGAATCACTCAGGCAATCAAACCCCTCCACCACAATAAAGTGGCGGTTCTTGGAGGAGGAGAAATTGTCAAAAAAAATTAATTTCTACATCAAATTTTGGGTTTACTGTTTTAGGTGTTGTACTGTACATCAGTTTACACTGTTTGATGGTGCTTTTGGTTCTGTATTGGTTTGTTTTAAACCACAGGTTTCAATACCAGTTTCTGGAGGGCCTGAGCTCTAAACAAATGTACACCAAACAAATGTTCCTCATGCTGATACAGAAGCATATTTGCTGTATACTGTATGTGTGACAAAAAAATAAAAAAAAATTGAATATTGGGTTAAAAAATAACCAGAACCACATGTGGGTGGAATTCAGAGTTTTTGTTTTTTTGTTTTCTTTGGTCAGACAGCATGAACTGTGGTGTAGAAGCCAAGCATTGTTTGCTTTTAAGAATAAATATACTAATAACACTACGTAGGAAGACCAATGGATAAATATAGTCAGACTCACTGACCATACTTCAGTCAGAAAAGCTTGTCTTGTTAAGTTCAGATTTCACCGGTTGATGAGGCAGTTGCATATTTGCATTGGATCCAGAGGGAATTGTGTTCTAAGGGAACAATATATGGGCCACAGACTTACCCAGCTGTCAAGCTGCTTTCACCAAACACATCAGAGATCTTTGATCACATGAAAGGAGTAAAAAGTGTTGTTTTTTTAATCTAATGGCTTTCGCATAGACATATTTTAATGCATGAGTATGAAATCCCCCCTCCCCACCAACCACCTAAAAAAGCCAGTTCTGCAGTACCCTGAGGAATATTTAATTGTTCAGAAACTCAAGCTCAAGCTCATCTAATAATTTTAAACTCTTCATGAAAATTTAAAAATGAAACAAACTGGAAAGTTTTTTTAAGCAAAGTAGTATGATATGCACCATTATACCATTCAACTGTGGGGTCAGTGAGATTTTTAAATGAGGCTGTACAGCATTTTCTTGCATTTATGCTGGTTTTCCAGTAATATTAATATATTGAAATATATTTAGTTATTTAAAAACATATTTTATTCCTGCTATGTCAAAGATGTATTCTCAGCATCATTACTTCTGTCTTTAGTGTCACATGATTCTTCAAAAATCATTCAGATTTTTGGATTGGATGCTTATGAAACATTTCTGATTATTACCCATTAAAAAATATAGTTGTGCTGCTTAATTATTTTTGGGATTCGCACTTATTTATATTTTTACCATTTAATTTAAACAATTGAATGATCAATCAAGTGTCGATTTTGTCCCATAAAAGGCTAAAACTTACTAACATCAACCCATTTGTTCTGTAAGAGTATATATTGAAATAAAATGCTTGACTTTTCATTGCGTTGACTTTGACTTATCAAGTTTATCTCTACAGAATCAAGCACAGGTCCAGTCCAAGCACTATCCATTAATCTACATTTAAAGTTACTGAAGTCTAGCAGAAAAAAAAGGGATATTACAAAGCTCTCGTTTATGAATTTTCTTTCATAAGAGTAGATGAAAGAAGAAAAGGGAAAAGAAACTCTTCGTGCCTCTGTTCAAAAATGAACTCATTTATGTTACTGTAAAAATCTATAGGTTGTTAGTGCGATCAATACTTCTTTCTGTGCATGTCGTGAACTTACTGTGAACTTTCTTTATTTCCTCAGCTCGCCACCTGGGACCCAGTCCACGGACTAAATGGAACGCTGACCGATCGAAAGCTGGAAAACAACATGCGTGGGGTCGTCCTACGGGTGGTCACTGTTCTGGTATGTACCAGCCAAGTCAATGGGTTAATAACCATGTTCCTGAAGGCACACCAACAGTACCTAACAAACACATTTGAATCAACTCATCAGAACATTATAGGGAGACATCCAAAACAAGTAGTGTTGGTGTGCTTCCAGGAAAAGGGTTGGGAAACACTGATCTAATAGATGCAATGTTAAACATAATTACAGAGTTTTACAAGATGTCATTGATGCTTTTCTAATATACATGACATCAAGCTGGCTTAATTAGGATTCCCCAAGTTTCGGAGTTTCTCTGTCTGACTGGACTTCATAAGGTTGAAGTAACTCAAGAGTAATCCATATTCATTCCTGTGAGCTCCAGAGGTCTGTTCACATCAAGCCACTAGTCTCTAAGTTTATTAAGAGTGAAATTTTGGGGTGCAATGTACGTAGACCAGGGGAGCTGGGTTATATTGAGATTTGAGTTTTCACTATCTTCCCTCCAGCGCCGATTTGAGTAAGTCCCTGGAGTTCTTTAAAGATTCAGAGGTTTAAATTCTTCATATCCCTGCTTTGAAGTCAGTTGGAGAAGAAAGCAGTAATGCTGCTAGCCTGCGTCTCTTCTTTCTTTTTCTCCCTTAACCCCTCTATTTCTTTTATTCTGTGATTTCTCGCCCTGACAGAATGCTCTGTGAATAACGTGCATCCACGATTGCTCACAATAACTAGCAATTTGCAGTCTGTGCACTGCCCCTAGTGGTACTAGAATTGAATGCATGTATGTGCATGTTGATTAACTGTAGATGCCTGAGGACAGTAGTCTTTTAGAGCCAGATGTTAAGGCCTTAGGACGGGCAGGTAAAGCAACCAATGATGTTTTAGTTAGCAGTGTGTTGCAGTGTGCACTTTGTTGATGACCATGACAACAATGCTCTCCCTGTACACATCTAGATACTAAATCTAAGACTAAATTAAGACTAAATTAAGACTTAATCGTCCAGCTGCTATGTTAACATTTGTTCATAAATTTTTTCCCACATTTGCAGCTGATTTTGCCTTTAAATGTTTGTCATTAGATTTTTTTATAATACACGTGAATGTGCAAACAATTGGGACTGAATATGTTGTTTTAAAAGACATGTCTGAAATAAAGTTATGTTTTTGCCATCAGAAAGTAATGTTTTTATTGGGAGGAAGTTGCTAGGCAACAGAGCCACACACATTAAAAGGTACGTGGAAAAGTATTGACGTTATTTGCGATGTGGAAATGCACTAGTTTTTACAATTGTTTTAGAACTTCGGATTCAGTTGCCCATGGGAGAAAAATCTAAATTGTCAATTTGCAACATCAAGAAGCATTACAAGCTGTTTTTAACATCTAGAAATCAATGGAAGCAAATAAGACCGGAAGTGTCGAGCCAAAAAAATTCTAATGGCTGCGTCAGCTCGTACGTGAAGGTTTACGTTTTGTCAGTTTAGTGGCTAGTTCAGTCGTATGAAAATGTACAATGTAAGAAATAAAGCGTGGCACTCAACCCACCATCATTGGGGCATGAAAATTGTACTAAATTGTATGAATGAGATTGTACTAGTTCATATGAATTAGCCACTAAATAAAAAAGTTACGAATTGCTATGAGATTGTGTTGTGTTAATAGCAGACACTGAAATGCATACATCAACTTTGACCACTTTGGTAATTCAAGGTTAAAATACTTTAACTCATTTGTGTTTTGTAATTTTAATTAAATAACAATGTCAGAAATAAATATACACACATTTAGAAGTTTTAAATTACAACATAAAATAATTCTAAATAACCACCTCTGTTGTGTTAAGGCCAGAATGCACATAGTCGATGGTTGGCCATTTCTGGGCCATCGTTGTGTGACTATCAGTCTAGTTTGTTTGTTGTGTTCTAAATCTTGCTTCTTATCTGGCTTATGTCAGGGGAGTTTGCCCAATTCAGAATGTAGAATAGGCAATAGCCATCAGTGAAAGAGCATTCGTATTGGATATTTAGCGGCAAATTAAAATTTGAGAAAAGTATAGTGGCGAAATCAAGCAAATGATGCAAGTCAAGAGGGAAAACAATGAAGCTTTCTACGATGTCATTTCATCACATTTGTTAATTATTTTTCAATTAATTTTTTAGATTTTCAGAGATATTTTCAGGATTGAATCTCTCTGTGGTGAGTGCAAAGAGCTGTGAAAAGTACATAAACGCTGTGCTGTTTATGGTTTGTCAGGGCTCGAAATTAACCTTTTTTCTTAGTAGCACGGGTGCTCCTAACTTAAAAAATTTAGGTGCACCAGAAAAAATGTAGTCGCACCCACCAAAAATTATGAGCACCATTACTACATGTTTTATATTAACAGATTCTATTATATATTAACATTCTAATCACAACTAACAAATAAACAAAAATCTGCTTGCGCTCACTGGCCCTGCACGCACTGCTTGATGTGAATGAGAGTAACTAAATTAACAATAATAACTGAGCTGTTCTGCTGTCTGATATTGCACAGATGATATTGACATATAACTTATTATTTGCATACGTTCTCTTAATAGCAGTAACGGTCTTTTCATGAGCTGCAACATTAGTTTAATCTCCATGAATGCATGCTCTTTAGCGATGGTGAACGCAGTGTCAGTCACACAACTGACAGCATCATGACGATTAAATGAAGGATTAATTAACGTTAGAACATCTCGGCCCTAAAATGTACTTTAAATTAGCTGGACTTTCAAATGGCTTAAAATTAGATTCAGTTGCAAACACGGCTACCTGAAAACTCCATCCCACTGGCTTTACGGTGAATGCTTTAGTCATTTTTATAGCGAACTTTAAACACTGTAAGTCTTTTATCCACTCTTCAGATAGTGTAAATGCTGGATTAACATTCACCACATGATCACAAATCAGATGTGACATTATTTGTAACATTAAGTGGTTTCTACTTCTGTTTACTAAATCTCTCATTGTTGTTTTCATTCTCTCAATTCCAGACCTTTACGTTTTCACAGCTGTAGCTCCCTGTCATTGTAACTGAGTGATTGACAGCTGATATTAACCAATCCATACGCGTTCTGTTCTAGCGCAGTGGGCCAATAAGAAGAGCTTGAAGGTGGGGCAAGCATTGCAGGCTTTGTTTACTGCAGCAAGTTGACATGTCAACTGTTTTAAACCATTCCTGAGTGCTGTGTTTGGTGTTTTTAGGTGCAAAGATGCTTAATGTGTGAATGCCTCCTAATTCTGCGCATGTGGTGAACATTTTGCTGTAAAAACATGTGATGTGTGCTGTCGCACGACATCAATTTTATGCACTCGCACAAATCCTCCCAAATGTATATTTGAGGTCGTATAGATAAAAATTCAGGTGCATATGCAACCTAAACTGTTGCAATTTCGATCCCTGTTTGTATGTGTGTAGCACTAATTCCAGTTTTCCTTTTGTGGATTGACAATACAGACCACTGCAATTTGTGGATATGTAGGGAAATGCGGAATGTACATTATGATTTTAGTTGCTGTTAGTTTAGAGTGTTTATGCACTTTTCGAACCAAACTAGATCAGACTCAGTATCTCAGCCAGACCTACCAGTAAAGTGGTGATGTTGGTGACTCATTGGGAATGAAGAAAAGTTATTTTGATGTAAAGTTGCGTGTTTGAAAAAATAAAATAATAGGAAAAAGAATACATTTTTTTGTTAGAATTGTTGAAATGATAAAAAATGACCTTTCAAGAACAAATATTTGAATAAACAAATTATGTTTTAAGATAAGTTATGAAAATACACATTTGAATGGTTTGAATGGGAAATGAATGGTAAGTTCTGTAGTTAATGGGGTTTGAATAAAGCATTCATGCCATTTGTAATGTTTTCTAATTTGAGACTATATCTTGAACTAATAAGTAATGTTATTATTTTAATGATCTTAAAGTAATGTTACTACAGGATTTGTTATCCTAAATGAGGAAGGCAAGGATAGACTTGAGAAGGTCAGTCCCGGCCAGGAGGAGGGGAAGCATGAAGAATCATGAGGTGTAAATGAGAGGACCTGTATATTACATGACCAATAATTTAGTTAGAAATTGGGTGGAAAAAAAGCAGTAATACAATAACGTTTTAAAATAAATCTATGTGAATTGGAGAAAGATGGTTCAAGAAATATAGCCAGATTCATGTGTTTTAATATTGCTTTAGTCTTCCTTTTTTTATCATCGAAAAAATATATAGTAAATTATTCATTTTTAAATATCTTTAACTTTAATGACCTTGTCTTGTCACTTTTTTCCATCTTTGAAATATTTAAAGAGATTTGTTGATTTTTAAACTGTCACAAGAGCCTGCGGGGATCTCTCTATGAAATAATTGCCTTTTTTGCATGTTGCTTGCACCACATGAGTTTGAGGCAAAAGTTTTCCAGATATTATTTCTCTCTAAATAATAATAAATAATAAAAATTTCAATGACTATTTTTTTCTACATACACCTAATGGCCACCTTATTAGGTACACCATACTAGTACTGAGTTGGACCTCTTTTTGCCCTCAGAACTGACTTAATCCTTTGTGCCATAGATTCAACAAGGTACTGGAAATATTCCTTTAAGATTTTGGTCCATATTGACATGATAGCATCACGCAGTTGCTGCAGATTTGTCGGCTGCACGTCCATGATGCACATCTCCCATTCCACCACATCCCAAAAGTGCTCTATTTGATTTAGATCTGGTGACTGTGGAGGCCATTTGAGTACAGTGAACTCATTGTCATGTTCAAGAAACCAGTCTGAGATGATTCTCTCTTTATGACATGGCACATTATCCTGCTGAAAATAGCCATCAGAAGATGGGTACACTGTGGTCATAAAGTGATGGACATGGTCAGCAACAATACTCAGGTTGGCTGTGGAGTTGACAGGATGCTCAATTAGTACTAATGGGCCGAAAGTGTGAAACAGAGACTCATCAGACCAAGCAATGTTTTTCCAATCTTCTATTGTCCAATTTTGGTGAGCCTGTGTGAATTGTAGCCTTAGTTTCCTTTTCTTAGCTGACAGGAGTGGCACCCAGTGTGGTCTTTTGCTGCTGTAGCCCATCTGACGTAAGGTTGGACGTGTTGTGCGGTCAGAGATGCTCTTCTGTATAACTTGGTTGTTTGAGTTACTATTGCCTTTCTATCAGCTCAAACCAGTCTGGCCATTCTCATCTGACCTCTGGCATCAACAAGGAATTTGCACCCACAGAACTGCCGCTCACTGGATATTTTCTCTTTTTCGGACCATTCTCTGTAAACCCTAGAGATGATTGTGCGTGAAAATCCCAGTAGATCTGCAGTTTCTGAAATACTCAGACCAGCTGGTCTGTCACCAACAACCATGCCACATTCAAAGTCATTTAAATCATCTTTCTTCCCCATTCTACATGCCTAAATGGATTGAGTTGCTGCCATGTGATTGGCTGATTAGAATTTTGTGTTAACAAGCAGTTGAACAAGTGTACCTAATAAAATGGCGAGTGTATATTATGTGACAATATTAAATAATAACCAAAGACAAAAAAAATCCTGTCCTTGTGAGCTGTCTCACCTTATAGTATAGTCTGTGTGAAGAATAAACAAAAAAGAGTCTGTTTTGTCAAAACACTGGCTCTGAATGTTCTGCTCAAAGAATCTTGGATAATAACATCATGACTTCAAATTAGAGTTTACTGGATTTTCAGCCTGGTTTTGATTTACAGTCTAGGTGAGACTAATTGAACCTGTGAAGTATTTGAGTGCAGAACTGTCATTTCTTATTCAAACATTGTATTCAAACCAGGATGAATCGTTCCTCTAAAAATGAAGAAAAGCCAACAAAAGATGGAGTGCCAGTGTAGTTCCACACAGCCTTGTGCAAAAGCATATGGTTAGGGAGGCAGGGAGCTTGGAAGCCTGGGAAATGTTGTTGTTTGTAAAGTAAACCTTCAGGTGGATGGGGAAGGCGCATGTTCCCTGCTGGTGGCTGATGGAGTGCTCACTTCAGTCTTACTGCTAGCTGCTAGCTGCTAGTGCCCCACCAGCGCCTTGGAACTTAAACTCCCTGCTGCTCTCAGACACCCCAGTGGCAAGTGTGTCAGGATACGCGACGAGTTGGTTCTGACAGCTCCTCACCAGTGTGAGAAAAGCTGGTTCTGTTCCAAGCACAAGAACTGACTGTGGACGTATACACACATCTGTCGTGAAAGCTTGCAGTCTCACTGCAACATGACACATGTTTTTGATTCACTCAGTGGATCATTGCTGCATGCATGACAGAGTCTTTAAAACATCTGCAAGAGATTGAAGACAGGAGTGATATCATGTATTCATATGAATTAGCAATGGAAAAAAGTATCAATTTGATATTTATAGATTTTAAATTATTATTAGTTTTTTTATTATTACTATTACTATTACTAGCGTATTGGTCATTTATTTTTACTTAAAATGCACATGAATAGATAATTTTGCCCCATAAATGGGAGCAATTATGCATGATATATTATTATTATTATCATTTGTTGTTGTTGTTGTTGTTGTTGTTGTTGTTGTCGTCGTCATCGTCATCATCGCCGTCATCGCCCTTGTAGTAGTAGTAGTAGTAGTAATAATAATAATAATAATAATAATAATAATAATAGTGTATTTGCATTTTCATGTTTAAAATAATGCTTCTAAACTGTATCAATCTCGACAGTAGACAGTGTTTCCCTCTTTTTTTTGGTACAATCAGTTGTTTTATGTTCATTCATGCTGTTTATGTCGTATAAGTTGTCAAGATATGTTACTTCTACACAATTTCCCTGTGAAAATCATGAACACAAAATGTAAACTAAAAACTTAATTAAAGAAATTTGCAAATAATGTATCATTATTATGTTGTTAATTACTCCTTCAATTTTAAAAATATCATAAAAGGTGCTATAGTCATTCGTTCCATATGTACAAATAATAAATTTGACCAATGATTGAAATTCAATAAATACTGTATGTAGTTTTCCAGAGTTGAAGATTGGCATGTAATAGAGGGTGACATGGTGTCTTTGTGGTTGGCACTGTTGCCTCACAGCAAAAAGGCCACTGGTTCGAGTCCCAGCTAGGCAAGTAGGCATTACTGTGTGAAGTTTGCATGTTCTCCCCATATTCACGTGGGTTTCCTCAGGGTGCTCTGGTTTCCCCCACAAGTCCAAAGATGTGCTATAGGTGAATTGGGTAAGCTAAATTATCTGTATAGTGTATATGTGTGAATAAGTTTGAATGGAAGTTTCCCAGTGAAGGGCATCTGCTGAACGACTGGATAAGTTGGTGGTTTATTCGGCTGTGGCGACCCCAGATTAATAAAGGGACTAAGCGAAAAGAAAATGAATGAAAAATTGCCCCATGTTGACATAGGTTTCCCCTACAGTCCAAAGACATGCACTATAAAATACATAAAATATATGCTGGAATAGTTGGCGGTTCATTTTGCTGTGGCGCCTTCTGAAATAGAGACTAAGCTGAAGGATAATGAATGTGATAGAAATCTATTTTACAACATCCATTTCAGAAAATGATCCCAACAAACAAAACAAAGGAAGGAGACGTTGGTATTTCTGTAAAGAATCATGTGCCATTTTTCTGTGAAAAAAAAATGCCCCCCCCCCCCCCCCCCCCCCCCCCACACACACACACACACACACACACAAAAAAGAAACTATACAGTACAACAATACCATAAGGAATTTAAAAAAAATATTATATAAATTTGCATTGCATGATCGACCCACATGCATGCTCTAAAGCAACACTTACAAAATGCTAGTAATGTTAGTGACATGCATCACCTTGCCCCATCGCTGCTATTGATTCTCATAGCAGCGACAGAGATTGTCCACAAGATCACAGTGAATCAGAACCGCTGCATGTGTAGCTGGTAGAAGGGATGGTCATATAATGAGAGAGGGAATCAATGTAACATGGCTTGAACACGAGTGGGGGGAGCCGTACCCCTTCTGGGCGGCTCAATAAGAACACAGCTACGTCTCAATGTAGATATAAAAGCCATACCAGAGGAATTCCGTTAAAAGGGTCATTGTCGCTGCGCTTTTGCCCCCAGTCTTAAGTGCTACAGATATTCTTCAGATCGTACTGATGGCCAATTGGTCCAGGAGAATTCGGCAGGGGTCTCGCGCGGGCCCCTCAGAGGGAGGTCTGATAGATGGCACCTCTTGGCTATAGTGCGAGTTGGCATGCATATCCTCACTTCCTCTAATAGCTTATTGAGCGATAGGGGTCTGGTGAGGATTAGAAAGCGCTGGCTTAATGTGCAGGCTGCATGCAGTCAATAACGCTCCTTCCATGATAAATCTGCCTGACATATTCCCAGAAACACTTCAGACATCAATAGGGATTTGTTTAAGGGAATATGAAAAATAAACAGCAGGCTATTATTTTCACTGGGCAATCGGCACCATGGATGGTAACAGTATGAGAGTTTTGCCGTTTTCACACTCTTTCTCACTCCACACTTCAATCTACAGAAATGAATAGGCTGATTACGTGTGATACGTGTGATAAAAATGTGTTGCTTTGTTTAGTTTAGTTTAGTTTAGTTTAGTTTAGTTTAGTTTAGTTTAGTTTAGTTTAGTTTAGTTTAGTTTAGTTGACTTTTGTTTTGTTTTGTTTTGTTTTGTTTTGTTTTGTTTTGTTTTGTT
>CAIGQZ010032240.1:2000482-2012063 GCA_903798205.1 Danio tinwini | reverse complement strand
TATAATATAATATAATATAATATAATATAATATAATATAATATAATAAAACAGTTATCTTTCATACATAAACATGACAGAGACCCAAAATTCTCTTAAATTTGCTAACTGGGGTAAAAAAAAAACATGGCCAATGCAGATAGAACCTTCTAATTCTGGAAAGTCATTTTCCACTTAGAATTATAAGGTTCTATCTGGCAGATCATTAATTGAAGCATTACTTTTCAAGAAATACAGGGTCTGCTTCTTAATTTAAAAAAAATGTGTTTTGATGTTTAAGAAAGTTATATTTTTTGGCTTTCTATAACATTTATTTAATGTTTTAGGATGAATATTTTTTCTTGTTCAAATTAAGCAAGGCTATGCTAAATATTTTGTCCAGTGCAGATGTTTATGCATAGTATGGTAATCTTTATTCAATTATATGCTTTATATGAATGAATGAATTATATTTATTGAATTATATACCCCTTGAGTTAAATTAAATATTTGCCCTTCAAGGCTTAATATAAAATTTAAAGACTTTAAAATAAAATGGACAATAAGCAAATGAGTTGTTTAACAAAGTTTAATAAACACTGACAAAATATTTCATTGACTGTATATAAACAATTAAAAAATATTTCACATTTAATATATTACATTTTTTAATAACTGTTTCTTTTTCAACAATGTAAAATTTAACATTTCATCTCAATGTCAAAAAGATGCTTCTAAATCATCACATCTTTTCACTTCTCAATTTTGTGTTGTGCGGCATTATTTAGTCAACTCTGATTTTGTGTTTCTTTCTGGTCTTTGCCACTGTCAACGGAGCAGTCCAGCGAAATGACAAAGAAAGCTGATCCTGACTAGTCCTCATGCGTGCATTGGAAATGCTGATTGGCTCACAAAAATAATCTTATAGAGCCAAGCTAGAGTTTGACTTCGTAGATAAAACCTTTTTTGTATTTTTAAATAAAGAGTCTTAAAATGTAAACAACTTATAAAAAACATCACATAATGTAATTAAGTTGTCATTTAATAAGAATATGTGAATAACTCAATTTTGACAAATAAAATTTTAGATAGAACCTTAATCTAGAATAGAACCTATCCTTAATCAAAATTCCATATTAGTCACATCTTGGGTCTGCTGAGGGGTTTAGACGCTTCCTTAGAAATAGTACATGGAACGACAAGTCTTCATTTGTTGCTGTTTATTGTAGAGTTAATTTAAACATAACTGAAACTGAATAAACAAAATCAAACAATTTTGGCCACCAAACACACTGAAGGTAAGGTCTAAAGACCATGTACTCCAAGCAGGCCCTTCTCCAGTTGGCCACACCCAGGCTTTTAAGCTTTCTCTGGCCTGCAGGGGGTGCAAATCTCCAAAATGAAATAAATCATGATTAACAACACCTTTAAATAAAGTAAATAAATGGCTCCTGTGACAATGTTCTTTTTATTATTATGCATATTTTTACATTACAGTAAATTCTATATATTTTAGTTACATACAGTTACATAGTTACATACAAATTCTATATTATACAAATATATTAAATATGCCAAACAATGACATGAAATAAAATAATAATAATAAAATTACTAACAAATGTATGCATTTTAGGAATAGATTAGGACAGTGACAAAATAATAGCTCAATTTAAAATATATGGGAAGAATAAAATAAAGCAAACAAACAACAACAAATAAAATTCAAAGAAAATTAGTTCAAATAAAGCAATAAATCACACTACTCTCTCTTAATCTTTTTATGATTTTAGACTAAAAATGAATAAATAAATAAATATAACATCATGATAAAGTGCATCCCTGTAATTCAAATGAGTATCTTTTGTAACTCCAACCCACCTCTGCAAATTCCATCTCATAATGAAACTCTATTGGCTGATAGGTCATATCCAACCTTCTCCTATCAACTTCAAGGTGCAGGTGATTGGTTGAAGTCACTTCAGCAGCCAATGAGCTTGCCCCTCAACATTTACATGTCTCAGTGTTGTTTAAGCTAACAATGTGCGGCACATTTTCAGAACCCCACCTCCACCTCAGCTCCACCAGTGTACAGATCTGCTACTGTGGTTGCATACAAGTTATTTTTGCAGGAGCAGCCTTTTCTCAGACAGCATGTATGTAAAATAAACTGGCAGTAGCGAGACTTACTTGCTGTGAGCCAATAATCAAAGCAGCAGCATAGCAGGCCTATGCCGCCAAGATCAAACACATCAACATTGCTATATCCATATTGATTACCATACTAAATATCTCCAAAAGTTGTCACAACGGCTTCATTATCTGCAAAAATTTACTCAAGCACCTCAAAAACAAACAAATGCAACAAACAAATTTACTTTCCCCACATTACCCTTGATTGGATATGATGTGGCACTAATTCCCATCTGACTTTTTTTCCCCCCGAATTATGCCACAGCTTATAAGGGGAGGTTAAAGCCAAGTGACATTAAGCTTCAGCCCATATACAGCCGCATTGCCTCCTGCTGAAAATAAAATCAAATTATGAGCATTAGCTAAGCTGCTGTAGGAGCTTATGTATCTGCTTCAGGTAAACACTTGTGTCAGCTCCAGGAACGGATCTGCCACCCTCAGAATCATGAACGTCAAGCTGTGTTCGCGCTAGACTATTTATGATACCCTGCCGACTCTAAAACCGTTGCTCCCGTTTACTTTAATGTCCGTAGGCATTACCATCCGACTTGTTGTTGTGTGTGTGTCTTAATCCTCTTTGAATTTTTTGTTGCTTTTGGCTAGTTGATTTAGTCTATTTATAAGTTGATATAATGATTTCTGTGCCATTTGTCTTTCCAGGAAGAACCATTTGTGATGGTGTCCGAAAATGTGCTTGGAAAACCTAAGAAGTACCAGGGTTTCTCAATCGATGTGCTGGACGCTCTGGCCAACTATCTTGGTTTCAAATATGAGATCTACGTGGCCCCTGATCACAAATATGGCAGCCAGCAGGCGGATGGGACTTGGAATGGTCTTATTGGAGAACTGGTTTTTAAGGTAAGACATGATTTTTTTGGAGGAGGTTTGCAGAAATCAGAATCAAAATAGATGTTTTGGCTATTTTTCAGTTCATTGTGATTTCAAAAATAAAGTTAAGCAAGACTATGGGAATTTGGATTGGAATGACAAGAATAAATAGTTACAGAATTGTATTGTTCTATCTATCTAAAAGTTTGTTGAATCTATCTGTCTCACTCAATTATCAAACTCAAACTCTGTACTCAAATGTACATGCGCTGTATGTATTATTTAGATTTTTTTATGTCTTTAAAGCAGTATGTCTATGACATATTCTATCTACTAACTCTGTTTAGTATGTTTATTATATAATATAATATAAGAATATATAATAATTATATAATATATGTCTATAATAGTATTGTAATGTCTATATCTTCATCTTTGTGTCTATCAAAATATATGTCTCTCTCTGTCTTTAGCCAGATTTCCATCCAATAGATTTAATACCTTAATCTTTACAGATGAAGCTGTTGGAAATACTAATCTAATAATAATTATGCTAATGTCTACAAAATATTTTTTCAGTCTAACATAAGCGCATAAATTCATGATCTATATTTTAATTAACAGAATTAACAGTGATAGCAGAATTATGGTAGACTTGAAGATCCCTCCCTGTACCACTGATTCGATCTACATTTCCCATCATACCCTGCATTCACACACCAGTTTCAAGTTTATTCTGATTACACACACAGCTGATGGACATTATCATTAATTACTTGGACTTGTTAAGGATGAAGCACGTCTGACAGTCATGCACCGCTACATGAACTGACTGTTTTGAGGATTGCATAGGAGGGGCAGCTGTAAAGGAAAGGAAGGGAATCCTGCCAGTTTTTATATTTATTTCAAATAGTTTTTATGCCTAAATAAAATGAAAGTACAGAACAGATTCACATTTAAGGGCAAGGGGTGTCCCCTTGTGGTTCGGCGATATGGTTTGCGTATAGAGAGGATCGGCTCTTTAATGTTCATTGTCACCCTTCATAGACAGATTTAAAATATATGAAAAATACAGGAAAATACCTTTACAAGATGATAGTGGGAGAGAATTTAAAAACACGTGAGAATACTGGGAAAAATGGGAGGGTTGACAGGTATGTATATGAGTAAAATGATATTTGTTTTATTCTGTAGTCTGATAACTTAACAAGTTTCTTCCAAATTGGACAACATAACAAAGGTTTTCATTTGTTTTCACCAATTTTTTTATTTACTTAACTCTTCTGAAGTTTAAGCACTGGTATTGTGATGTAAACATGTCTGAAAACATGACTTTTTTTGTTGTTATTTTGATCAGTTGTTATTTTATGCTCTAAATAACAACATTTTTTTTTTTCAGAAAAACAAATGTCAGTTGTTTGCAGAAAAAAATCACCTTAATTATAATAAAAAAAATATGTTTGTGGCTGGAAGGGCATTAGCTGTGTAAAACATATGGATAAGTTGGCAGTTCATTCCGCTGTGGTGACCCCTGATAAAAAAGGGACTAATCCGATAACAAAATTAATGAATGAGTTATGTTTTACTCAAGCACATTACTAAAACTGAGAATTCCCAAGTGGCCTTTTAATTTTTGCATATCTGTAAATCTACAGAGAATGATCATTTACATAGAAATTGACTTACTCTAGAATGAAACACACAATGGAAGCAAAAACAAATCACCACAGACTCAAAAAGCCAATCATTTTGTACTAATAGTTTAAAAACTGCTTACATTCTCTAATAATAAAATAGACTAATATTTAAATCCCCAGATGCATGCAAAAAACTCTTGGTTGCTCATTCGAGACACTGCAAATACTCATTACATAGTATTAAGTCTTGTACACTAAA
This sequence comes from Danio tinwini, assembly GCA_903798205.1. Taxonomy (NCBI): domain Eukaryota; kingdom Metazoa; phylum Chordata; class Actinopteri; order Cypriniformes; family Danionidae; genus Danio; species Danio tinwini. The sequence goes on along the minus strand of CAIGQZ010032240.1, from coordinate 2,007,168 downwards.
AGTGATTGCTCTCCAACAGTGGCTCATTTATATCATCATTATATCTAGATATATCTCCTTCTAACTAAAACTGCTCAATGTTAATGCATTAAGCCTTATAGACACAACGGTAAAACTGCTTCCTAACAATTTGTATTCAGGACAATGCTATACAAGTAAATAACTTGAAATCAATTGAACTTGAAAGAACCAAGTGCAAGATTGCTTACTGTTAGAAATGGTGAAAAGGGAAGAAGAGTGTGAAAAAAATCAAGGAAATGAATGGACTCAGCTGTACAAACACAAGTGCTCTGGTAACTGCGTAAACAGCATTCCTGATGTATATTCACAGCTTATTTGTGGTGTTAGTGCTTGCAATTCAATGCAAATCAGTGGGTGTCTGTAATGTATAATAAACAGGTCACTGTGCAATTTAGCTATCTTTATAGTTTTAGCTGTTTAGTTTACCGGTTTTTACTTTAACTTTAGCTTTATTGTGTTGCTTTCATGTTAGAAAGCCAAAAATTATAAGCATTGTCTACACTGAGACTACGAATGGCCGTATTATACAGAAAGTGTTCACTATTCCAATGTGTTCTCACGTTAATTAATATAAATATAAAAACTCTTTTTAACCAGTCTCTACTATTTATAATCAGCTATATTTGTCTATCTCTCTGGCGCTCTTTTTTCTGTCCTTATATTTGTACTGTACATCTACTTCAGTTTTTTTGTGTCACTCTCTATCTGACTATATTAATATTTCAGTATATCCCACATGACTCTATCTATACTTTAAATGTCTGCCTCTTGGTTTATGTTTGTTGTATTTCTCTGTATGTCTTCAGTATTTTATCTTTACACCAGTGTCTTTCTATCTCCATCTACTGTATCTGTATGTCTGTCTACATTGCCTTTCTATGCAGTATCTATTTGTCTTTTAATTTATGTCTGCTTGCTTTGCTTTCTATCTACACAGTATCTGTCTGTATACAGTATGTATATGTCTGTCTGCTTAGTTTTCTTTCCATACATTCCATTGCCAGCAGCTAGCTCTCAGCAACTCTTACATGGTTGCCCACTGAAGGTAAGAAGGGGTGCACCCAGTCAGGACCTGGAAGTGGTGTTAGTGAGACCAGCAGTGGGCGCTAAATCTGCAGTCTGTGTGGGTCCTAACGCCCCAGTATATTGATGGGGATTCTATACTGCTCTCAGTGATTTACATTAACACCAACCAACCAGTCAAATGCAGTTAGATTTTAGCCGTGGCGGGTTAGACAGACACTCTCACTAGCCACTTTGGCTGGTTGAAGATCATTTTTAAATTAGTTATCTTAAAGGCAGGGTTCAACAATAGAGATGGCCCAATATGTGTGCAAATGTCATCTTAGAATCAAGAAGCAGCATGACCCACAAAAATAGTGTTAGCGCACAAAAATAACTGCGCGAGCAAAGGAAAGCAGTTGAATACCAAACGAGATGATCACTCGCGCGCACAGATAATGTGATGCCCATTTCCTGTTTCCTGGCGCAAAGCAACCGTGCCTAGAGGAAACGCAACTGCTGCAATCGGTTCTCTTTCAAATAGACTGGACAAAAAGTGATGCTCGTGCACACACAATCCTGCTGCATGCAAAAGCTTCGGATTTTTCTAAAATTTTTGTGTTTTTGTAAGCAGCAGCGATTGCCGGTTTTGTTTTAACTATTCTTTTAACAGAACAGATTATGGGCCTAACGTTACCCGTGTGCGCGTGCCGTGATCATCCTTCATTATCACATGGTATGTTTTTCACCTGTTTCTTTTGCTTACAGTATTTTTTGTTAATATTGTTTAATTATCATTGTTACAATAACATTGATTTAATAGGAGATTAACTCCCCATGTATGTGTAGTTAACTATCTGAGAGACCTTTAGCCTGGACAGACTAGGCTACTGTGCATAGTTTTAGATACATGGCAATCATTTATTTTATTTAATTTTTTTGATGTAATAGTTTTTTGTTTTTTAAGAAAGGTTTTGTTGAATAAAAATAGCATGTATACAGCTATATTTTTCATGTTTTGACATATTATTTAACATTTGTGGCTAAGAAATAGTTATTTATTTATTTTTGGTGTGGTCAAAGATACATTTGGTAAATCCTTAGTGTTGAGCTCTGAAAAGTCCTGTGAAATAAAATTTGCACGAATTGCAATTTGCACATTGAGCAGGGTCATACACACAAAAAAGTTAAATGAATGAGGAGGCATGTGGACATAACACAAGGTCTAAATTAAGTCATTTTAGCATGCCAAAGTTAAATTTATGTATATAAAATATATTTTCCCAAAAACTAAATTGTGGCTAGTGAAAATAGCGAGTGGCTAGTAATGTTGGAAAACTCCTAGCCACAGTGGCTGGTGATCAAAAAAAGTTCATGTCAAGCCCTGACTGCTCAGTAATTGCCCTCTTTCGGATGAGACATTAAACAATGGTTGATAAAAATCCCAGGATGTCCTTCGAAAAAGAGTAGAGGTTTAACCCCGGCATCCTGGCCAAATTTGCCCACTGATCTCTGTCCATCATGGCCTTCTGACCATCCCCATATCATAATTATCTGGTGGTGAGGAGATTCCTCCCAAAAAGTGTAAAACGCTTTGATTGAAAAGTGCTGTGTAAATGTAAAGAATTATTATTATTATTTATCTCTGTCCCTGTGTGTTTGTCTGTTTATGCAGTATCACTCTGTCTCTATCAATGTCTAGCTACTGCCTGTCTGTCTCTGTCTAACTATATCTATCTTGCTCTGTATTTGTCTGCAGTAAATAAAAAGAAAAACCTGGATGCTGTGGTTGCCAGAATTTTATTGTTAAAACGGAATAGAAACAGTTCTGAATTCACGGTAAAATACTGTATATCATTCATTTCCACAATATTAATACACACAGGATTTGAGGGAGGTTAATCCAGCCTCTCTCCAGTCCCCAGGGCTCTGCGCTGTTTGTGGAAATTCAAAATTGACCCAAAAACAAACCATTATAATTGGCTAAGGTTGGCAATGATAATTCTGAAAAGTGGTTCGACTGGTGTACAGCACTAAGAAAAAAAATACAATATTAGTATACCTTTAACCTTATACCTTTTTATTAGTATTGACATCTACATTGTACCTTTATAATACACTGCAAAAAAGCACCACTAAACTGATGTGGTGATGAGAAAATTAGCCAGTCCTCATCTGAAACTGCTTGTCCTCAAGCAGAGAAACAAATTAATATGTAAAATATTATATTCAGTGTCATTCACACAACTTATGAACACCACCATGGTAACACACATGCCACTAAAGTAATGCAATAAACATTGTTTATCATTAGATGTAACAAAGGTTGAATGTATGATGAGAAACTGATAAGAAAAAAAGTTTGCCTGTAGAATGTAGACATATATTTTATGAATTGTACTCTATTTTAACAGTTAACTTCTGTAAACCACAGCTTTTTTACAGCTTTAGCTTCTTTTAAATTTAGATTTAACTTTTTTTTTTTACAGTGAAGCTATATCTTTCTGTTGTTTGTGGCATTAGGTCTCCGTATCTTTTATATACAGTATGTCTGTAAGTTTTTTTCCAAGCATGTATGAATTCCAAATGTCCCACAGCTCACCAAGTGAACACCCTTAAATAGACTCAAAAAAAAGAAATGTTTTTTTACCTCTTGTTCAAACTGCTTTTAAAAATAAGCAGTAACAACACAATTCTTGATTTTTTTTGGGAGACAACTTAATTGTTTTATGTGGAATCCACTTAAATTTGTTAAGTTAACTTAATCGATTTGTGTTGAGACAACATGAATGAGCTGTGTGGAACATTTTATACAGTGTAATAACTGGCTTGTCTATTTCAGTCACATCCATAATGAATTAACAAATGTGTAAAATCCAACATCCAAACCTTCAGAATCTTATTTGACAAAATGACATTTTAGTGGATTTTAAAACGGTGTCCATGTTTTATATGCAAAAGACACATTTTCAAGTGTTAATACATTTAAAGCTGAACGGACCGTTTCAAAGTATTTTAATGATGCAGGATTATTTTAGCGCAGTCAGCATTGCCTTTGATTTGACAAGCATAATACAGCCTGCCGAATGCCTCAGACTTATATGCTTTCCATTGGCTTTCTCTAAATATCTTGGGCTTTTCAATTTCCCTGGTATTCCCAAACAGTCTGCACTGCTTTGATAAAGAAAAGTGCAGATTTCTTACATATGGATGAGGGGGAAACCTCATACCGAATGTTGTCCCCTGACAGATAAACAAAAGGCAAATCTCGCAGCAGCAAGAGGTCAGATACACATTTTCAGGGCCATTACTCCAAACCTCCTGCTGCTTTCCATTCCACAGTTTTTTATTTTATTTTATTTTTTTCTCTCACTTCAGCAACACACCTCCATCCCTACTGCTTTTTCAGTGCTTAGAATATTCCTCACCACTGTTCGGTCAGGGAAACGGAAACATGAGGCACAGTGTACTGCCGCTTATCTTCATTTCCAGAGAGATAGAGCAAAACGCAAGGAAAATATTAAGGAGCTCTAATCCCATTGTTACAGTCTCTGTTGACACATTGTTTTCCAGCAACTTCACATCTGGGTGCTTTCATGATACACCAGACCTTTGATGTTTTGTTGCAATCGGGTATTACTGCAAAGTAGGGTTTTTTAATGTTCTAATCGTGTAAAAAAAAAAAGCTGTTATGACATGATATGACAGGCAAGAGCACTGCAGATGAAACAAGCCTCATTTACAGTACTGTTCAGATAAATTGTATTATTATTGTTTCATCAATACGATTTATATTGTGTTTTATTTAATTTTTTATGAAATTCATAATATTATATTCTGGATGTATATAAATTAATGACTGAGGTGACAGTGAAGACTTTTACTTTATTACAAAAATAAAAAATGTTTTTTTTTTTACATGCAACTCATCAAATGTTAAATTGTAATCATTTTTAGCATTGATAATAACAAGAAACATTGAGTGTTAAATTAGCAAATTGGATTTATCATCAAAAGGTAATATGATACTGACAAGCACAACAATGGCTGGTATAAAGAAAAACATATATATGCCATAATATTTCACTATATTAAAGTTTTTACTGCTTTTTATGATCAATCTGGACCTTCCAGAGAGACTTCCAGACTCTTGCACACTCATGTACCAGCCGATTTCCATGTTAGCACTTGATTCAATAGGCATAATCAGTGGTTATCAGCTGATAGATATGGGCCAGTAGGGGCCTTCTGCGTCTACTGGTAGGCTCAGAAGGCTGTTATCATCCATCCACATGGTTAACCAGCTATAAATCACATACAGCTGTGGCTGGAAGTTAACAAGAATTATTTATATTATTTATTAAATTTCCAATTAATTGTATCTACCCCTACCCCTACCCTAAACCCAACTATCACAGTAATGTAAAAACAGATCTAGATCTGGAGTCTTCTCTCTTAGTTTAGCTGATTAACCATGTGGATGGATGACAAACAACCTTCTGAGCATACCAGTAGGCGCAGAAACCCCTTTTGGCTCATATCTATCAGCTGATAACCACTGATAATGCCCATTCAATCAAGTGATAACATTCGAAGCGGGTGTGTGTACATTCAACAAAGTATTGTATTTCCTTGTGCTGAACTTTTTACTCAAAATGTAATCAGGCTACTATACAGTAGTCAACATTTGAAGTGGATGATTATTTATTTATTTTTTAAATCGTCCTTAGACAGGAAATGGTGTTATTCAATAGTTTTAGTACTTTGATGAAAGGTTTTGATCCACTTTAAATGTCTACTACTGGCCTGACACTAGAGGTGCATAGAAGCACCTCTAAGAGCCATTTAAAACACATATCTTGTATTGTTAGCTGTGGAAAGGACTCGTTGATGCAATTACCAAACTGAAATAAAAGCTAAATCAAACAAGATTTTTTTGCAGCTTAGTTCAGTAAATACTTTTTGATGTAGCAAGTGAGTTTTAAGGTAACTAAAACATGAAACGTTTTGATCTTGAAAGATCAGATAAAATTTAATTCCACATATGACCCCTTAAATTTAGGCCATAATTCGACAAAAAGCTTTGTTCATTCATATTAGGTGTTTCCCTAGCACACTAGCATGACAATAAACTATTTCTGTTATCATTTTAGCTATTCTTTCTGATCTGAAAGTATAGTTTGTTCTATGTCAGTCTGTCTGATGCTGTCAAATGTCTCTTTCAGGTTTTTCACTGGGTATTAAAAAGTTTAAAAGACTCTAAAATGTGTGCCTTTAGTCTTAAATTGACTGAAGTACTGTGTGCTAGGTATAAAATAATTTTAAACAGGTCTAAACGTTAAAACTACCGCACCAAGTCAGTCATTTTGACTGTTGTTGTTGTTGTTGTTTTTGAACTGTGTAATTTAATTAGTTTGTTTCAATAAAACCTGTGTGGTACCCTGACTTTTCTTATATGTATGTAAATTTCATACATGATTATTTTATTAAAATTACAAAATACAAAAGTGTTCTACAGTAAAAGCATTTCTACATTGAATGGCAATAACACTAAATTTGACACATTCATTTCGGTGTCCACTACTTTGTTCTGTTCCTTAATTATGCGTGCCTCTGTTGCCTAGCAACTTCCTGCTAACAAAACTTGTTTTCAATTACATATA
>CAIGQZ010032240.1:1982633-1993445 GCA_903798205.1 Danio tinwini | reverse complement strand
TTGTTGTTGTTGTTGTTGTTGTTGTTGTTGTTGTTGTTGTTGTTGTTATTGTTATTGCTATTGACTTTACTGGCAATTTCTCTTCTCAATATCTTTATTTTTTTGTAAAACTACAAATATTTACTTATTTAATTCAGCCAGCAGTAAAACTTTACTAATGCACATTTTTACACAAATCTTAATATGCATATAAGGAAAATCTATTAAATGAGGACATTTGAATTCAATATTAGCAAAATGATCATATTAACACCACCAACATATCGTGTAAGCCATGAAGAAGAATCAAATCAATATTTACAAAAATATAGCTTTAGTAAAACTAAAGCACTTACGCACATACTGTATGTTTCAAGGTTTATATCAGCCCCAGAAATAGTCTGCATGTGCATTATTCTCAACCGCACACTGAGAGAAACTGAAAGTAACCTGGATATATAGTACAGTACTATAAATATCCAGTAGGTAGGGGGTCAAAACCACAAGTGGCTATATGCGACAGCACAACAAGAATATTGATTCAAAAATATATGTTTTGGTGGGCCGAATCTCGTTATATTTTGATGTCAGTTGCGGGCCAGAGGGAGGAAGAGGGAGGGCTGCAAATGGTCCACAGGCCTGAAGTTGTAAATTTTGTAAACGGTTTCTTGCTCCTAAACATCACTTTGGAAATATTTAATAAAGAATGAAAAATTCACAGAAGGGCTAATAATTTTGCCTTCAACTATATTGGTATGCACCTTGTGTGTTGGATAAACAATAAAATGTCCTTTAAAAAAGTATATTAGACATCATTAATACAATAAAATAGAGGCCTAAATGAGGTTTCGTTCCATGGGTAAACACTTCATTATCCCATGGTAAGGTTGACATTTGCATGGAATTGCACTTAACCAAAAATCAGCGAATTTACACGAGCGGGTTATAATGATGATGATTATAATAAGACAGCCTAATTGCTCTCTTGTATCTGGGTCCATTTCTGTTCTAATTGCAATCTATGCTTCTTTTTGAAGCGCGCTCATTATGGTGAGAAATCAGTTTATTAATGCGCTTTCATCAGACCACTGAACCGAGTTTGGTGTCTTCTTAGGATGAAATTGTTTAAATGGAGCTGATTACATGCTGTGGAACAGACTACGCACTAGACGCAAGCAAACAAACATGGTAACCCGTACACACAATTGCTCTGTGTGCTTACATGTGTTCCCCCAACCACTTAAAACATCACTATTATCCTTTTGTCTTGCCATGCTGTTTGATGTTTTGTAGAGAACTCGTGGTACAAATGCACCCAATCTCTGAAACAGGAGAGATGTGAGTGTGAGGGAAGGGACGGAGCTGGAATTGCATTGCTAGAGTCGCTCTCTTTGATGAGTCACTTTCATCCGGCTCTCGCAGACCTCCGACTCTCGCTTTTTGTGCTTCTTGACTTTTTGTTCTACATATCCTCCCTAAACAAATATCACTTCCACATTCCTTTCTTTGTTGTTGCGTATCTTATGCAGTGATAATTAAATGTCCTGTGGACTGCTTGTGCTGGCTTGTCTCAGTTTTTTTTGTTTTATTCATTATTAGGATAATGGTTCATTACTTAATATTAGTTATTTACTGACATTAACAAATTTAATCTCATAAAACATTTATTAATCATAGTTCAACATTAACAAATGCATCATTAAAATTCAAAGTTGTGCATGTTAACATTGGTTAATGCACTGTGAGTTAAAATAAACCAACATGAACTAACGTTATTTAACTTTAATAACATTAAGTTAACAAACATGAATAAATATCGTAATAAATGTATTATAGTTTGTTCATGTTAGTAAATGCATTAACTACACTGTAAAAAAAATCTGTTATTTTATAACCGACATTAAATTACTGAAAATTACCGTGAAATAACAGATGTTAAGTTACAGAAATTTCCCATAATTCAAAAATTACGAGAAATTTCTGTAATTTAACATCTGTTATTTAACTTTTTTTCTGGTACCCCAGCTTCCAGAAAACACATAAAATACCAGACGATAAATTACAGAAATTTCCCATAATTCAGAAATATGTTTTTGCTGCAATTTTACAGTAGAGTTTCTGTATTTTTTGTGCTTATAATATTTAATATGGAACTGTACATAAATATTGTGGAAAATTACATACAATTCATAAACTTATATGTTTTGAACAGTGCTATAATTCAATTAATCAGTCATGAATGCAAAACAGTGTTTTAATAATTTATCACCAAAAATGAGCATGACTGCAACAAAATTCCAATAGAAAAATATGTAAAAAATACTAAATTAGACCACTGAAACAGCATAAAATTCAGTTTGTTTATAACTGCAACAATATGCAAAAAATAAAAAAATAAACATATACCATAGCTGGCACAAAAAAAAAACCCTTTCACAAGAGAGTGTTGATGCGTTCCAATGGTAATCAGCATCTTAAATCCTATAAGGTTTTATATATTTGGAGCGAGTTTTGATTTTTAGCATTTGTATAAAGAAAACAGTGGAAGTTAAAATAATTAGTGGTAATCAGCATTAAGCCACGCATGTTGTTGATTGAGCTTACATTGTATTTAATGTATTGTATTGTTATTGTTATGTGTTTAAGTGGCCTAAAACAAAAGCTGCTGAAAGGCATTGTTAATTGAGCAGTTTTTCATTCACGTCTTTTTTTTTTTTCAGAACACAGATTTGTAAAGCCTATGACAAAGATAACACATGCTGAGCAAACTAAGCCACCAGTTGGTTTTGAATGGTTTTAAAATTAAATGACTTATTTTATTATTTAGTTTTAGCGCGTTTTAAATCACAGAAGATATATTTTTTCTGGAAACATTTCTTCGTCTGTGTGCATTTGCGAGATAAATGTGTAGATTTGTAATTAATGCCAAGTTCCCTGATGTCTTAAGCTTACTAAAGGAACCACTTTAATTAACTGAGAAAAAGCATTTGTGCTATAAGATCTTTGAAGCCACCCGCTGATCTCTCCATAACCTTTGGTGCATGAGCTGAAGCTTTGTAATGAACTGTAATTCACTTTTTTTTCCCTCCGTAATCCTGAAAAGCACTTTTGATAATAGCATTTTTGTTCTTTAGTCACTGCAACCACGTGCACATTTACCTGAATATGCATTGTTGAATAATTTTTTTTTCTTAAATACTGTATTTGTATTGATACCACTTTCAGCATGGCTTCTATAGAAGGTCTTCCAGAGCACCTATTTTACCTCTTTTACAAGATCTAAGATAAGACTTTGGTGTCTCCAGAATGTGTCTGTAAAGTTGCAGCTCAAAATAACCATCAGATTATATAATACACAATCTTCCCATTTTGGTGTCTGAGGGCTATGTAGCAGTTTTTGTAGCCTGGAAACCGTTTAAATCCAGTTGTTTGAATCCAAATGAGCTGCTTCTCCCCGCCCACCGCTCTGACATGCGTGTCTAGTTCTCATGCATTATGTCTAGGACTAAATTCCTTAAATTACGTCTTGGCACACCCCTCCCCCCGCTCTTTAATTTAAACCGCAACATGCCACAACCCCATTGAAAACCACAACCCTCTTCTCCCCCCACCACCACTGCTCTTCACTTTTGTCCGCGAAACGGCAGCATGAACGTCGTTTGCCTAGAGTGCCGTTTACTCTTGCGTCAGTACTGACATGCACAGTATAAATGCTACTAATACAAGCTGTTATTCACTTAAATTTGCCCACAAATTCGATTGCGCAAATGTTACATTACCTCTCCCTCTTCTGGTAACATGCCGGATCCGTTACCCCGATATGTTCTGGGACCTCAAAATTTACAAATTAGCCACTGGTTACGTCAGATAAACAGCCGTCAGTGATACAGACAGACACTGATGAAGCTGAAATAAGGTCACTAGTCAAAAATACCAAGTAAGGTTATTTGATGCATTTGTGGTAGAGTCTGTTCAAGCCTTTCTGAAACAATGTGTCACACACAAATGCCGTTTGCAGTACACACACACACAGACATATACGCACATTTCTGACCCCATGTGGCCATGGTGATTATAGTGGTTAGAATAAATATCGATTTTACTCTCTTTATTACAAACATGCACTGTTTTAAAAATGTTTTAAACTTATAAAATTATTTATTGAGGTGTTGCTGATCTCAGAGACTTGTAACATGTTTTAATCCCAATTTCTGTGAACATGTGTATACATGTTATTATGGAGACATGGCACCTCTCTATCAATTTGGTGGACAGGTAAAGCGCAATCCTATGTCATGTTCCGGTGGGCTTCAAAATCACTACGATTTGGATCCAATTTTAACATCAGTAAATTTAAAAAAGAGACTTGTTGTGTTTATACACTGTAAAAAATCCAACTTACAAATTGTTAACTCAGTTTAAAATTGTAAGTTAGCTGGACATATTTTTGAGCTCAGAGTTGAATTTACTCATAAAAACGATTTAGCTGCATGTTTGGAACTGTTTGTTCAATGAAAGTAAAAAAATCAGTTGAGGAGACTTTGACTTTTGATTTCTTCATTTGAGCATTTACCACTGTAAAAAAAGAAAAAGCTGAGTTAACTTAACATTTTAAAGCAACCGGCTGCAAAGAAAATTTGAGTTTATTAAGCTTCAGTGGTTGAAGTTGTACCAAATTATTCCATAAAGTATATTTGACCTTAAACAGCCTTTTCAGTCAACTTAAAAAAAATATTGGGCACAACTTCAACCACTGAAGCTTAATAAACTCAAATTTTCTTTGCAGCTGGTTGCTTTAAATTTTAAGCTAATTTAGCTTTTTTTTTTTTTTTATTACTCCAATATATCAGTGGACACGCTATACTGTACCTACTCACAATTCTGTCCCAACAGCTTACAAATGTAAATTTTCATCATAGGTGCCCTTTAATGTTTTTAGTACAGCCCTGAATGTATATTTATTGCCTTATGTTTCCCATCAATTTTCTTCAAGCCCAGCAGTTTTGTCTCAAATAAAATCACTCAAAGCTGCAATCTGCTCTGGAATCAGATATATAATTGTAGTTTATTCTGCAGGGGGTAAAAAAAGGAAAAAGAAAGCTCATTTAAATTATTGCTCAAGCCTTCTGTTGTGCAGACAGCCCCAAAGAGAAATCTGCCATTCTTACTAAACCTGCACATTTTGGATGACACAGCCATTATTTTTTCCATAAGCATCTATTTTAGCAGTCTACTAATTTCTAAACAGTTTATTAAAAAAGAAATTATCATTCTAAAGTCGAAACAGCTTCTAAACCATAGTCATTTAAGATCTGTTTACTGTACACCTGCACTGTAAAAAAAGTAGTTCATTGGATTTACTAAAAAAAATTAAGAAGTGGTTGCAAACAATATATTTGGGCTGAATTTAAACAAATTAAGTTGTGCATTACCTAATTCAATTTGTTTGTTTAAATTCAGCCATATTAATTGTTTACAATCACTTACCTAAAAAAACTGTAGTAAATCCAATGAATATTTTTTCAGTGTGGTAACTTCATACATTTCCATGCATTTCCACAGAAATGTGTCTACACTAAAAAGATTTGAGTCTAATCTTTTAATCCTTCACTATATGCACATTTTCTTAGGTTACCTTGATTAAAGCGTCAGATACACCACATTTATTTAAAGGTGCAATAGGTAATTATCTTCAGAAACATTTTTTGTTGTGCTGGTTGAAAGTCTCTTCACATTCTAATAGTAATGATTAATGTAAATGATTTAAATGTATTTATATGTATTTGTATATTCTTGGTAAGGCATAAAACTAAAAAATAGTCATCCAATTAAATATTGTCAGGCCGACATTTCCCATAAATTTGATAAGACGCTCGAACTGTCTGTCAACAAATGTAGATTTGAACATCTGCAGCCATTCACGTAGATCCACCATTGGCGTGGGCATGCTCATACACGCGCATTCAACTGCACACAAGAGACAGAGAGAGCAAATCAAATGCTCATTCAAAACTTGTTTAAATCCTGAATCATTATTGCAGTTAGTTTTGCATGCTGGACGAAGGATGACACCATGGCTGAAGTGTTTTTTTAGACAGGTGATGTTACAGTATGTTTTAACTCTTTTAGTCACGCAGAGCTGATGTAGATTGTGTTGTTTAACGAATGGGTTATATGCAAAGAAGTGTTGTTCAGCCACTGAAATCTTCCAGTAAGGGACCTTTTGCAGCTTTGATAATGTAGATTTTTATTTAGTTTAACAACAAAACAAGTAAATAGCACTATTCCACCTAGCCTGCATTACTGAGGTGAAGTTGGTTTTATATTCACATCACATTGGTTCATTTTTGATCAATGACAGCCTGTGACGCGCTTGCTATATTGTTCACCATGCTACTCTGAATATTCGCTCTGAAATAGCATGTAATGAGGGTAATTCCTGCACGCCGCCGGCCAACCACTAAGCAGAGTCGCGTTAGGACAGCACATGAGAGAGAGTTGTCTGCTGTTTTCTTTAAGGTGTGCACGCTAAATATTCGTTCTGAAGTGGGTGAACAACACTTCTGTGCATATAACCCATTCATAATAACAACATCTATATAAATTTGCGTGACTAAAATACTTTTAAAACATACCATTACCTGTCTAAAAGAAATACTTCAGCCATGGTGTCCTTCCTCCAGCGTGCAAAAATCCAATATTGTTTTAGGATCTTTTTAAGTTTCGGTTTAGCGTTTGATTTTACTGTTGTGATCTCGTGTGCACATGAACACGCGGTGCACATGCAAGCGTGCATGCGCTAATGATGGATCTGCATGAACAGATGCGCAGATGTACACATCTATGTTTGTTGACAGACAGTTTGGGTTACTTATTACGACATTCTTAGAATTATGGGAAATATCGGCCTGACAATATTTAATTGGATGACCATTTTTTTGTTTTATGCCTTACCCAGAATATAAAAATACAGATAAATACATTTAGATCATTTGCTTTAATCATTACTATTAGAATGTGAAGAAACATTCAACCAGTCCAACAAAAAATGTTTCTGAAGACAATCACCTACTGCACCTTTAATATGGGAGGGATTATGAAATAGGTGTCATCGTTGGCTTTTTAAATATTAGTTTAATTTGAGTGCATACTATTAAACATTTACAATGAACAGCATGTGTTAATATAACTTAATGTTTAATAATTAAAATGAAATGCCATAAATAATAAGCTTACAGTAAATATTTTGCTTACAAGCTTGTAAAAAATAAAAGTTACTTTTGTCCACAAGAGATAGCAGTTTGAATACAAACTCTGCATGAGCACATAAAAGCTGTGCTCTGTCAGCAGTTATTTCATAATCTGCACTGACAAACAACATTAATAGTTCTAACAATATGCCAGTAAATACGGACTCTGTCACAGTGATGTATTTGCTGTTTTGGTTGGTGGCTTCCAGACAATGTAAGCTTATTTTCAGCATTTTTTTATCTACTCCTTAGCCTATTAAACAATACAGAAACCTTTTAAAGTTATGGTTTTAAAGGAATGATGCCATTTGTCAAGTCAAAAGGCTTCCCTGTTAGTTATTTTGTCCATTTAAAAATATTAGACTTTACATTTATTTGAACTACTATATTATTAACATTAGACAGTGTTGCTAATGTGAAATAAAAAGATTACATTGTATTCCTGTAATCTGGAGATACAATTTGAAATGATAGATTTTTTTTTTTTTTAAGATGACAGATGAATTTACAATATTGACAAACATGCCTTCAATAAAAGTGCATGTTCAGTTTAGTGCTGTCAAAAACAATGCATAACCAATATGCAAGACAGCTATTTATTAGGCACATAAACATGCATATCATTTGTGGTAATTGTTAAAATAAAAATCACTATCAGTCTTTCTAGTGTCTTGCAAACTAATGAGATTCTGTTGCACACTGACGCAAAGCACAGCTCAGTCTGCATGTTGCTACACACACACACACACACACACACACACACACAGACACACACAGTCGATGAGTGCAACTTCTCTGCCATTTCCCTCAGGTTGTGTTCACACATCTGTTTAACTCACTCCCTTGCTCCTCAAACCAAGCCTTACATGCATATAAAAAGTGTAGCGTCACAATGAATATGAGAGCCACGGGCCCCTATCAGTGCTTTCATCTCGGTTCTTCTCTCTTATTCCTTTCATCTTCATTCTGGCTGAGCTCCCCCTCACTCCACCATCAAAATCTGAAGTATGAAAAGCACATACTCCAATGTTGGAGATTTCACTCTCTCCTTTTTTTCAGCCGCGTCATACGTCAGGCTGAAGAGAGACATTATAATGGCTTTGAAGAACCCTGTTTTTGTCTGACACTTAGAGAGTGGAACAGAACAAGCTATTTTTTCGTTTTTCATTCTTTTCTTTTTTTTTTTTCTCCATACCACATGTCCTTTGCCTTATCGCTGACACACAGAGACCCAGCGCTGGGTTTCTTCAGGATTTGCTATGACTACCATTAGCTTTAATCTGTACAACCACTGGCAAACCAGCACACAAACAGCCTCAGTGGCTCGCGGGTTTGCGCGTTCCTGGTGTTTGAGCACACAGACGGATGCTCACAGACATGGACAGGGAAAGTCAAGCCCCGGATGACCCTTAGTCAAAAAATTTGAAAAACCGAGAAGATGTACTTTGCAGGAACTCAGCTCAAATCCTGTCGCAAATATTGCCTTCGAGGGGGATACAAGCTTTGAAAGCTTTTAGATTTTTTTCTCTTAAAGGCCAGGGATTTTGAACTTTATTTTTTTTAGGTCAAGGACCTGTGCTGTTTTTTTCCATAAAACCGGGTTCCATTTCAAACTTGGGCTATAACAGCATTTCTTTTTACAAATTAGCATTTTTAAAAAAATTTTACCTTTATTTAAAACACATTAAAACAACCAATATAATGCACGATAGCATAATCAGTTAAAATAATTATTGCACAGTTAATTAATTATTATTAACATTGCACAGTCACATACTATAAAACACTTTTACATTTTTTTTTACATTTAATCTAATATTATTTCACTGGTAAAACTTTGCAACAAGAGTCCATTTGTAAACATTAGTTACTGTATTAGATATTATAAAATAATAATTAAAATTTTTACTACATTTATTAGTCAATATTATTGGTCATTTAAATGTAGTTGAGTTTGTACTCATACTATTTAATATGGGAGAAATTATGAAATGGGTAGTATTGAGCTTGGTTTGACAAGTGAGTGGGCTTGACAAACCACCTGTAGAAACACTTTTCTCTCTTATGCGCCTGACACTTTATTTAATTCCGTCTCACAAGAACTCAATAATGAAAATGATGTTTACTATAAATGTACCACAATCGTGTTGCACTGCTTGCTTCAAGCTTTACAACTCTTGCACTATATTAAACCTTAAATACCTCTTTTGCACAGTATTCACCTTTAATACCTCTATAGCATTTACCTTTACATTTACCTATACATTCACCTTTAATACTCGTATAGCATGTCTTATGTGTATAGGTAAGTATCTTATAGTATATATAAGTTATGCATAAGGTTTTTTTTAAATAGCTAATGTTGTGTTTGTATTTATGATTAATTTATGTAGCACCGTGGTCCTGCGAGACACAACATTCATTCCTCTGTACCGTGCTTGACTTGACTTGACTTGATTATCTCTTTGTTATATTAGTTAATTTGAGTGCATACTATTAACATCACATTAACAATGAACAGAACACTTGTTAATATAACTTAATTTTAGCACAGGTTCGATTAGAAAACACATAGAAGACACAATTTATTTGTTTTGATACTTAGTAGTAGTAGTTGTAACAATCCAGCAGGCAAACAATGTCTTAAAACATTAATAATAGTTTAGATTTAGGTCATGAGGTCAGGTGACCAAAATTCAATGTCTAGCCAGCGTCCCGGAACAACATTAATGTCAAATGATGTTGATATTTGGTTGTGTTGGAAAGTGATCAAAATCTAACGTTGAGGCAACATCTTAAACTAATGTTATATTGACGTCAAATACTGGCATTTGTTTGTCAGGTATGGCAATCAAAATCTAATATCTGATAGATGTCATAATGATAACGTCCATAAAATGTCAAGCTATAATATCACTAGACGTCAATATTTGGTGGATTTTAGGTTGGACATTGATGTTTGCCTGACAATGGGTTCTGACGTCAACCTGATTTTTATTTCCAAACAAAATGCAATGTGCATTTACAACGTCAATCTGACGTCATGGAAAGTGTAAGTAAAATAACTAATTAATAACATTTTTACATTTTATTTTCACTGTACTAAGTTAACAAATGGAACTTTATTGTAAAGTATTACAATTCAGCTATTTGAGCCTTTTCTTCAATACATAAAAAAAAATAGTTTCATATGAAGCAATAATTGGTGGACCTCCCACCGCGGCTCGGTTAGAGACCTCCGTCAATGAGCAGCACACTGCCTCTGCTGACCTTCCTCTTTCCTGCTCATGGAACCGATTTCATCATCCTCCAGCGCTACTGAGCATAGAGAGGAGATGTAACGCAAGCAATATTGGAGCACAACTCAGCACTATATGATTCACCGTGAATGTGTAAGAAAGATTAGTGCATAATTTCAGAGCTTGCTGTGAATCGCCACTGGGATCCAAGATGTAAGTCACATCACAGCAGTGTTTCCTCGCTACACAGATTCACATGCTATAAGCAAAAATATGCTTTCACACAAACAACATCTGCACACATACACACACACACACACACACACACACACACACACACACAC
>CAIGQZ010032240.1:1954113-1970026 GCA_903798205.1 Danio tinwini | reverse complement strand
TAGTTAGTTAGTTAGTTAGTTAGTTAGTTAGTTAGTTAGTTAGTTAGTTAGTTAGTTAGTTAGTTAGTTAGTTAGTCATCATTAATATTTACTTATTTCAGTCCATGCAGCGAATGTATTTAAAACAAATGTTCCCCCAATAAATATAGTTAGTTTGAACAGATTTCATTCTAACCTCCTTTTTTCTTTGTGTAATGAACCAGGGAGTAGTGTAGTAAGTTATGGCAAGGTTCTTGGCATATACAGTAATAAATTACTTTTGGCACAGAATTAGAAACCACTTTGTCATTCCACATGCCAAAATATGAAATCTGTATCTTCTGAGTTGCTTTTGTATGCTATTGAAACTGAGATGACTATATTACTCCTGACAGCTTGCGTGGGTTAACAGGTCAGCAATGTGTTTAGTAAATAGCCATGTCTACGACGATGTGAACGCTCTGACCTAACCAGTAATGAAGGATTGTTTCTTTTAAAAAGGTCAGGATTTGGAGTTGTCGGGATGTTAAAATACAGCCTAGAATGTATTTAATTATAGTCTAAGCTCATTATAAAATAACAAAGAAAAAGTCTGCA
Organism: Danio tinwini; assembly: GCA_903798205.1. Taxonomy (NCBI): domain Eukaryota; kingdom Metazoa; phylum Chordata; class Actinopteri; order Cypriniformes; family Danionidae; genus Danio; species Danio tinwini. The sequence goes on along the minus strand of CAIGQZ010032240.1, from coordinate 1,969,450 downwards.
ACAGCACACGAAGCACACGCCAGTGACTAAGTAATTATGCAAACACTTTTAAGTAACCAAATCCTGAATAAAGAGTATGTACGGACACTTGCTGTGCATTTGATCTATCAGCAGGCCAGCAGAAAGCAAACAAGCGTACAAAGTACGTCATGATTCACTCTTACAGTATCTAATGGAATTAAATCACATTATGAGCGCTCATATGGGATTACATATGGATTACTCTAGAATATGTGCACTGGATTCAAATTGTCAATTTATAGACGGCCGTTTCTGTGGGACGTTTCATTAACATAGCTTCAAACCAAGGCAGTTTCATAGTGCTGAATCTGTTTTAAAGCTTCAAAAAGCACTGTACTGCATATCTTTAAGAGAAAAGCTGCACTTTATTTTCTTTGCATTCTAACGTATGCAACTTTTTTCTACTGTGGAACAATGATTTAGTTCTGAAAAACTAAGCAAATGTGCTTTCAGTGACTTATTTGGATGATTTTTTTTATTCATTGGAAAAATAAAACAACAATCTTTGGACAGTTTTGTTGCTGAACATCTACGACAAGCTTTTTAGTCTTTAAAACGTCCTTATTTTCACGCTACAGGTACTTACTGTTAAAGCAGTGCTTAATCATTGGCTTCTTGTGTTTCTTTATATGTTTTCTTATTCTTTAATTGCTGTTCTATTTTTAACAATAGTAATACTTTAACATAACATACTGCGCTACTGTGGTATTTTTATAGTCACTAGTAAATATATTGTAGCTATAATATCACATGTAAAAGTTTTTGTTCCAGTGACTTTGGTGGGAGTTTGTATTTTTTGCATAATGCATAATTTTTTTGAAAGATTACTAGTAAGTCAATCAAAATAATTAGATATAGGTTCATAATTAAAGAATACCAGTAGTCATTCATTAGTTAGTATTACATATTCAGCATTGGCATATTTTGGTTAAGTTTCAATCTTGCAAGTCGCAACTACTTTTCTACCCATCTTACGTCATGACTAGTCATAAGGATTAAGTACTTGTATAATGAATAAGTAATTGATTCCAATGGTAAGGTACAAGTATAAGTAGTATCTAAAACTGTGTGTACACCAGTTAGAGTTGGAAAACCCACTGAATTGATGATATGTGAATGACAGAGTCCTGTAGAGGTAAATGGCAAAATTCTAAAATCTAAAATAGAATAGTTAGTGGACACTCTTACAATAAGAACTTGTACCAAAAGAGTAAGTAGTAGTGTATATTTTTAAGAAGAAAAAATAGTTACAACCAAATAGTATCATCTCTGAATACATTAGAATCATATCTGAATGACACTCACTTCATGAATTTATATTTTAAAGAGCCCCTATTATGGGTTTTTGAAAATGACCTTCCATGTAGTGTGTAACACAGCTCTTAGTGAAGTGAAATATCCAGCTAAAGCTTAAATCTGAAAGTGGACAGTTTTTAAAACTATTGATTCATCTATAAAAGAGTCGACTCATAGTGGTTTAAATAAATCGTCTTGATAACGAGTCTTCAGACGTCGTTACGAAACATAATGGTTGCGCGTGCAGACCCGGCAAAATTCAAACCTGCGACCCCGCCCACTAACACAGCAGCAAGACGCTCATTAAGACGCTGTGCTATTGGAAATGTGAGGGAAAGGAGTCGTTCAGAAATCTGCACGCTTACAATGGGCCATTTATCACTACACAGCTCATGCATTAGTTTCTTCCTCCATCTTGTAATGGACAGACAAGACACCAGGAGTGCGGGCAAAATAAAGACAAATTATTAGGTACACCGGCAGGCTGCTGAACGCTGGGCTTCGGGCTGGTGAGCAGCACTGAAAAGGCTTGCGAGTGGAGAGCGGGAGCCCGCAGAGATAGCTTGTCAGAGGAAAGAGGATGCTACAACCTCCCGGCTGGGGATGTGATCATTTAGAAAAGCAGAGTACAGGTAAGCCCTAAGAACATATAGCAGTTCACGGACGAGGTGCCACAGCAATGATTGCAAATAGAAATGATCTACATGTTTTATTACTAGTAACCGTGTGTACTCTATCAGGTTAACTCTTTATATTCTCATATCGCGTCTAATGCCACGTTGTAAACGTGACGCGTGCTGCTTTGTTTACAGATTTAAATGCTTTTGTGAGCTCGTTCCACTGCCGTTTGTCATTGCTATGGTCACTGTTAGCTGATCCTGCACACGTGCAGCGGCCAAGGTTCAGAATAGTTCAGCTTTTGCTGCTGTGTGGATTAAAACTGAATGTGTGTCATACTTAACAAGAGCAATATGCTAGTGTTTAACTGCACTGCTTTCAGAGCTGAGGTGTCTGAATAACACTGTTGAGAACCGGGTACTGTTTATTGTGGTGTTAGTAAGTTTAATTTGAAGCGTGTTTCGGGCGTCTGCTGCGATCGGATCCTATACCAATGTTGGCTACCCAGGGGCTTGATAAACCGGGCTTGGCATTTTACAGTCTCCCGCTGAACGCTGTCGACCAATCGCAACAGGCTGTCATTGGTCCAATCAGCGCAGATTAGCTTCGCGCTAAGGAGGGGTTTGGGAACAAATGAATCGCTGAACGATTCATATGGGAGTCGCTGGGATAATTAGGTAAAAATAAATGCATATTATAAGACCATGAAAGTGTTTTTTGACCTTGCATACATGTCAGTATGCTGTTGGAGACCCATAAAACCGAAATATGACCCTTTTCAATGTGTAATAGGGGCTCTTTAAATAGATTATAACAGCAGAATAGCTTAATTGCTACTAAAATAAGTACTAGAAATCAGTACTAGTGTCTATGTCTATTTAATAGTTGCTAGCATCTAATGAATACCTGTATCAAATAAAAAAGAACTATTATCTAAATAAATGCTAGTATTAGTATTAAAACCTCTAGTAACTAATGAGTAAATCCTAATAAATTGAGTAGTATTAAAACATGAGTACGGAAATAAATACCAGAATATTTTATATATTAACTGTTAAACCTGTGCCATAGTGTTTTTTACATGCTGCCTTTTGGATTCCATACCGTATAACCCCATATACAATACCTCAACATACAGTAATTTAATAAAAAAAACAAGCAGCTTTTTTGGATTTGTGGGTGTACAATATATGCATATTTCATAACCATGTGTGTTTGTACATCTGTGTGCTTATATATATGACCTTGGGGCACTTGAATGGAAAAGGAAGGTCATGCCCTCTCGAAAGCAAGCAAACAGTTGCTTCTTTGATGCTATCCAAATTTTACATGAGTTGCTGATGAGCTCTGTATTTCATTTCTAAAGTACATATAATATGATGTTTGAAAACTTTTTCAAAGTGTTTTATAAAAGGACACCACAAGCATCAGCCACATAGAACATCATGATAACAATGTGTTGTCACACACCAATGTAGTGTAATAAATGTGAACGTCAGATATGACCAGATAAAAGTTTTTATATTGAGTTAATCGGGGGAACACAGATAGCAGTTTGTTTGCTGGTTCTTCTGACATATTTATCAGACAGCCACATTTCTAAAGCACTTTCTCTCATTCTGACATGCATCATGACCACCTCTGTCCGCTCAGGGTTCCCCGTGCTTCACTTAGCAAAGCCATTTATTCATTTCAAAAGAAAATCCACGCATCAGATGCTATCACACGATGAGCTGCAGTAATACACATGTATTCTGAATGAGAAAACATGCTTGTAGTCACCTTGTGTTTGCATCAAGGTTGAAGTGATCTTCATATTGAGATAAATTAATCATTTTACATCCATTTAAATTTTAAGCCAACATCGAACAGTATACAAAGTTAAAGTCCACATCAGTGTCTCGGACAGGAAAGAGAGAAACATCTCTCTTGCTTGAAATGTCTTGTTTTGCCATGACAAACCTTTTTATTGAACATTAGGGCTGGCCTAAAATCAAAATCTCGATTAATTGAACATTTTGACTCAATTACAATTATTTTATTTATTTATTTTATAATTTAGCTCTCACAGCTCACTAACAAGTTTTGTACAGTAGATATGCTCACATATTACAAGTGAGAGATTTTTGAATGAAGGCTGTTACTTGATTTAAAAATATTTAAAGGAATCACACACTATCTACTATTCAATTCAATCCATGTTTATTTCTATAGTGCTTTTGCAATGTAGATTGTGTCAAAACAGCTTAACATAGAAGTTCTAATAAATTAAAACTGCGTCAGTCCAGTTTTCAGAGTTGTAGTTCTGTTTAGTCCAGTTTATTGTGGTATAAATTTCACTGCTAAAAGTCCAAACACTGAAGAACAAATTTATCAATGCGCAGCTCCACAAGTCCCAAACCAAACCAAGCCAGTGGTGATAGTGGGAAGGAACAAACTTCAGCAACTGATGAAAGTGAAGGAAAAAACCTTGAGAGAAACCAAGCTAAGTTTCTCCTCTGGCCAAACTTCCTGTGTGGAGCTGCAGTCTAGGTGCCGGAGGCAGGAGAACACTAGACGTCCATCGTGGAGATTGTGGACTATTTATGATTATTTATTAAACATCAACATTGAACAACTGAAATGAAAACACACATTGCCTAAAATGAACAGTCTCTTTATATATCTATAAAGTGAAAATAAATAACTTTTACTTTTGGAAACAAAATAAACTCTTTTCATATTTATTATCATTAACTTCATGTTTTTCATATTAAAAGTAGAAAATATTTGAGTATCTCATCTAAATAAAATAACTCTTGTATATCCTGTAAAGAAATAATATTTTAAACAGTGCATTTTTTGCATCTTCTGTAAACAAATTTTTTCATGTAAATAATAATTTTAATGTAATGGAAAATATGCCATCTCTAGGCATCTCTGGCACAGCTTCCAATCATCATCAATATAGTGCAAAGTAAGGCTCAAGAATAGGTCTATCGTACTTGACCAGAGATCAGATGTGGCTGCAAGGTGCCTGCAGAAGTATAAAACAGAGTGGGGTCATGTGACTCCACATGTGGTACGGAAAGTATTTGAAAAAATCGACCTGGAAAAATTAGATCGGTTATGAGTTTTGAATTAATCACCCATTCCTATCGAACATGTTTAACCAATGAATTATCTCCAATATGTGCACTCACTGGCTATATACAGTGCTCAACATAAATAAGTACACAATCTTTTGAAAGTAAATATTTTATTTACTAAATATAAAATATCTCAATTGTTTCAGTCAATATTAATAATAATGATGGTGTATTTAAACAAAGCTTCCCAACATTAATTTGGGTGTACTGTTTTTTGAACTGGGATCTTTTTTTAAGTTAGTTCCAGTTTTGGCTTTGATACTAACTAATACAATGTATATGCACAAATAGTTTTTTGTAATACATCATACAGAAAATATTCATTCAAAAGAGCAACCTGTGAGCTGTGTCCTCACAGGGCCCTTAAGGCTGATTTATACTTCTGCGTCAAGCGCACGCGTATGCTACGGCGCAGCCTAATCATGAAAGCATAGCCCTCGCCGTGGCCGTCTGCGAATTTGACGCGCACCTCTCAAAAAATGTAACGCGTACATGTAGCACAAGCTCTGTGATTGGTCCCCTTGGTAGCGCTGACAAGTGTGGGTGGAGGTGAGAGCTGTGCAAGCGTGATGCAGCAAGTGTTTACAAGTGTGGAGTCCATGAAGGAGCTCCGGATGGAGACTATTGTTTTGTGTTTACCTTATGATTAAAGTTGTTGCATGTCCGCCGGTTCCCATCTCAAAATAAGCAAATTTGAGCCACAAAAAAACAAAACATCAGCGAAGAAACTCTACACAGAGGAACATAAACACCTACTGCCAGCTAGTGTTTCGGAAGTGTTATTGCAGAGCAACAGAAACAGCGCGCAAAAGTATAAATGCACGACTACGCGGCTTGCGCCGTGGGTCAAGCCGATCACTTGACGCAGAAGTATAAAACAGGTTTTACAGTGAATTGCAGTCAATTTTATATTGACCCATCAGTAGTTTATAAAATAAAACACAACTAAAACCTTTGCATAGAACACATTAATTGCAATTCCTAAAAACCAGTATAAAGTTTGAAGTGATCTATTAATTGACTTCTAAGAAAGATGGCATTTAAAGAGACTGGGACTAAAATAAAGCTTTTCAGGCAGAGGATGTGTGTTCATTCAGACTTTAAAATGCTTATATTTATTGTCTTTGACTTCTACAGTTTAAAGCTAAAAACAATTTTTGCTGGTAAAGCAACGCCCAAAATTCTTGATAGAATATTTTTAAATGAATGAAATCCACTTTGACTGGTGTTGAAAGTCATTTTTGGCAACTTCTCAGTAAATTTATAGTTTTGTTGGGGGGGGGGGGGCATACTGTCCCCCTAAGCTCTCGCTGTGTCCTTTTATCTTCTGCCCATGTATACGTTTCGCACATTATATGCCTGAACCCAGCATGCTAGCTTTGCTATCTCAAAAGCTGTGACTAAAGAGATGTGTTGGAAGGTGCACCTTCTGGTTTATTTACTTTTATTTTGATGATTTACAGCATTGAAAGTTCTGGAGTGGCTGCGTGCGGCGATAGCGGCTCGGCAATCGAGGTTGCGTTTCAGAGCGTTAAACTGTATGCAAATTGATGGCAATATTTGCCAGCTTGCCTCATAATGGGATAGTTGATGGCTTAAATAAATAACAGTCATATACTGTACGTACATAAACATATATACACACCCAAACCTGGCAGTCCTGGGTTGTTGAAAGGGAAATAAAGGTGACATGCCGCAAGTAGCTGTGCTCCACTGGAACGAGTAACATGTTTTTCCTTAAGTTATTTATCGCCAGAGTGCTTTGGAAAGAAAGGAAATAAATAAATAAAACTAACAGCACTCATCAGAAGCTACAATCTCCAGCTCTCAAGGTGCTGCAGAGATTTAAGGCTTTACAAGGTAGCAATGTATAAACCTTTGAATGTTCAGCACCAGTGGTTTCAAAGGGCTTATTTGAAGTTGCTTTAACTGCTGAGAAATGAGGAACTGGAGAGGTAAATTTTCAGATTGCTCTGAAGAAGGCAAAACAGTGAGAGAGAAAATAAATTAACAACCTTATTTCACCCTGTTTTACTCAAGAACATTTCAGTCCAAAGACAAGTTTGTCTATATTTGCATTCCGTATTAAAAGACTGAAGATTTACACCTTATCAACATTAGCATTAATCTGGGACAGTGTATGAAGAATTTGCTCAAATCTGCTAGTTTTGGTAATCATGTAAAAAAATAATTTTACTATGGTGATCTGTGTGATTAGAGCGAGAGAGTCAATTGTTTTCAAACAGGTTTCCAAAACACAACCTCCCCTCCCTCATCTTCAGTGAACCGTCTTGTAAAAACTCATTGGTTAAGCTCAGAGATTTGGCTCTATATTGACATGATAACTTTTTCCACCATAGCTGTTGATTTATTGTCTGCACGCTATGATGTGAATTAACTAACTCTCCATATCCTAAATGTGTACCATTGAATTAAAATCTTGTTTACTCCATCTGAGTTTACTGAACTTATTATTGTGTTGATGAAACATGCTTGAGATACTCCAAGCTTTGTGACTTGGGGTGTCATCCTGTTGGAGATAACCATCTCAAAATGTGCACATGTGGTCATAAAAATCTGTAATGTTTAAACAGACCTAAAGTGTGACAAGGTGATTTTTTCCAGACCATTATACCATCAGCCACCTGAACCTCTGAAACAGGGCCGGCTGGATCCATATTGTCATGTTGTTTATGCCAAACTCTGATCCTTCCATCATATTAAGCAACATTTTTTCAAGAAGTTTTAATAAGCTATGTGTGAATTAGCCTCAATTTACTGGTCTTTAGCTAATTTGCTAAATGTTTTGATGAGTTGTGCATTCAATTATGCTATTTTGCTGATCTCAACTGAGTTACTGTTTTTTATATTAAAAAATGCTGCTTTATTCATATTTTCTTTATTTTAGACCAATCCTAGAGAAATAGTGTAAGTAAATCCTAACGATGGTTGTGCATAAATATTCCCACAGATTGGCAGTTTAAATGCCCTCATTGCTCTAACAATCATGTTACTTAAGTCACATTCTCCATTATTACATTTACATTTAGTCATTTAGCAGGCACTTTTGTCCAAAACAACTTACAATTCAGTAGGCATTCAGCGATTCAACAAGAATTGGCAATACACACAAGAAGTACTAGTTATACAAAGTAACTTTTTTGTGCTCAGAATTTAGTGCTTTTTAGAGTAAAAGTGCTTTTTCTAGAGAGAGAGAGAGGGGAAAGGAGAGAGAAAGTGCTTTTACATGTGTGTGTAGGAATAGGAAGTTCATTCTACCAGTGTGGAATATTGAATTGAAAGGTTTTGGAAACCATTCCTCTTTGCAAAGGTAACACAAGGAGGTGCTCCCTCTCTGATCGGAGGCTCTTGGAGGGGATGTAGACCTTCAGGAGCAGGTGGAGGTAGGAGGGAGCAGTACCAATGGCTGAACTTCTTGATTAAGAGTAATTAACATTATTTAATAGTAATAAATTATGATAGTCATTTTGAATTTCAGCAAAATACCTTGACCAACTTTACATGTTCTCATAAAGTCCTGACACAAGAGTTTGTTCTGTCTTACTAAGTATAAGTCAGCAGGCAAGTGTTTTGTAGCCCATCAGTCAAGTTGTTTGGAAAAAAGCAATCTGACATTTCTGAAACCAAGATATTTGGAAAGAAACCTTCTGACATCTTCTTCAGCCTCTCTAGTAGAGCCACTAGCTATATTTACAAGGCTCCTAACAGCCATGAAGGGCTCTTCACTGTTTCAAGGCAGCTTGTGCCACTCAGGAATCCACTTAATTCGGAGTGTCCTGGCCACAGTTTCAGCTTTTGGGAGTCAGAGTCCAAGCACACAAAGTTATTTACCATTTCAGACACCTTGAACATTCCACATAATCATGCAGTTTGCTAATGAAGTACATAATGTATGCAGTTATTTCCTTAAAGCTGGAGTCTGTATGTTTAGCTTCTTTATTTTATCTCTGTTTAAAATTGTAGCTAAATAAAGACTGATCATCTTAGTGTGGTTTGTGCATTGGCACAGCTCATTAGCTTTTCAACTTCTCCATGTGTGGCTTTTAGTCGCCACAGCACTGTGGATATGTACCACAAACATCTTGGAAGAGCTGTATGATCCATATAAGAATTTTCTCTGGAAAATTTCATCTGCAAAAAGTAAACAACTTTTACTTACTTTCAGCTTTACTTATGCATCTCAGTACCAATGTGAATAAAATCTAATGATTTTGGCTCATCAAAATATGCTAATTATTATTAGTATACTTTGTACTCAAATTGTTGCTGTTAGCAACATCAGCATTGCATGAGGATGTGTTTAGCCACTATTCCACTATGTGGGCTGAACAGTTTTTTTTTTTTTAACTTAACCTTTCCATGGCGATCTCAGCCAGTCAGCAGGGATATGGTTTATCAAAGTCCACGTTGGTTCTGATAACAGGGCTCTCTGGATTATAATGCAAATTCATAATTTGTTGCCTTCATAACACAAGTGTAATGAAAACAGTGGAATAGATAATTAGATGTTTCTGTTTTGAGTTCATGGCTTTGGGTTACAGTCAGTATAGGAGCATGCTAGAGAAGTGCGGAGTGGACGGCAACATCAACAACCTGAGGTATCAAGACATCTGTGCTGCCCATTACATTACAAAGCACAGGAGAGGGCAAATTCTTCAGGAGGATAGTGCTCCTTTTCATACTTCAGTCTCCACATCAAAGTTCCTGTAAGCAAAGAAGGTCAATGTGCTTCAGGATTGGCAAGCACAGTCACCAGACATGAGCAATATTGAGCATGTCTGAGGTAAGATGGAGAAGGCATTGAAGATGAATCCAAAAAATCTTGATGAACTCTGGGAGTCCTGCAAGAACACTGTCTTTGCCATTTCAGATGACTTTATTAATAAGACATTTGAGTCATTGCAGAGATGTTTGGATTCAGTCCTCTGAGCTCCAAGCATGACTTTATATTCTATACTGTAAATTATTTCTGTTAAGTGACACGACTTTTGTCTAAGCTAAGTCAGACCTCATCACTGTCCTAATTAAATAATTAAAATTCAAGGCATGATCATGTTTTATTTTGGTAAAATAAGCGTAATCTATAGAGGCCTTTGTCTTTTATATAAGCTACTTCTGATACCAAATGATCAACTAGAAGTTATTATTTGTTGTTAGGTAGTGTACATACATACAGTACATAGATAAGTAGGTTGGTAGTTAGGTTGGTTGGTTGGTTGGTTGGTTGTCTGTGCCAAGAATTCAGTACATTGTATAATTGTGGCGGACCCTGGAAATACAATTGGAACTATGCTAAATAATATTCACATGCTATACCTTATTCTGTTCCAGACATAGACAGAAGTGGGAATTTCAGCAGTGAAGTGTCCCACTTTAGACTTCAGTGCATTCCAGTCAGTCACACATCACAGTCACATTTTCACTATGTGACGTGAATATTCCATAACATTTCATGTTATTGTGTCAATTATGGCTAAATGGTTAGAGAGTTAAACTTTTGATATGAAGGTTGCAGATTCCAGTCTCTGCACTGACAGAGATTGTAGGTGAGGAGAGTGAATAACCAGCGCTCTCACCACCCTCAATACCATGGCTAAGATTAGTCCCAATTGTGGGAATTGCAGCAGTGGCTACCCATTGCTCCAGGTGTGTGTGTGTGTGTGTGTGTGTGTGTGTGTGTGTGTGTGTGTGTGAGTGTGATCACTATACTTGGCCACATGTCATGACTTTTTGCTTTAAAACAAAAATAATGAATTGCTAACCTTTGAATACAGCTTATGAAAAACAAAAAGAACATTATATGTACAGTATATTGCACTACAGAGTTAATATCTTCACAAAAATAGTATTATTATTAGTAGGGGTGTGACGAGACGCCTACTCCACGAGACGAGACAAGACACAAGATTGGGTTCACGAGAACAAGACAAGACGAGACTTTTACACTATTTTTAAAGAAATCCTTAATGATGAATATCAATGGAATAATCTTTGAATTCAAATGTTTTGCTAATATATGAATGGAAAATAGATTTTTATAAATAAAAAAAATCACAAAATGCAAAACATAGGTGTTTTTAATTAACTTGTAATGAATTTACTTCCATTTTTTTATGTATACAATTTCCATATTCATTCCCATAATTTTATGTATGCTATAGTTTTATATTAGTTTAAATTGAATTCTATGCAATGAACATGCAAACACTGCAAAATATTTGTTAATATATAAATAGAAAATAGCAAACTCTACTGACAGGCTTTTCTCCTATAGCATTTCAGAGTATTTACATTGCAGACCTTGATAGTCAATTCGGATTTTCTGACAGTTTTTTTTGATGACCTGCTTACATTTATCATCTTTTAAATGTGACTCATACACGATTGACTGCAATTACACAGCACACGGCCAAAGGCGCAATGACCAGAAAAAAAGCGGACGCTGACTATTAATTTATATTATTTTACATAAGGTAACTGTGCCAATCTCTAGCCACCATCTATAAAGTAAAACCAAATGATGCCTGGAATGCATCTGGAATGCAACAATAGCCTACTAGCCGTGATCCTTCTGTACGTATACAGATATGATGTAATTAATCAAAAAATTACAGGCTGTATTACAGTCTATACATAATTACAACTGTTAGCACAGTTTCAAACACTGGCTGGCGCTATTTAATTGCTCATTTATTTAGACAAAAAAGTAATGAACTACAACTTTATTAGAACAATAAAAGAACAGTAAAAGTATTTTTTTTTCATGCACAAACATTTCAAACACATTCCTTCTTTAAAAGCTTTTTGTCTTCCTCATACACACATTCTCTGTGTTTCTGTCTCTCAGTAGGTTCCTGCTCACAGCAAGGGGTTGAGAGGAGTTTGTAGCCCCTGGCCTGCTGCTGAATCAAAAGCAAGCAGTGAGAAAGCTGCTGGAAATGGGGCTTGCTGATTTGATGTGCGTGGCAGGGTAGCTTTGAACCCCAGTTGCTGGGTGTGCAGATAAAAGCTACATTACCGTCCTGCTCATTTTCTAAAGATCAACATCCTGCAGCCACAGAGAATGGCATGCAATCAGCCTGCGCTAAAGCACTGACATGCCACTATTCTATACTCATTGCCAATCATATCTGATAGCGCTAGCCTGTTCTCTTGCAGTCGGACCTCCTATCAATGTTCTGCTTGCTGCCGGTCACATTTCATTGCAGATCATTACCAGTGCAGGACTGAGTATAGATGAGGGGCAACATGTTTCATCAACATGGCCTAAGGCTGGTATTCTTTAAGTCAAACACCTTTGCTCTGAGATTTATTCAAAGTAACACCTAATATTTTAGGATTTAAAATGATTTTAGTCATCCATTTTGATAATGTAACATTTTCTCTTAATTGTGTACTTAATCAAACTCAATTTTACAAGTTGTAATCAGTTTATTAGCAACTCACAACCCCCCTGTGCTTCCTCCATGAAATATATTGATAATTGTATTTACCCCCAAGAAACCTACAGTAAAATTTGTTTTCTATTATGACGGGGCTTGATTTGTGGCAGTCTAATAGAAGAAAATTTAATGGAGTTACCTAAAAGTATTTTAATTAACCACCATTTAGTTAATTAGTTGTTTACGCTTTTGGAATTGTACATTATGATTCTTATTGGTAAAAAAATTATATAATTTGGTTCTGAATCTAATTGGCTGATAGCCGTGTGATATTCTTCAAATAACAGCCACTTTAATTAACAGCCCTTCACCCGTGTGTATTACTCCGTCCACATAAAGCGTCAAGCAGAGGACACTCTACAGTTTGAAAAATATTGCTGCTGTTGGACAACATAATGTACTTTTTAAGGCTTTTTTTAGTCGAGAATGTAGTTGTAATTTCACAATTTCACCCACCCCCCATGCCTCAGCTTTTTGGTACACCCCTGGTCTGTATCTGATAGCAGAATCCAAAACCCGGTGCATACTTACCCGGTTCTCAGCTGTGTTATTCAGACAACATACACCCCCGACACCAAGCCACCACCAACCCGGATTTTCAGAAACAAATGTTGGCAGGTATGGTAAAGTGCCTATATTTAAACATTTATAATTTCTGAGAAACAGCCATTAGCCTGTCATTGAGCAGACCAAAGACGGTTGACGTTGTCCCAGTGTAATTTTAAACTACAGCAAATCATTATAAAACTGGTAAGTGAATTTCTAAGTTAATCTCTCTATTTTGTATGTTACAGTGCTGTATTTATACCATAGTAATCGTAGTGTGTTGAGTGTGAGATCAGATTCAACTTAGTCTTAAAACCGGAGATGACCATCAGTTTCTAATGCTGAGTCTCCTGTTTTGGCTACTGCAGACTAGTTCAGTAAAAAGAAAGAAGAAATGCCCACATGTGTTTAGCGTTTTTCTTTATCACAAACACAACAGTAATCTGGTAGTTATTGCCTTGCTTTGGCTTTGCCTAATTACCCAAACCTGCCTAATTAACCTAGTTAAGCCTTTAAATGTCACTTTAAGCTGTATAGAAGTGTCTTGAAAAATATCTAATAAAATATTATTTACTGTCATCGTGGCAAAGATAAAAGAAATCAGTTATTAGAAATTAGATTACTATTATGTTTAGAAATGTGTTGAAAAAATCTCTCCGTTAAACAGAAATTAGGGGGAAAAAATATAGAGGGGGGGGCAAATAGTTCAGGGGCAAATTATTTTGACTTCAACTGTATACGTATATGCCTATTATTTTAGAATTGTTTTATTTTATTAATTATGTGTTTATTTATCAACTTACGAACAAACCACGAGCAGCATGCAATTGCTTTTCAATGTGTAATACAGACAAATTATGCAATTTTTTTTGTTTCAGAATTACATAAAATTATCTGAAATTTCTAATTCTAATACTTTAGTAGATTTATCTTCCATGTTCAGACTTGGCGTGCTCTTAGATAAATTATTAACATTTAGTAACTATTAGTAGGCAAATTAGTGCCTTGATTTGTGGCAAAATGAAAGAATTGGTTTAAGTAGCATGTCCGAATTCATAGAATCTGAAAATCAGATTCTGATTTATGGCAACTAATTCATGAAAAAAATGTCACCTGAAAATCAATCATGTTTTGGTAGTAATGTGAGGTTATTTGTTTGTTTGTTTGTTTGTTTGTTTGTTTGTTTGTTTGTTTGTTTTGTTTTGTTGGTTGAGTTATTTATTTATGTTTATAGTGTAGATACACACTATTGATGACTGACCTGAGAACACACTGACAAATGAGTCATTGATGTGACAAGTTTATTCTGCAACAGCTTTAATATAAAATGAGTTCAGAAGTCAGGAATCAAACAGCTGTTGTTCATGAACTTTCAGTAGCAGTCTATGATAATCATATGATAATGCCATAGGATCATTCTAGTCATATTGCTTGCTTCTGGTGTTTGGTTTATTCAAATTTGAATAACAATTTTGTGTTTAATGATAAGAGGGCCAATGTGAAATTGACCGTTTTGATTTGCAGATGCATGCATAAAACAGAAAAAAAAGGTCAACGTTTTCAGTTTGTATTGGATGTGTGGACAAAGAATATGGCCTCTGCTTTTTGTTATAATTGTGTGGCCCTGCTCAGGGGGCATTTTTACAACATCCTTTTCTGCTAAAATGGATAGTTTATTTTCACAACAACAGTGTTTGAGGCCCTGCTGTTTGAAATTAAGCTTAAAAATGCATTTTTTTTTAACTAATACTGTTATTAAACTACAGAAACATAATTTTGTGAAAATGGGTTTGTCATATAAAGCATTTTACTGTATGTGTTTAATCTTTTAGCACACACAGGTCCCAAATCAAGTGAGAGTAGTTTTTTTCTTAAACTATAATGAGTACATGCAGTTAATCTGAATTATGTAATCAGATTAGATCATAATACATAAAAAAAGAATCACCTGAATGCAAATTATTCACACAATTGCAGTATTCCAAATGTATTGGTGTTTAATTATTTTTATCTTAATAAAAATTCTATATTGTTTTGCTTTGAATATTCATAAAAAATTATGACACAGAAAAATTATTTTTCAATCCATGCTTTGGAATTTAGCGACCAATTGAATTAATGGACAATCAATCAATCAATCAATCAATCAATCAAATCAATCAATCAATCAATCAATCAATCAATCAATCAATCAATCAATCAATCAATCTATCTATCAATCTATCTATCTATCTATCTATCTATCTATCTATCTATCTATCTATC
>CAIGQZ010032240.1:1917353-1929301 GCA_903798205.1 Danio tinwini | reverse complement strand
TATTTTCTTCTCTTCTTTTCTTGTTGTTGTTCTTCTTTTGTTCTTTTATCCTTTTTTACTTTTTGTTCCTCTTTTTGTTCTTTTACTTTTTATTTTTCTTCATCTTCTTTATCTTCATTATCTTCTACTTCTTTTTCTTCTTACATTTTCATTTAAGTACCAATTTGCATTATTAACTACTGGTTTATTACCTGCTTATTATTAAGATTGTGGAAATTTTATTAGTTCTTATAAAATAATTATTCTGCACCCCCTACTACTACCTTACTAACTATTAACAAGCAGGAAATTAATAGTCAGTAAAAGTGCCATACATCCTTACTGTTTATGGGCTATATGCACACAGACTTTTAATTTTCAGCCAGGCAGCCCAAGGGCTTCTGGTGAGCTGTATTTTCATTACAAAATTGTCACGTTTAAGATCTGATTTCTTTAAAAATCAGCAATCTTCACTGCCTGTAGATATACAATATGAAGTGGGTCTTCTCAACTCTATTTCCCCCCGCCATGTCTTTAAAATATGACAGTTTATTTTACCCCAGTATTTTTAATGGAATTTCTGCACTAGCCTGTCTTTCATTTAGTTTTATGCCTGAACAACTAAATGAACGATTAAGACTATTTAACTGAATGTATTGCAATTACATTACAACATTGATGCTGTAAAACAACCTTGTGAAATTGAAAATAGTTACATTAAGTTTCACCAGAAGTTTATCGCTGACTTTAAAACTCTAGCTGTACACAGAGCCCATTAACAAGCAAGAAATTAATTGTCAGTAAAAGTCCTCTACATCCTATTACCTTACTAACTATTAACAAGCAGCAAATTAAAAAATAAGGTGTGACCCTTTTTTACTATTAGAAACTTTAGCTTTATACTTATGTATGACAAGAATCTCGAACGTTTTTATAAAAAAAAAAAAGCTCTTTCCATAAATGTCACACTTGGAAGTGTTATTGGACATTTCTGCACTACTAAAACAACAACAAACAAATAGCAATAAACCAGTACAACAAAATATCTAATTAAAACAGCTTCAGAAAAATACTGTCAATACATTTTATTCTTACTAATTACAAAGATAAATGTGCAATTGATATTAAAGTATAGGGGAGAGCGGGGCACAAAGTATCACTTTTTGGATTTGGTCAAATAATGAACAAAATGGGGTTAGACAAACCATATTTTTTTTACCAACAACACACAAGCCTCTCCTACAAGTGGGCACTGAATGTATAATTGCCAGACCTAGGGTTTCTATGCAGTATTGCAAAAAGTGCCAGGAGTAAAAATTTTACTATTTACCCCACCTGTGGGGCAAGTTGTAACAGACAGAGGGTTGGTTGTAACATGTGCTTATAAAGTCAGATTTCACACAATTAATTTAAATTCAGTTTACTTTAAATAGTGTATTTCCTCAGTACTTAACTCTTTTTTTATTCTACATAGCACAGCATGTTTATTTATTTATCTATTGGATAAACACATTTGGATTCATTTGCATTATTATCCATTATTATATAATGTATTTATAAAAAAAATTTTTTTTTTCCTATTAAAAATATTTTCTATTAAAAAATGTTCATTCATTTTCTTGTCGGATTAGTCCCTTTATTAATCTGGGGTCGCCACAGCGGAATGAACCGCCAAATTATCCAGCACGATTTTTACGCAGCAGATGCCCTTCCAGCCACAACCCATCTCTGGGAAACATCCACACACTCATTCACACTCATACACTACGGACAATTTAGCTTACCCAATTCACCTGTACCGCATGTCTTTGGACTGTGGGGGAAACCGGAGCACCCGGAGGAAACCCACGTGAACGCAGGGAGAACATGCAAACTCCACACAGAAACGCTAACTGACCCAGCCTAGCCAAGGTTCAAGTTTTTAACATTACACTCAAAATTCAAAAATTATTTAATTCATTTAATTGGTGACCAACAGTGTGTGGCTTATTTGTAACACCCTGTTACAACTAATCTCGCTGTGTCGTGTTTTCCTCAAAACACCTCATACTTTTACAGATTTTTTTTAAAACTGCCTATTCCCATACAAATTTTGAAGAACTTTTTTAATAATTGGCAGAAAAAAGACTGCCGACACAGTGGTGAAAATCTTGGAAGCAAGCCATGGTTAATCCTGAGCAAATATCTGAAAACTCTGTGTTACGTTTTACCATGTATTGCTTTGTGCTTTGCACTCCCTTATCAGCAATTAAGACTATTAGCTCAATAAACTACTAGTGTTCTGCTTATTATAATTAATAGTTGGGTTTAGGTTTTAAGTCTGGTTCGTCACTTCAGGAGGAGGCGTGAATTAATTTAGCTAAACTGCAACATGGTCATCTTCCGGAAATATTACCATTGATCCATTAGGTAATGTTTTCACCCTCTCTCTCTCTTTTGGTAAAACGCTGTCAACAAATACTTTTCCTCTACATTCCATAATGCATAGCGCATCAGCCTACGGCAGCTGAATTAGTCCAAAAAGGCTCAGTTGGGTCTGTTTTAGTTTGGACCATGTTCTCACCACAAACGATCCGCTCCAGGGTCCGTTTGAAAGCGTACCGAGACCACCTCTTCAAGGAGGTCTCGATACACTTTTTTGGTCCGCTTTTGGTGCGCACTCAAGTACGATTGCTACATTCACACCTGCCCAAACAAACCACACCAAGAGGGAAAACGAACCCTAGTGCGATTCAACCGTACTAAATAAGGCAGGTGTGAAAGCACCCTAAGATCATACTTTAAGTTCTAATAAACAAACTAAATCTTAATAACAGGCAGGTAATAAGCCAGTAGTAAACAGTGGGAATTGTGACTAAAAATCTAATAAAAACTAAGCAAAATAATTTGAATGAGATGTGTAAGTAACTAAATGCTACACACAACAACTTTTTGAGTCCAAAATGGGCGACACCCCGAGTGTACTTTATCTGAAAAACCAGCAGCCCACCATTCATTGCTTATATTTCAATTTGAATCGTTCATTGTTCCCCTTCAGGTCACTGCAAGATTTGGCTAAGCAGACGGATTTGCCATACGGCACGGTTCTGGACTCTGCCGTCTATGACCAGGTCCGCAGTAAAGGCATGAACCCCTTCGAGCGGGACCCGATGTATTCGCAGATGTGGAGGATGATCAACCGGACAGGAGGAGCCGAAAACAACGTGGAGGAATCAAAAGAAGGCATCCGGAAGGTAGGAGGCTTCAGGCATTTTTACTACTGCCACCATTTATCTAATTACGGTGCAACAGTTTGTGAAGATAGCACTAATGTTCCCTGAATAGAGATATCAAAGCAAAAAATGCACTAATGTGGCTTAATGGTGCTTGAGTTATGAGTGATTTAACTCTGAAAATTCCCCCACCGAATTCCCATACTAATTAGGTGCGGGTTAATGCCTTATTTGTTAACCCACCATATTTTATATTCCTCTCTTCCGAGCGTGTTTTCGTTTGGAATTTTAAACGAGCTGCAATTAAAAGTGCTAGTAGGCGAGTGAAGTATGAAGGCAGAGAGAGTCTGTGCTGCCTTCAGATCTAGTGAGAATACTAAAGAGTAAACGGCTGACTGGAGTGTTTTGTTAATGTGATATCATCTCACAGGTGTTCAGTTAAATATTGTATGACAAGGTGACACCTCTGTCTTGCCAGAGTCGTCACCCTTCTTCAGCCTCGCTTTCTTTTGCCTGTCTTCCATTTCATGTGCCTGTCTGCGTGTCTCCATCATGTAGGCTTCACAGTGCCCCCTTGTGATAGACTCCTGGAGCTTCTCTGAGTTTTTATGACTGTAATGTGATTTATGTTGCAAGCTTTTAACAGATGCTTTTACCTGAAGCGATCAACAAAAAGTGCTTGAGCTTTACATGCGATGTAAGTTAGATTACTGGCAACAGATTGCAGCCATACACAGCCTAAAACGAAACAAGGCAACATCGTATATGCGAGGGTTTATGCAAGTAATATACTGTATATTCTGGGACAACTTAACAAGACAATTATGAAATCATTTTACCATTTTGAACTTATATTATTTCTTAAATTCTCTAATTGGCACAACTATACTAATGTTAAAAGATTTAATTATTTACACACCCTCAGGTCATTTAAACTTTGCTTAGCTGACTTTTTTTCTTTCTTTTTTCTGTGGTACACAAAAGAAGATATTTTGAAGGATGTTGATAACCAGTGTGTTTTGATTCATTGTAATGTAAATGTGTATTCAACTTTTTTATTTTTTTTTATTGACATTATTGAGATCAACTGATCTTATATCGCAAATTCTTTAATTATAAATTTAATTATAAACCCACCCTCACGTCATTCCAGCTTCCAGTGTTACACAAAAAAGAGATTTTGAAGTATGTTGATAACTAATGTGTTTTGTTTAATTTTACTTTCATTGCATGGGCAAAGATAAAATGGTTCAGTGGGAACTGAAACTCTTTAGTTATTACCATTCTTCAAAATATTTTATTTTGTAATCAACAGAAGAAAAAATGCATATAGGATTTGGAACAATATGTGGGTGAATAAATGAGGACAAAATGTTCAAATAGATGTTCAAAATGTACATTTTAGATACACTGTCCATTTAAAGGAAATGTATAAAATTATGCAATTTATTTATTCAATCTTTACTCGTCACAAACCTTTTTAAGTTGTGTATTTTTCTTAACACAATTACTTATTTTGAAAATTTATGGAAACCTGTAACCATTGATTTCATATTTGATTTATGAAAGTCAATAGTTACATTTTTCTAAAATGTTGTGTTTAAAATCTTTTGTGCTCAACAGAAAAAAGAAACTCATAAAAATATGGCACCACTTGAGGGTGAGGAAATGATGAGGAAATTCATTTTTGGGTGAACTATTCCTTTAAGGCTCCAAAAGATTTATAAATGATTGTATTATTGTGGAGAAGTTAAGCAAAGCAGTATTGTGTATTAGTCAAACCAACTATATTCCCCAACGGAGATGACGTTGACTTTTTTGCACTTTCAGAAAACAGAATAAAAACAATGAATGATCTTAAAATAAACTATTAGCTGGCATTTTGGTAAATAGAAGAACATTGTGTACTCTGCAAGAAAAAAAGTGTTTAAGAACACTCAACAAAGGACACTTATTTCCCCATTTTCACGAAAGGTAGTCATTTATCTGCCTCTGTCTTTCTTCTAATTTATTTCGTAAATAGCCTTGCAGACTGTTCGTAAGCACAGGCAAATGCTGTTCATAGAATTTAAATGGAAAATTAAAAAGGTTCTGTGATAATATATTGTCTTTCACATTCATTACCTGTCATCTGTGGAACAACTAAATAAAAATATAGTGATATGACAAATGCACTATATTTCAAGAATGGGAAATACTATAATGTCTTTTAAAAGCAGACCAAAGCTTTTTCTCAGTAACTGTTTTATTTATTCATTCATTCATTTTCTTTTCGGCTTAGTCACTTTATTCATCAGGGGTCGCCACAGCGGAATGAACTGCCAACTCATATGTTTTACGCAGCGGATGCCCTTCCAGCTGTAACCCATCACTGGGAAACATCCATACACACCCATTTACACACATATACCACAAACAATTTAACTTACCCATTTCATCTACACTTGTCTTTGGACTTGTGGGGGAAATCGGAGCACCCGGTGGAAACCCACGCAAACACAGGGAGAACTTGCAAACTCCACACAAAAATGCCAACTGACCCAGCCGAAGCTCAAACTCATGACCTTCTTGCTGTGAGGTGATCGTGCTACCCACTGTGCCACCGCAACGCCCCTTATTTGTTTATTTACTTACTTAATCGATGGCTTTCTTTTATAGGATTTTAATTAATTTCATTATTCCTTTATTAAATACTACTAATACTTTTAATAATACTTACTAAGCCTAATATGAATACAACTTAATATAAAGTGAATTGTTCATGATATAAATAATGGTAAGATAAAAAATAGAGGTGAAAATTTGTAGATATAAGAACTTTAATCAAGTTATTATAAAAATGTATTCTGGTTTCTATGCTAATATACTGCTTTGTTTATATTGTATTAATATAAACATTGTAAACTTTATATTGTATTCACTGAAATTGAACCATTTAACTGATGTCACGTTTTCTGAAAACATACAATAACCTTTTTTGTTATGAACAGGCTTAATTGAATCATCATAATAATCATCATCATCATCATTACTATTATTAGTACAGCCTTTATTTTACCAGGAAAAGCACATTGAGATTCAAAATCTTTTCTACAAAAGCATCCTTGCCAAGAGTAACAAGACACAAAGCAACATAAGTTTTGTTTTGTCAGCATTTAAAACCAGCTTTAGGTCAAATAAGTTGTGCCGAACTACATTAAAAGCAAGCTGTCACTGAGAAAGAGCTAGAATAGGTGTGGATTCAGAGGTGTATATAACTGTATCATCAGCGTAATAATGAAAGTTAGTTTTTTTTTACATTTTGATACAATATTTTAATAAAAAAAAGAGACCCTAGTACGGATCCCTGTGGTACACCTTTAGCTACATTCAGTGGACAAGAAATAAAGCCATCCTCTTGCACATATTGATTTCAGTTAGTTAGTTGGTTAGTTAGTTAACTTCAATCAAACGCAAGAGACAGAAGATGATATTTAAAAAAAAAAAGGTTTAAAAGCACAAAGGGAAGAGCATGACCTGATATACAAAGGCAAACCATTCCACAGATGAAGGGCTGCAACAGAAAAAGCCTTGCCTCCTTTTAATTTTAGTCAAGACTTGGGAACAAGTAGCTGAATGTTGTGCTGACCGAAGAGGCCTAGATGAAGAATGCCAGTGAAGAAGCCCACCAATGTAAGTAGGTGCCAGACCATTTAAAGCTTTAAAAACAAATAACAACTTGTACTGAATCCTAAATTGGACTGAGAGCAAGCGAAGGGATACAACTGGTGAAATACTAGCAACTTTAAAGTTAAAAGGTTAGCGACTGCATTTAGAATCAACTTCAGGCATACAATTGAAGAAACTCCTGAATGCAGAGAATTGCAATATTCCAATATGGACATAATAAAAACGTTAATGATGGTTTCCAAATCTTTAGAAGACAGAAAACGCTTCAGTTTAGTAATGTTCCTTAATTGATAGAAACCACTTCCGACTACAGAATTTATTTGCCTGTCAAACTATTATCAAAAATAACTCCAAGACTCTTTGTGTAATTGTGGATTTGAAATATAATTGTTAAACCATCCAATAACATGTTTATATAATCCAATACTTATGATACTTTGCATCATCAAAGCATGATCAACAGTAGCAAAGGCTATGGATTGGGATTTTTCTAAAGAGGGAAAATGCTTTGTTTCACTCTTTTTTCTGTAAACAACATGACTGAGTAAATTTACATAACATTTACCTTTATTAGTTTTGTTAGACTTCAAGCAGATCTAGAGTGGTGGTGTTGGTGGATGTGGAGGATTTAAATGTTGAGCAAGCCGTATCATTGCCTAGTGTATCAGCAGGGGCCAGTCAGCTTGTTCCACTTATGTCACCATATAAAAGACATCAGCCTGATGCTAGAGCTGTATCAGACACTTATATTCAAAGCGACTTACAAATAAGAAATACAACAAATGATTCATCGTAGTGAGGCAGTACTAGTGAAACAAGTTTCAGACATCAAATAAAATATCAATAAACGGTGATGAATTTTCAATTTTGGGGGAACTGCCCCTTTAAAGAATGAAAGAGCAGATGAAGAATTCATTGTGTAACAGCAGGACTTGTCGCAGCTTGTGAGATTCATAATAAAGGAGTGTCTGGTACACTGGACAAACATCTGCTCTGATTTCCCCAGCAAATATTTACGATGTTTATTCTCCATTGTATTCGTCTCTTCTCTGAGCTAGTCATGTGCTAACACTGAGAGCCCTTGTTTGCCTCATTTTTCAATAATAGTAGCAAACTGGGAATTTCGTTTCAGTGCTATGGAAGATGCTTTCATAATTTATAAGCAGAGTATACAAAATGTCTATTTTTATGACACGATTTCACCCACATTGCAGAACAATAATTTCACTCAAGATGAATGTGTTTCATGAATTCTCAATGGTCTTGTAAAGAAGCGTTTTTATAAATTAGGTGTCCACAGAACTAAGGTTTTTTTATTAATTCATATTAATTATTTTAAGTAAATAACTTTACTACAATTGCTATGGGCGAAGCAGTGGCACAGTAGGTAGTGCTGTCGCCTCACAGCAAAAAGTCACTGGTTCGAGCCTCGGCTGGGTCAGTTGGCGTTTGTGTGTGGAGTTTGCATGTTCTCCCTGCGTACGCGTGGGTTTCCTCAGAGTGCTCCGGTTTCCCCCACAGTTCAAAGACATGCAGTACAGGTAATTTGGGTGGGCTAAATTGTCCATAGTGTATGTGTGTAAATGAGTGTGTATGGATGTTTCCCAGAGATGGGTTGCAGCTGGAAGGGCATCCGCTGCGTAAAACATGCTGGATAAGTTGGCGGTTCATTCCACTGTGGTGACCCCGGATTAATAAAGGGACTAAGCTGAAAAGAAAATCAATGAACGAATGAACAATTGCTATGACTTAACATCCATAATCACACTTTTATTACCCTAAAATGCCATGTAGTATGCTCATTTTGAGTTTATACAATAGATTTTATCGTGTTTCACCTACCAATGTATGGCTTTATTTTGTTTAATAAATACTGTAATTGAATTGTTTATTGTTATTTGTTTATGTTAGTAATATAGATGCTGCAATACTCAATAATATAATATTGCACCGAAAAGTTGCTCATCTCAACAGGTGTAATGAAAGTTATGACTGGAAGTTCAGTTTACCCAGTAATGAAAATTTTGTCATCATTTACTGTACTCACCCTTTACTTGTTCCAAACCTTTATGAATTTCTTTCTTCTGTTAAACACAAAAAAAGCTAAAAATCTGTAACCATTGACTTGCATAGTATTTTTCCTACTTTGGAAGTCAATGATCACAGTTATTTAGCTTTCTTCAAAATATCTTCTTTAAATTTTCAATAGAATAAAGAAACTCCTAAATATTGTGAAACCACTTGAGGACGTGTAAATAATGAGTATATTTTCAGTTTATTTGTGACAATTTGCATTTGTATAATGTTATTATTATTAGCAGTATTATTTATTATATGCAAATTTATATTTGTTTTAATAAAATCAAGTTTATATTTGTTCACCTGTCGGGTTTTGGAGACGTATGCATCACCATGTGGGGCATAAAAACAGAACATTTGTTTGG
This sequence comes from Danio tinwini, assembly GCA_903798205.1. Lineage (NCBI taxonomy): Eukaryota > Metazoa > Chordata > Actinopteri > Cypriniformes > Danionidae > Danio > Danio tinwini. Next base: position 1,919,997 of record CAIGQZ010032240.1, on the reverse strand, counting down.
ATATAACTTCGTTTTTTGACCACACTTCGTTATTATTGTTCATTTATTCATTCATTCATTTTCTTTTCGGCTTAGTACCTTTATTAATCTGGGGTCGCCACAGTGGAGTGAACCGGCAACTTATCCAGCATATATTTTACGCAGCGGATGCCCTTCCAGCTGCAACCCATCACTGGGAAACATCCATACTCACTGATTCACACTCATACACTACGGACAATTTTAGCTTACCCAATTCACCTATACCACATGTTTTTGGACTTGTGGGGGAAACCAGAGCACCCAGAGGAAATCCATGCTAACACAGGAAGAACATACAAACCCCACACAGAAATGCCAACTGACCCAGCCAGGGCTCTAACCAGCAACCATCTTGCTGTGAGGCGATTGTGCTACCCATTGCACCACCATGCTGCCCCATTTGCGGGACATTAGAACTAAATTTAGAAATAGTTTTGAAACAAATCTTTGCGCTTAACAAACAAAATTAAATATGTAGGCTAATGGATGTCTTTAGTGGAGTGAGTTTCCACCTTTTGGGAGTATCATAACTAAAACCTTATTATGTGAAATAAAAAATAATACCTTTTTAACTTTTGTTTAGTTTAAAAAATGCAAATCCAATTAGATTCACTTTATTTGCTAAACAAAGCAAATCTCTCATATATGTCTACTAAAAGACAGAAAATATGACTTTACAAACTGCATTGTACATAAATCAGATGAACATTTTCATATTAGTCAATAATTATACTGTAATTAATTAAAAAACTGAATAAATTCAGATTTACACACATTTAATCAAGTAAATAAACAGAATTGATGGGCTAAAAATCTGCGGAAAATCTGTGGAATTCTGCGTGCGCAGATTCCATGTGGGCCTATAACTCATTAATAGAATAAGCACAACACTGTTAGACCATGCGCCATGGTGCAGACCACATTTTTCATCCTTAAAATAGCAAAAGTGGATTCAGACATGCTCTAATGCTTTTGCGCCCTGCGCTTCAGAATTTATGCTTAGACCGCTAAAATAGAGCCCTAAGTCTTGCTTCTCAATGGTAAAACTCAAATATGTCCAATAATTATGTCCACCTATTCTATTTAAGGAGTATTTAATCGGTTATGTCTTAACCCCCTAAGGTTAACAAATTCATATATTCTTTTTAGCACATAATCTATAAAATGAGCTTGTAATGCTCTGTCATTTTTTATCATAATGATAAGACAAACATTCTGTAAACTGTGTTGCCTGTAACTAAACACAGATGTGTGCTGTATCTGTAGAATGACTTAAGGTAGAAACAACTTATTTCTGCTGTCTAATTGTTTTATTATTATTAATTAAACAACAAAATATAATGAAATCTCACTTTTCTCTTAACTGAATAGTTATATAGCTCATTAATGGTTCAACGTTAATTTATACAGTGAAGAGTAACCATTGAATCTTCATTTTTACCCAATTATCAGACACAGGTTTTTCACTTTTTATTTAAATGTAATACAATCCAGAATGATCGCATATTCTTTTGTAAATTATAATAAGTAAAATTATGTTGTTTAATTATTTGAATTAATATATCTGAATAATGTTTTATGTTCTTTTGTTTTTCTAAAGTTACTTGAAATATTAAAACATACATCTTCATTTAATGGTTTCTATTTAAAAATCACCTTTCTAAAATTAGTTTTTTGCAGACACAGAAATGGGATGACTTGTCTTTGACCCATTTGATTTTTTTCCCCCAGTCTAAAGTAATCTTTCTGGTTCCCTGTGACATTACTGTCGTTTCTTTAAACACTTTAATCTTAAACAACAACATATTACAACAGTAGTCTGTTTTCCCTCTCCACAACTACAGTAGCAATCCACAAATTACTAAATGTAAAAACACAAAAAAGCCTTTCGTCTGGAGACCTTGCAGAAGGACATGAGAAGTTCTGCGTCCTACGAAGACATTTTTTTTTAGGTCATAAGATGAGATATCCCCATTATGTCTAGCTCAGTACCCACCGGAGGAGAATTTTGTACATAGACCATTAGTTGACATCAAAACATGATGGAAAAAGTGGAGCAGGAGGGGTGTGGAGGAGGAGAGAGAGAGGTGCCTTTGACTGCAAACAAGAGAGTCGATATAAGCCAGCACTAAAAGGATTTCAATCATATTTCACCATACACAGACTTCATTATCTGAGGCTTATATGGCCAGCATGTCCATCGCCCAAGAGAGAGGGAGACAGAAAGGAAGAAGAAACTGAGGGTCAGACATAGCTGAGAGAGAGAAGAGAAAGGTGGAGGAATATATTGAGGTGTTTAGACTAAAATCTAAATTCTCTCATTATTTATTCACCATCACATTGTTATAAGCTTATAGGACTTTCTTAAGCCTTATCTCTCAGTTGCTCTTTTTTATACATTTTCTACTTTAGAACTGAAATCACATTGACTGAATCTAACATCTCTAAAAAGCCTGAAATGTCCCATATGGCTTATAAACTACTGCTACTATAAATGCTTTGGGTAATTTTGATTGGTTGGTTGGTTGGTTCATTGGTTGGTTGGTTGGTTGATTGATTGATTGATTAATTAATTGAATGATTGGTGGGTTGGTTGATTGGTGGGTTGGTTGATTGAATGGTT
>CAIGQZ010032240.1:1896148-1910360 GCA_903798205.1 Danio tinwini | reverse complement strand
ATTTATTTATTTATTTATTTATTTATTTATTTATTTATTTATTTATTATTTATTTATTATTTATTTATTTATTTTTTATTTATTTATTTTCACCCTAAGATCAATGACTACAGGATTACAGGACAGAGTGAAAAAAAAACATTGTAAAGGCAAAACAAAATGAATGACCGTGGCTCCTTCTGATAAACTGAGATCTGAAGTGAAATCAAAATTATTTAAGGTAACACGTAGATTAGTCAAAACACAATATAAGTCAATGCCAATACTATGTCTTTGTTAATTTGGTTGAAAGTAGTAATTTTTAAAAAAAACTATAAAAATTGATTGATTGATTCCACATACATTGGCTTGGCAGCTTTTGACAAATCAAATTAGACATAAATATGACAGACAATTATGTGTATAAAATAATTATTGTCGTGCTGTTTGTGGATTTATTTATTTATTTATTTGAAATCAGATTTCTTATCAGGCAAGCGCTAGGATATGAGAAATGTGGCTGCTTGAAATTGTAAAGAAACAAAAATCTTTAGAGCAGATACTAAGGCCTAATCCCAATACTATTGTTTATCCCTACCCCTTCCCCATGGCCCTTAAAGCAGAGTGTGAAAGGGAAGGGCTTCAAATTTTACCCCTAAGAAATGGGACACCACTACAGCACCTGCACACCTCATCATATGTCTTCGCGGCCTCTTACTTCATATGAGATCGACAATGGCGACTGCTGTAGTTATTGCAGTTGCGTTATTTTTTGGTATTTATCTTCAGGAAATCACTGAAGGCAACAACATCATGTCATCATACCGATATAATGTGGCAATAAACTTGTAACTGTACTGTGCATTTATACTTATCTAAACACACAAAAACAACATTAACATTATAGCAGACACTGTAAAAAGCCAATTCCCAGCCACTAGACTTTTCCGACAGCGTATTTCAGTGTCATCGAGTGTCAGATGTAAAAGTATGTTGTGGGACTGCTATACAGGAGTTATTATTAGGGGTTATAGATAGCAAAATGTAGCGGTGTTTTTTAAGTTTTTTTTTTTTTTAACCATGGTGGTAAACCACGAACGCCGTTATGAGTGTATTAAAACATATGCTTGTTTGTTGTCAAAATTCATAATGATGACAAAAAATACTAATTTGTGCATCTCCTTCCATGTGCAGCCATGCTGCTATTGTAGATGGTGTAATTTGGAAGAATTTGGTACTTGGTTTTGAGTGTGATACTGAAAAATCTCTGTTTCAAGAGCTATCTAAAGTAGCTCTTCTCCTTAGCCCTATGCCTTTAAGCTAAAGAGAATTGGGACACCCCTACCCCTTCATGTGAATGCGCAAAATGAGGCTAGGGGGGAGAATTGGGATTGGGCCTAAATTAAGCAATGTATGATTGGTGACTATCTAAGAATCTGTGAGTACCCTGTCTTAGAAGCACTCATATTTTACTTTCACTTTGGCTTGACCTTATTGGCAGTGCTTGCACACATGAGTTACAGCAGGCACATAATTAATACTTTTATTGGTAATGCATATCTGCATATTTTTTTCATATCAGGCCAATTCTGATGTTTCATTTTAAGTCATTGTTAAACATTCTGAAAATAGTGTGCATTTCTAGTAGTAAGGTAGTAATAAATGGATTGATGTTATGAATAATGTTCAGTTTCAAGGGATCTACTTAAAAAAAAACTTTAATTATACATTTTTAGTTGAACAATCCCTTTTTAAATCAAAAAAAGTAAATATCAGCTAAATTATTTTTTATTTTCAAAATTTTTGTTTTATTTTCTTTATTTATTTTGCTGACCACATAAGTCACACAATATCCTGGGGACCTCGTCCTGGGAAGCACTGCAGAAAGAATGAAAGACTTAACATTTTTTAAAATCCAAAATCCCTTGTACACACGTCGCATCAGAATAACAAACCCATAAGCAGCCACTTCTCAGGAGAACTTGGAACGCGGCATTACATCTGAGGTCTCTCCAAAAAAGAAGAAAAAAAAAAGGATTATGACAGGGCTGAATTGTTGCAAAGACACAAATTCCCTTAAAGTAAAAATGGCTGACTTAAAAGTAAATACTGGAGCTCGCGTTGCCATTTCTTTGAGCGATGTTTCTTCCTCACGCAGATAAACATTCTCAATCACACTCTTAACGAGTCACTCCGGTAAATCTTAATGACAAATGTGCTATATTACTAGGGAAATGGAAAGCTGGTTAGAAACCCACACAGCAGCAGTTCCAAGCGGGAATAAAAATGGAGAGAGAGGTACTAATGCAGAGGGCATAAATTTACTGGGAGAAACATCAGTGTGAGGAAAAAAGCAAAAGACAAACAGCCTCTAAAGGATGAGTTTAATCTCCAGCTCAACAACCCTCAGGTCTGCCAGCAAGATGACCCAAATTGGATCATTAAATTTCACTTCTGTATTCCTGTGGAGATGTGAGAAAGAGAATGCCCCCTCCACCCACCATTCTTTCATTTTGGTTGACTTTTTAGAAGACAAAGTTCAATTATTGAGTTGTAAATAAGTTAAAAGGTAAGAGTGGCAGTATCTAAGTGTCAGCAGCTGCCCATATTTTGTGTTTGCTGAGCATGAAGTGAGTGAGTATGTATGTGTGTGTGTGAGATTTCTGGAGGTAAACTTCAGCAATGCCCTGCCCATTCTTATTCTGTTTGTCCCTGCATCTCTCGACCACGTCTTTATCTTTGTCTGCGGGAGACAAGATGGCCCACCGCCAGGCCTTAATGGACTTTTGGAAAGCAATGAAAATAATACATCACAGGTCAAGAAAGGAGAGGCAGAAATGGGGTAGTGGTCCTAAATATTATTTTCTTGCCAGCACATATCTGAGAAAATGACCTCGGCAAGTCATAGAAATACTACCTGGGCCTCACCCAGACTCCAAATCACGCAAATAGACACAAACCATTCGGAATTACCTGAGCATTCTTGAAAAGAGTAGCAGTTTCACAAGATGGCTTGAATTACAAATGACACTGTGAAAGCTTGTCCCAGTGTCTCGAATTGTGAATGCTGCTGTGTTATGAATATTATTGCTTTTTTTCTGTCAGTTTAAGGGCCAAATCTTATTTTTCCAAATTTTTTCATCTATGACTTGATTTATAACAAAAGAGTTTGTTCACAAATCTCAGGAGCTCTAGTTCCTGTAGAGAATGACAGAATTTTGTTAAGCTAAATACACAGGAATCTATTAAGCATGAATTTATTTTACATATCGCTCAGAAATTTCAATATATTTATTTTAGTTATATTAATATGTAAAAAAAATTAAATATGTAATCACAAGTTTTCTTATCTTAACTACTAGCCTATTTTTTATGAATTATTTTACTGAGCTTGTTGTAATTCATTATACAGTATGAAGGATGTGCAGTGCTGCCGCAAAACTGAGCATATGAAGAGGTGGCATAATGAAGTTTGATTTATATAATTAATAATGTGCTTGTAGAAATACATCATAGTGTATGTGTTGCATGAAATAATGATTAAATAAGCATGTAATTCAATTTTTTTTAAAAAACCACTGTTCGGTGTAATAAAAAAATGTTAACCCTAAAGCATTTTTCATACCATGAATGAGAATTATAAAATTAATTATAATGTCTGTAAAACAGGACTATGTTGGCATTTAAAATTATTATTTAAACCTGATAGTCATAGGTAGGCCCACACGGAATCTGCGTGCGCAGAACGTTTGCAGATTCTGTCTGGCCCTAGTCATAGGTAACGTCTTATTGTGAATACCCCATTTCCATAAACATATGCAGATAGCAGATGAAATAATAATAATAGTGATAAACCTATTTTATTATTTGCACTGGCAAAAATAAATAAATAAATTGAGGCGTCGTCACATTAAAGGCTATTAAGCAAATTTTCATTGGCAAAGTCCAATAGAAAAAGTTTTTTGTGGGTTTGAAAGATTTACCAAAAACATAATTTTTTTACAGATTTGCTTATCGTTTTTTGGCAATCATACCCAAGCAACTTTCACTGGCTGTGAGCAGAGTGAACTAAACAACTCCCTGACATTAAAGAACTACTCCGGTACACAAGGTGGCTCGGCACAACTTCAGACAATCAATTGTTGTTGTACATGAGTACAAACACCTGATCAAATGTTTGCGGGGAAAATTAAGTGAAATGAAACTCACCACTGAGTCCTATTTCATCCAATTTGATCTGCAATTCCTGTGTGCTCAGCTAGACTTACCAAACCATGTTTTACTGTCATTTAAGCAACTTAATGCACATGAACAAAATGACATAGGCATATTCTGAAAACTTAGCCCTATATACATTTCTGGAGATCGTGAAATATGTAGTCAGAGGTATATATGGCTGCATTTAGTCTTTAAACCGAATGCTATTGGGCAGTAAGATGTCATTCCTGTTTGCTTACCAGCTGACCACTTACCTCTATATGGACAACTTTCCCGCTGTTACCAGTTTGTCCAGTTAGCTCGCCATGTACTTCAGCGAAATTGAGACACAGAGCGGAGTTGACTACGATGATGGAGTTTAAGTCTGGTAAAGAACGATTTCAGAAAGCAGGTAAGACAAACAGAAAAAACAAAATAAACAAGTAAATAACAGAGTGAGAATGTGGTAAAACATGGTAAAAATCAGACGAGGGCTTTTCTTTTTCTGGATTGCTTTTCGATTGGGTTTAGGGAAGTGGGTGGGCGGGTCAATTGGTGCTTTTGAAAACACTATTGGTTGGGTTTAGGGAAGGAGGAGGGTGGATCAGTTGATTGGTCAGTCAGTTAGTCATTCAGTCAGTCGACAGCCGCCAATGGTGGATTTATGCAAGAACAGCAGGTGCAAATGGCACTCGCGAGGGAAATTTGAAATCTGAAAAAGCATACACATGGGCCTCTGATGGATTCGCGAAAACAAAAACTGTAAAAAACGTAGCTCCTGGGACATATTTGCCGCTCTCCGGAAATGTATATAGCGGTATGTTTTCAGAATAAGCCTGGGTTGAAACAAAAGTACCAATATTATTGGTCGAACCGCATTTAATGCGGTGTGTTAAACCAAAAAATAAAGGCAATTCCACATTGCATAGTCACAAGGTGTTAAACATTGGTAATAAATGTAAGCAAAAATCATTGCAGGGTGCACAGGCCTTTAACTGAAAGAAAATTAGCTTGGTTTAAAGAGTCTTCATGGGTACTTTGCTTCATATATTACTATACAGTACTTTACTGATTTGATTCAATGGACCAATATTCCCCCACAAAATTTGGTAAACATGATCACGCCTTACCACCTTACTAACACTCTTCTGACTGTGCCTGTTATGCCTAGAGAAGAAGCTCACAAGGTTTTGGAACAAACCCAAAGCACATGACCTTAAATTATTCTGAAGTCAGAAGAAAGTCTGCTGTCAGCTGAGAGAGGACAGGCTTGCTGGTGCTCTATATCTTTGTCATCTCAGCATGAGTAAAAAGCAGAAAATGTCACATCACAGGAGCCCCTGATGCAGAGGACAGGGGCTTCATGAAGTGCGCGTGTGAGGAGGACCAGCGATGGCGGATGACAGCCGTATGAGCGATGGGGAGCTCTCTGATTATACAGCAGGGTGTGTGAGCATGAACGCTTTCAAAGATGCGCATGTGTTCACTCATATCACCGAGTGCTAAGAATGCCAGGATGTCTGTGTCCGAGGGAATTTTGACAGCTTTCTCGTCATCTTTGCTGGGATTTAGCGAAGCCTGTACTTTCCTGCTTCATGGAAATGATGCATCCACTGATCCGTGCTGTCATCACAAATAGACTGGGAGAATCTGAGGAAAAGCAAGAGAGCCGTTACTTTCTAGAACAGTAACTTTTCAACATTACAGACAAAAAAAACATGGCTTATGGTGCAAAGCTTGGTGGGTAAAGCTTATGCTTTGACCAAACTGATTTTGTTCTCACTGAACTCCTGCTAGTCTTTGGCTGTTTTTTGTATATAGTTAGTCAATAAAAAAAACTGCACCGCCATTTTTACTCACTATCATGTCCTTCCAAAACAATATAAAGCAATCTTATCTGCGCATATCATACGAGTTAACTATAAGATGCCTTTTTGGATCTTCTGAAGTCACAGGTTTTCCTAACCTACTTCTGGAGGGCCTGTTCTTCACTTGTATTTAATTGTGGTTGTAGCTAAACCCTGTAAAACAACACATTCTAACTCCTGACTTGTTACATATTGGCACTTGGTCAGAGCCCAATCATATGACGCTCAGGGTATCCCTTCAGCATTTTGTTTGGAAATGAAAATTGGATTGACATTAGAACCCAACGTCAGGCTGTCGTCAATGTTCGACGTTTGACAGATGTTTACTTTCCAACGCAACTCAAAAACAAGCAAATATCAACTATTTAATGTTTAATGATGTTACAGCATGATATTGTGTGGACATTACCAATATGATGTGTATCAGACGTTGAATTTTGGTTGCCATATGATGAATAAATGTCAGTATTTGAAGTCAATATGACCTTGATTTAAGATGTTGGCTCTGTTGGATTTGGTTCACTTTCCAAACCAACCTAACATCAACAAAATCAACAAAATATCATTGCCATTTCACGTTGTTACTAAACGTGAAAATAACATTGTCCTTAGCGACCTAAAACTAACCTAATTTTAGCGTCTTATGATGTTGGTTATCTGCTGGGAGTGGTGCATAGAAGTTGTGTTGGCATTCTAAGTTCTGTGAAGTCATACGATGTTTTTATGTAAAGAACAGGGTAATTTATGAGGTTTAAATCACTGAAAATAATCCAGCTCCTGCTCACTGATATCTTCCGACATTAGGGTAACGTGATCGGTCACAAAACACAGAGGAAACCAATAGCATTTGACAACCAAAGCTGATGTAAGATTCTTCTTCCGGCGGCAATATTTGAATTTGTGACAGACAAAATCTGAGCTGTACGACAAATGGATTCAAATAAATTCTTGCTGCCTCGGGAAGACTTTGAATATTTATATGTTTTGAATAAATTGCAACTGTAGTTGTGTCTGCCTGCTATATCCTGTTTTATATCGACAGATGTATTCAATGTAAATAGAACAGTTTTGACTGTTTACTATAGAAAAATGCACACCCCAATAACGATAGAAATATTACTCAATGTCATTTAATCATAAAACTAAAATTGTCAGTGCCTCATCAATGGCACACCACCATATTGATTCCAGAAGTTGCTCATTTAAAGTAACAGAGGACCCTGTGTATTGTGAATTGACAATGGAAGGATACCCAGGGTGATGAGAAGTCAGTATGTACGAGATGAAAGTGACAATGTTGTCCAAAAAGCACTCTAAAACCTGAACAAACTGTTGTTCTAGCTTTTGGTTAACTGGACATCAAATAGGGAGACAAAAACCATTAAAACATTGCAATTTGTTAAAAACCTTAAAGAACTATATAAATAAAGCTATAAATGGAGCTTATACAATCATGTCCACTTCACTATGATCAGTTGCTTTCTTAACTGCTGTTTTGTCACCTCTGTCATTTTAGTTTGATTGCTTTGTTGTTGAGAGGAAAGCATGCAGCACATATTTACATAATCATGCAAATGCCACACTCAGCAGTGACTCAGAGGTGTAAGGATGTCCATTAACAGTAAACCAATCCTTAAGGGTGTTCTTTATATGAGCAAGCAACAAAAACTACTAATTAGAAAATAGTAGTTTGGTTTGTGAGTTTAAATAAACACAATTAGGAGTAAATGATGACAATTTTATTTTGCGTTGACTGTGACTTTATGGTAATATTTATGCTGATATTTTGACAAACAAACAAACTCTTTTTTTTCACATTATCTCATAATATCACATACAGTACAATGAAAGAGATAAAGCTTTCCACATGGGACAGTGGCCTTTAAAAAATTAAGACTTCCAAAATGTCACAGTTTTTTTAAAAACTAAACTGAACGATTGCTAAAATAATCTGTTAAATATTTGTTTTATGAGGAAGAGAAAAGTTGCAGAGAGGTTAGACGAATTTCTTTGCAATCAATCTCTCCATTCTCCGAGGCTAAACTTGCAGTCTCATGGCTGTCTTAGCTGCTTTATCTTTGGCCCTTTGTGTGGGAAGCTCAAAAGGATATGCACAGACCCTCTTCTCTTTTCTTTTGAAGGCTATGTCTCACCCTTGTGTGTTTGACTAAATGATCAAAAGCCCAGTTCAGCTTATACATAGCCTCAAATTCTGTTATATTAACTTTTGCAGGGTGTTTGGGTTTTGTATGTGCAAACATTCAAAGCACTTGGAGAGGTGGTAGAGGTTTGCAGCAAGCATCTGAATCTGATTGGTTGAGCACCGTTCAAAGAATGCTGAAAATTTAAAAGCAGAGCCAAACTATGAGTCTGTGTATTAGTGGAAGGCATATTTTTAGTGATTTTTTTTGTCCAAGGTCCATTGAAATAAAAATATATAATTCTGTAGTCATGTACTGAAATAAAAAAAACTAAATCAAATTTGCTTTGTAATAATAATTAATTATTTTATTAAACAATATAAAGTAATTTTGTAAAAGTTTCTAAATATAACTCATTCATTCATTTATCTTTGGCTTACTCTCTTTATTCATCAGGAATTGCGCCACAGAGAAATGAACTTCCAATTTAGCTAGTATGTTTTACACAGCAGATGCCATTCCAGCTGGAGCCCAGTACTGGGAAACATCCATACACACTCATTCACACACATACACTACAGCCGATTTAATTTATTAAATTCACCTATAACGCATGTCTTTGGACTGTGGGGGAAAACGGAGCACCCAGAGGAAACCCAAGTGAACACAGATAGAACATGCAGACTCCCTTCAGAAATGCCAACGGATCTAGCTGGGGCTCAAACCAGCGACCTTCTTGCTGTGAGGTGACAGTGCTAACCACTGAGCCACTGTTGCCCCTAAATATAACTCTATAGAGATATTTTAAATGTTGACCATAGCATGTGCAAGCAATTCGGCAGTCTGCTCTGCTGCTCTTACATTTTGGTTGGCATAGCAACAAGCTGCAAGCTATAGAAATGAATGGGTTTCATAGCACATTGCTTTCTGCTTCCAGTGGGAAAGCCACTTTACACCAGTGCACAGTGACTACAGTTGGAGGGAGAGTAAAATCAGCATAGGTATTACAATTGCAGTGCAGCATAGACTTTTTGGCTACTATTTTTGATTGTTTTGTTTTTTCTTTCTGCCAGAAACCTAAAATTATCTCTAATTGTTAACCATGTTGTTTGTGAATAGTGACAATACTTACTTATACTATACAATACTTACTTACTTAATACTTACTTATACCTAAAAATAAATAATGAATTGAGAAACAACACAATAGAGGTTTTTAATGAAAGAGTCATCCATTCATAAATGATTATATATTTGGGAATAAATCAAGTGTGCACACAAACGTCTACTTATGCATTTGTTTTAAATATTTTTTTTGCAGTATGAAAATACAAAAACTGTCAAATTTCTTCCTGTAATTATTGCCAAAAAAATTGTATTAAAAATATCAGTCTTTCTTAATTAACATACCATTTTTACTCATTTTACCTCATCTTCCCTGCTGTATATAAACAACTTTATGTCAGCACAGTGTTGACAGATGTGTGAGTAAAGGGAACTAAAATACTAAAGGAATTTTGCCACATTTTAAATTGCTTCTATTGTCATGAACAGTGGCAAATAGTTCCTCTTATTTATACTTTGATTGATTTTTGAGCAGTGGGGGAGCCATTTTCAATAATTGCGGTCTGTATGTAAACGCTTTATCAACACTTAGTTCACATAGATTACATTTATTTTCACTTTTTGTAATTCAGTATATTTTGTCATTTATTGTTGTTAAAAAATTTAGTGAACAATGGTTTTCCTTGCTTTTGGCCTGTATGCAAGTGCAAAAGTAATCGTTTTATTTACAAGGACGCAAGCCAAACATGCTGATTAGTGTCAAACCCGATCAATTAAACAATAAATCAAAAAGGACAATCAGAGAGAAAGCAGTGTTAAATGGACACAGAGCTGGGTGGCAGTGATGAGAAGTGGCACATGATATAGGTCAGATTCAGCGCTCCTGACATGGATAAATATTCTTCCAAAGGAGAGCAATTTTCTGTACAAGTTGCTGCTTTTCTTAAAAGAAAAAAAAAAAGAAAACAAGAATTACACTTTTTTTCTGTGCTTCACCACTCCCACTAAATGTCAGAGGCATAATTCATCTGTTTTAGCAATCAATAGCCGACACGTCATATTCTCCCTCAAATGTTCACTCCCTGCTGAGCGCACTGCTGTTTGCCATTTTCGTGCTGGCACGTTATAGGAAATTGACAAATATATGACTGCAAAATGTTACGACTTTGACATGATGGTTATTTTTTATGTTAAAAAAAGAATTATGGAAAGCTGTTAGATTTACTGAAATTTGCTTTCTACTATTTTATTAAATCATACCTTTAGTTTTTTTAAACCAATGTCATCATTTACTTTACACCATGTCCATTTGTTTGCCTGAACAAGAAAGTATGTGTGGTCCAATTCTCATTGAATGAACAAACTTCCACAGGAGAAATAATGTCATACATAGTGTTTGTTATCATTTAGGGTATTTTTTATTATACCAATGCCAAATCGATACTTTTAGGGGTACAGCGGTGTATGTTTATCTAAATGGTGACTGAACCAAAATAGAAACTTTTTTTTTTTCAAAAATGATAAACAATCTAATGCATAATGTTACAACATTAATAATGATATTAAATAGTGATGAGCTTGACAAAATTCCTTTCTAAGTCACAATATATCATGTAATAATTTGCCATTTTTTCTTAAGTTATGGTTGATAAAAATGTCTTTGTGCTGCTGATATCCTATAAGTTGTTTGCAATTACATGGTTCTGGTGATGCAAAAAATTCAGGTGGAGGGCAGGAAGTAAAAATCTGAATGGGAGACAGAGGAAAGTCTGCATTTTTGCAATTTATACCACATTTCAAAGGAGACATAAATAGAACATAACCACATATGTTGGACATGATCCTTATATCATGAAGAGGGCAGAGTTTTAACTAATATAGAGAACTAATATATATTTCTCTGTCATCGAGGCAGTAGATAGATACTGTATAAGCTATTACGCTACATAAAAAAATACTAAAGGGTTTGGGAGCATACTGTAGATAATTACGTATTATATAATTTCGTAGTAATTATATTGTTGCTGTGGTACAACACAATTGTAGTAATAAAGAGTCAATTATTCAATAGCCTTCAATTTTAATTATACACTATCACAATGCACCACAGTTTACACTAACGTTACAGTATTTATTACGGTTTAACACTTCACTATGCTACAGTATTCTGTAGCATTCATTAACAAAGAGTCATACACATTATACACCTTACTATGTGGTTCAAAAACATGTTTATTATATATTACTATAGTTTTTCCCTATTGGATATATTCCAGACATCAGGAAATAACAGATAAAAAGCATACAAAAGCGTGAACGCATAGCCTACATTATTATTTATTTATTTACTTTTGTAAGAGGGAAACAGTACTCCACAATAATAACCATTTAGTTTTGTTCCAAGGGTAACATTTCTTTTTTATTCTGTCAGTGAACTTACCATCCACAAGCATTCACCGTTGATGCGCATCTTGTTGTTAACGTTATGGTTGTTTATTCCGCCGAAATGCCAGTAAAGACTTTCACAGTAAAGAGATTTCATTGCAGCAATTACATTGATTGTGTATAAGTGTGGTGGTGTTGGGTAGCGCTTCTGCCTTACAGCTAGAAGGTTGCTGGGTAAGCTAAATTGTTCGTAGTGTATGTATGTGAATAGGTGTGTGTGGATGTTTCCCATAATAGGTTGCAGCTGGAAGGGCATCCGCTGTGTAAAACATATGCTGGATAAGTTGGCGGTTCATTCCGCTGTGGTGTTTGTATCTGAATTTTTTATAACACATTAACATATTTATATAGCTGTCTGTATATAATATTTATTGGTGCTGTCAAATGAATTATCGCTTTCAAAAAAGTTTGTACACATGGATATATTGAACAAATGTTCATTACATGTTGCCTTTTCTTCTGTTTTTTAGACAGTTTCTTGAACTTTCTCCCCTTTATGAGCAAAAACGTTTGGAAGTTCATAAAAGTTGTTCGACATTTCTTATTTTAGCTAATTTAAACAATTATAAAGAACATAAAACAAAAACATTTTGATGTTCTGATAGTGATTCCTATGTAGAAGAATCAGTTCCTGCCCTCCATTTGAATTTCGTCAGTCATCAATGACGTTGTGTGAAAACAACCTGTATTCTCTTCAAATCAACTCATTATGTCTATGCTATTGCCATTTACAGTACATTTTTTATTTCGGTTTTAGTTTTCGGCCATGTTCATTCAGACATTTTCTGGTTTCGGTACTCCTAACAGAAACTGCACCATAAAATGTCTTTAAAGTCAGAATATTTGAAAGAATTAGGAATTTTCCTACCTTATTTCTCCCAACAAAAGAGTCTATAAGGAGTTAATGACCATATTTGTAATATTGCAAAACAACAGATTGAAAAAGAGAAGTGAAAAAATAAAGATTCATGCCATATCCCATTAGCAACAGTATTTCAGTTCTAGCTCAGTGAGCTGTCCTGGACTGTTTCTCAAACATCTGTGCCTAATTATTCCTCTCTCGCTTATAGATCCTGTCTTTGGGAAGAGGTACGTCCTTTTGCATATGGTCTGTGATGGACTATTAATTGCTTTTCTTTCATTTTCTGTAGAATAGAGAGTGCTAATGACAGCTCAAAGCCAATTAGAGAGGATAGGAAATGCGGGAGAGGAAGTTGTCACATCGGTATCTCTCTATGTTGTCTCCATCAAGCGCACATTCGAGCACAGGCCACCTGGGTGTGTGGTTTCAGTGTTCCCTATGTGAAGACCAATGCTCAGCTGTCCCTCTCTGAGAACTGCTAATTAATGATACTCCTCAATGCTCTCCATGTTTAATATTCATTTCAATGGTTCTCTGCTGTGGAAAAAAGAGATTGATGACTTTGCCAGAAGACTGCATGCAGATTTTGAACATTTGTATTGCTAAATACATTATTTTGATGGTGGAAAAAAACATACATTAAGCATCTCAACAATAAACTCACAATGCAGATTTTTTTCTTAAACCAAAAAGTGTGTGTACTAGTTTTGGTGGTTTACCAGGACAGAAATGTGTAAAATGCAATAGGTATGATAGAAGGATTTATGAGGACATGCCTTGTGTCCTTGTAATTCAAACACTTTAAAATCATACTTAACAGGGTGTTTTGACTTTCAAATTTTGCTACAGGTTTCCAGTGAGGTTGGGTTTAGGGGTAGGTAAAAGGCCATATAATAATTGGTTCTTACTGTATAAAATACATTGCGCCTGTGCAGAGTTCTCATAAAACATCAATACTAATATGTGTGAGATAGTATATACAGTAGTTTGTGAATAGATGGGTTGGATGGATGAATGGATGGATGGAAATAGGAGGAATATAGGAGGAATAGAAAATTATTAATGATGGATGGATGGATGGATGGATAGATGGATGGATGGAAGGATGGATGGATGGATTATGGATTATGGATGAAAATAGGAGGAATAGAAAATGATTAATGATGGATGGATTGATGGATAGATGGATAGATAAATGATTAATAAATTAATTGGTGGATGTATAAATAAAGAGATGATGAATAGATTGATTATGGATGGAATGATTAATTATGGAAATAAGAGTGATGGAAATATTATTAATGATGAATGGATGGATGGATATATAGAATGATTGATAATGGATGGAAATAAGATGGATAATATGATTATGATTAATGATGGATGGATGGATGGATGGATGGATGGATGGATGGATGGATGGATGGATGGATGGATGGATGGATGGATGGATGGATGGATGGATGGAAATAAGACGGATATATGATTAATATGATTAATGATGGATGGATGGAAAAATGGATGGATAAATGGATGGAACGACAGATAGATGGAAGGGCAGATGGTTTGTCAAATGGTTTATTGATGATATATAATTATTGGATGGATGATAGATAGATAGATAGATAGATAGATAGATAGATAGATAGATAGAT
>CAIGQZ010032240.1:1875150-1887067 GCA_903798205.1 Danio tinwini | reverse complement strand
TCAGGAGAGAGAAGAATGAACACACTCCCATAACCATCAACGGGACACCAGTGGAGAGAGTCAGCACTTTCAAGTTTCTTGGAGTACACATCGCTGAGGATCTGACATGGACTGCTCACACAGACGCAGTGTTAAGGAAGGCACAACAACGCCTCTTCTTCCTCAGGCGCCTCAGGAGGTTTGGAATGAGCCCCCACATCCTCCGCTCATTCTACACCTGCACTGTGGAGAGCATCCTCACTGGCTGCATCACCACCTGGTACGGGAACAGCACCAGCAGCAATCGCAAAGGTCTACATAGGATTGTGCGAACTGCTGGACGTGTAGTAGGAGGTGAGCTTCCCTCCCTCCAGGACATCTACACCAGGAGGTGCATGAGAAAAGCCAAGAGAATCATCAGCGACTCCAGCCACCCAAGCCATAGACTTTTCTCTCTGCTACCCTCAGGCAGACGGTTCCGCAGCATTCGGTCACGCACCAGTCGACTGAAGGAAAGTTTCTTCCCTCAGACTATCAGGCTGATGAACACTTAACACACCCCACACAAACTCTCCCATACCCCACACCATAAAGATGTAGCATGCACTGCACTTTAACCAATCCATACTTAAACAATACTGCCTACAACTATGTGTACACCTATCCATCGTACGCATCACTGTCACATTGCCAAATTTACACTGTTTTGTTTCTTTTTTGTGAGTATGTTGTTGTATTTTGCACTGTCTGTATTTTACACTGTCGCTGTATTTGCACTGTCTGTATTTTGCACTGTTGTTGTATTTGCACTGTCTGTATTTTGCACTGTTGTTGTATTTGCACTATCTGTATTTTTCACTGTCTGGAGCCAGCACCTAAGCTTTTCACTCATCATAGCACACGTGCTGCTGATGATGTGACAATAAAAGTGATTTGATTTGATTTGATTTGAAATGAAACTGCATCCGTGCTGACTGGCCTGGATCAGCACAGAATGGAATGGCTAGGTAAAAAAAAAGCATTGGCCCACTGGAAAAGGGCTAACAATCGCAAAAAAAAAAAAAAAACAATCACAATCTATGTAAAGATATTACCAGAAAGTCAACAGAGGACATTTTAAACACTAATGAGTAACTAAACAAGACATGGCCAACACACATAAAAATGTTTCTGTTTGTAGTTGAAAACACTATTGTGCAATGACTAACTTAGTTTTGAGTTGTATACTGTGAAACATATATAAAGATTAATGCAAAAAATGGCAATAAGTCTAAATTCTAAAGCTCTGTGGATATGCAGTGCAGTCTGAACAAGCAGCCAAGCACACTGAGCACTTTTAAAGGAAGTCTGCATGAGGGGGAGAGTTATCAGTTGAAGCCCGCGGTGAAGCTTCATATCTGTGAGCAGTGAAGTTGCATCTGCATTCGTTGCAGTGAAATGACTGCTGCTCTTATCGAAATAAGCTCTTGGTGTGAGAATATTCTCAGTGTTTTCTGAAGCCAGGAGCCACTCACAGCCCATTTTACTGCTTTAGCAGACTGACCTGTAGTTGCACGCCGTGTCTGGTAAGCCGTTTGGAGTAAGTACGATGTTTACTCATTTAATAGTGATTTTCTCTGAAGGCAGTCTCTCTGATCTTGCTCTGTCCTGTTGCAGACTGTTTTGAAATGCCTAAAATTTTTATGAGCAGGCTATTAAAATGTTTCTGCCTAAAAAGTCAGACTTGTCTACCACCGAAAAACCCACACAAGTGTGTACATATTTTACATCGCTTAAGCAAAAGGTGGATTTAAAATAAACTCTCGGATATTGAACTGCTGTCTGAAAAAAAGCTCTCTGGTTTTCATTAACAGCACATTTAATTATTTATTCTTTTTTATGCAAGACTTCCGTAACCTTGAAATGTTCTCTCAGAGGTTCAAGGCCATTTTATACTTGACTTGTTTAAGGATAACATCTTCAATATTAGAAATTAAAGAGATAGTTCACCCACAACTGAAAATTGTCATCATTTACTCACCCTTGTTCCAAACCGGTTTGACTTTTTTATTCTGTTAAAAACAAAAGATATTTTGTAGAAACATGGAAACCTGTGACAATAAACTTTCATAGTATTTGTTTTCAACATAGGCTCATTCTGAAAATGTAGCCCTATACACATTTCTGGAAATTGCAATTTATGTAGCTAGAAGTACGTATGGCTGCGTTTCATTTTTAAAATGAATGCTACGGGGCGGTATAACACGTCCCTTTTCGCGCTTACCATCTGACCACTTACCTCCACATGGACGGCTTTCCCGCTGTTACCAGTTTGTCAAGTAGCTCCAGTGTTATTCACAACAACGGGGTTCAAGTCCGGTAAATAACAGTTCCAGAAAGCGGGTAAGACATTAACAGAATCTAAAAAATAAAATAAACAAGTCAATAACAGGGTGATAATGTGGTAAAATCTAAATAAACGGGGTAAAAAGTGGGTAGGCGGGTCAATCTGTGCTTTTTCAAACCTTATTGGTTGGGTTTAGGGAAGGAGAAGGCTGGGTCAATCGATCGGTCAGTCAGTCATTCAATCAGTCAGTCGACAGCGGCCTCTGGTGGATTTACACTAGAACAGCAGGCACGAATGGCACTCACACGAGAAATTTGAGATCTCAAAAAGCATACACAGCAGCCTCTGGGGATTTGCAAAAAACAAAATTGCAAAAAACGTAGCTCCTGGGACGTATTTGGTGCTCTCCAGAAATGTATAAATAAGCACATTTTCAGAATGAGCCTGGGTTGTTTGTTTTCCTGCTATGAAAGTCAATGGATACAGGTTTTTCAACTTGTTGAATGAAATAAAGAAACTTTTAAAAAAGTTTGGAACCACTCAAGGGTGAGAAAATAGTATGTACATTATCATTTTTTTATTTCTAACATTTTAACATAGAAGTTCTAGTAAATTGAAACTGTGTCAGTCCAGTTTTTTAGAGTTGGAGTTTAATTACTACAGTTTAGTTTAGTTTATTTTTCACTGCTGAAAGTCTAAAGACTGAAGAGCAAATCCATCGACGAACAGCTCTACAAGTCCCAAACCAAGTAAGCCAGTGGCGACAGTTGCGAGGAACAAAACTTCACCATTTGAAAGCCAGGTTGGAAGCTGAAAATACTTAGATATACAGATACATCAAGCCTAAAAGAATTCATACGCCTGTGAAATTCTGACTGCCATTTTTTGTTCAAAGGTAACTTGAGAAATTGTCTTATTTATTGTCTTATTTTGGGAGAAGCCTGTGTCATTTCCAGTCAAAAAAAATCTTGCTGGTTGAATAGGTATATACTGCAGACCTTTACTTCACAACTTTAAGTAAAACTTAAAAACAGAAACCGTGCAAACTAACTTTAAAAGTGTAAAACGTCCTTGGCTGTCGCTTCTCTGCCATGCTTAATAAACAATTAATGGTAAAAGTGTAGTGAGGTCCTGCTGGGATGTTATTTAATTCACCCAGGGTTGTTTTTCAGCCTTATGTAGACCAGCCACTTTTGCTAATATGCCCAGCACCTGTTTGCATTATTTATGGACCGCTGGTTCCCACCTGATTTGGTTTTGAATTCACCCTCTCTGTTTATCTTTGAGAATGATTTCCATTGCACCTCACCCAACTCTCCTGTTCTTTTGTGTACATACGTGTGTGTTTTTTCTCACCCTCTTAGGTGAAGTACGGACGTTTTGCATTTGTGTGGGATGCAGCTGTGCTGGAGTATGTGGCCATTAATGACGAGGACTGTTCGCTTTACACCGTGAGCAACAATGTGGCTGACAGAGGCTACGGCATCGCGATGCAGCACGGCAGTCCTTACAGGGACATCTTCTCTCAGAGGTACTGTGCGATGAGAGTCTTATTATCCATATG
The DNA here is from genome assembly GCA_903798205.1 of Danio tinwini. NCBI lineage: Eukaryota > Metazoa > Chordata > Actinopteri > Cypriniformes > Danionidae > Danio > Danio tinwini. Next base: position 1,883,198 of record CAIGQZ010032240.1, on the reverse strand, counting down.
TAGCCGTTCGTCTCCAGGGCTCCGCTGTTATAAGAGGAGTGATTTTTCAAAGGAAAGTTCCATTTAAATTTGGCATTTAAAGTCTTGAGTTTGTGATTTAAAATCTATTTCTCACATAACAGAGAGCAGAAATGCTTGTAACGCAGACTCAGGTGTAATACAGTCAGTTTAACCACCTAGAAAGCAGGTTCAGTGATAAAAAAAAGTGTCTCATTCAGCAGCTGTAGCAATGTCTGAGCTCTCATTTAAAGAAAACTCCTTTTTCTGTTTCGAGATAGAATCTTGGTCATTAAATGGCAGAATTGGCAATTTGTTAGAAGGTGTATTTAAAGGGCTCGCTATAAGCATAGGTTTAATTGAGCATTTTTACAAGATTGAGATGTTTCAGAATGTTATCCCATGTTGTTATGTTGCAGAATTTGTTTATTTTTAATGTAACTAGTCTGTAGCTTAGGATTATTAGTATCATTTTTTTTAAAATAATTGAATGTTTATTTTAAAAACTTAAAGTACATCTTTTATTAATATATTTATTTATTTTATAATAATTATTTCAAATGCTTAAAATTAAGAGGGTGAAGCTGTTGTAAGGCATAAAGTTATTACATTTAATTTTTTATAAAAAAAATATGATCTATAAATGGTGCTATCTAAAATTCATTCATTTGTTCATTTTTCTTTAGCTTATAGTCCCTTATTTATCCCCTTTATTTATGAACCACCAACTATTCCAGTATATGTTTTACACAGCGGATCCTTCCAGCCGCAACCCAGTACTGAGAAACATCCATACACTCCCGCATTCACACACGCACTCATACACTACCCACTATCTGAGATTTTTGTCTAGAATTTCTCTCAGGCTCCAATGTTTATGTTCAGTTATTTTATGTTAAAGGCAATGAAAATAAACTATTCTTTGTCATAAATGTGAAATTACTGAACCTGTAGACATGCAGGAGCCTGAGAAAAATGCTCATTTTAAACAAATATTTCAGATGGCACTTAAGATGGCTTTTCCATCTGAACTCTTCAAATATAAAAGTGTTTTAAAAATATATGTGCAAAATTGTAACTAAAGTCAATATTTTCTAATAATATGTGTTAAAGCCTCATTCAACAAGGTCAATATTAAACTGTATAGGTTGAATGAGCAATCCACTTTGTACCGCTTTACACATTGGGGGAATCTCCTCATCCACCTGGATGGCGCGACAGCAGCCATATTGCGGCAGACCACACACCAGCTGATTGGTGGAGAGGAGACCAAGTGATGAAGCTAATCATGATATGAGCATGGTTAGGAGGCCATAATGGACAGAGGCCAGTGGGCAAATTTGGCCAGGATGCCTACTCTTTTTCGAAGGACATCCTGGGATTTTACATCTCATTCCAAAGACTGCGCTCACCGAGCAGTATAGAGCCCCCTTCACTATGCTGGGGCGTTAGGACCCACACAGATCGCAGGTTGAGCACTCCCTGCTGGCCTCACTAACACCACTTTAGGCAGCAACCTAGCTTTTTCCATGTAATCTCACATCCAGGTACTGACCAGGTGCAGCCCTGCTTAGCTTCAGTTGGCGACCATGTGAGAGTTGCATTAGCTGGCATTTATATATACTGTAGGCATAATATAGGCATATATTGGCATATATTTTAATATATAATATAGGCATACTTTAGGCATATATTGGAGAGTTTAAATTACTTTCATTTGTGGCGGACAACAATATATCAGTGTTCAAGATAACAGTTTAAAATGAATGTATTCCAATTAGCCACCTTCTCCCCAGCTAAAAATTAACACTCTCAGGTCTGCGTTTTTCTTACTTCTTGCTGGAAAATGACCCACATAGTTTATTTTTATGTAGTATAGTGCATGTGCTAAGCAGTGTGTTGCCTAAAATCCACTGGAGGTTTGCCATTGAAATAATTAAGCTATTAATTGACATGCATTTTTAAAGTTTCCCCTGTCATTGTTGAGCCTTGGACCACCATCAACTCCAATTTGAACAGAGCAATTGTTAAAAGTTTTCCTGCAGTTCCTGAATCAATAGGGAATTATACCACAAAAATAGTTGAGAGCTGTTTTAAAAGCTTTTAGATGCTGAAACTGAAAAGACAAACGTTTGCCTTATATCTGAAGATCAAACATATCAACATATGATTCTTAATGGCAAGAATATGTTTTCCTGCTCCACTGCTAAAATATGTGAAGCTAAATAGAGATCCACACCTTGTTAAATCGCTCACTCGGAGTGAAATTGGTATATTGAAATGGCAGTATTGTGACAGACAGAAAAATATGATAGCATGGAGTGATGGTCCTATTGTTGATGTAAAAGTCGATATATGCTCTGCGTTTACTCGTAGCCGGGAGTCTAAAGAGAGAAGATGTGAGTACAGTAGCTCAACACAGCCAGCATAATGCATGAGTAAAGCAGACCACTGAGAGAAGACAAAGAAAAAAATAACTCAAATAATAGCATATATTCCAAGTGCACCGTAATCACTTATATTGTCCTATAGTCCTCTGCCAAATGTAGTTTTTTTTTTCAAAACTCTTACAGTTATAAGCCACAAATCAACTTCTTCAACACTGTAAAAAATATCCTTAAATTAGCAGTTTTTCGTATTTTGTGATTTGTTTTTTATTGTTATTATTATTATTATTTTTAGTTTCAAAAGATTTTTAAAAAGTGGCTTTCATTAAAAGTTTTAATAGTTTAAAATGATATAATGTCTGGGTTGGTGTTTTTTATTATGATACAAAAACCTTGTAATAAACTGGCAGTACATTTTCTGTTATTTTACAGACTTAGTTCTGTATATATTATTTCTTGTAAATTATATTATCTCAAAAGTAACTTTCTTAAATTGTAGAGTTAAATTTGTAACATCAAAAGTTGACAGAGCAGAGATCAAGGTTCCATAATGCAATTTACAAAGGTAAATGAACAGAAAACACTTGTGAATCACAAAATACAGAAACTGTTAATTAACAGATACACTCATTGGCCACTTTATTAGGTACACCTGTCCAACTGCTCGTAACGCAAATTTCTAATCAGCCAGTCACATGGCAGCAACTCAATGCATTTAGGCATGTAGACATGGTCAAGACGATCTGCTGCAGTTCAAACCAAGCATCAGAATGGGGAAGTAAGCTAATTTAATTGATTTTGAACGTGGCATGGTTGTTGGTGCCAGACGGGCTGGTCTGAGTATTTCAGAAACTGCTGATCTACTAGGATTTTCACGCACAACAATCTCTAGGATTTACAGAGAATGGTCCTAAAAAGAGAAAATATCCACTCGTTACAAACGTTACAAATAAATCGTTACAACCGAGGTATGCAGAAGAGCTTCTCTGAACGCACAACATGTCGAACCTTGAGGCGACTGGGCTACAGCAGCAGAAGTCCAAACTGGGTGTCACTCCTGTCAGCTAAGAACAGGAAACAGAAGCTACAATTCACACAGGCTCACCAATATTGGACAATAGAAGATTGGAAGGACATTGCCTGGTCTGATGAGTCTCGATTTCTGCTGCGACATTTGGATTGTAGGGTCAGAATTTGGTGTCAACAACATTAAGCGTGGATCCATCCTGCCTTGTATTGACGGTTTAGGCTGGTGGTGGTGTAATGGTGTGGGGGATATTTTCTTGGCACACTTTCGGCTCATTAGTATCAATTGAGCATTGTGTCAATGCCACAGCCTACCTGAGTATTGTTGCTGACCATGTCCATGCCTTTATGACCACAGTGTACCCATCTTCTGATGGCTACTTCCAGCAGGATAACGTGCCATGTCAGAAAGCACGTGAAACATCTCAGACTGGCCTCTTGAACATGACAATGAGTTCACTGTATTCAAATGGCCTCCACAGTCACCAGATCTCAATCCAATAGACCAGCTTTGGGATGTGGTGTAACGGGAAATTCACATCATGGATTTAAAATCTCAGAGGAATATTTCCAGTACCTTGTTGAATCTACGCCACAAAGGATTAAGGCATTTCTGAAGGCAAAAGTGGGTCCAACCCGATACTAGTAAGGTGTACCTATTAAAGTGGCCAGTGAGTGTATTTTTACAGTGCATCTGCTGTTTCTATAGGACTAAATGAAATATTTAATTAATTTGTAGAATTAAATTAAATTAAAATGTAAAGAAAATTGTGGCAATCTGTAAAATTCTTTATTAGGAGTGGTCAATATTTATTATCATCAATTTTATGATGTATAAGTTGATATTGCGTGAGCCACTTAAAGTCTCAGGAATAATGGTGTAGGAGCTGTATAGTGAATTGCACCTTTTCAAATTTTACATTTTTGTACACTAAGTTGGTACTAATTTAGACTTTTAAGATACTGGTATAGACAATTTTATGACCTTGGAGCACAAAATCAATCATTAGGCCCAATTTTGTGAAATTAAGATTAATTGAATGAGTAAGCTTTCCATTGATGTGTAGTTTGCGACATAATATCATGGCAATTTGTAACTTTTGAATTCAAATTTATTTTACTTTTAATTCGTATGATCTCATTTTTACAAATAAATACAATTTGCTCATCCCCCAATGACGGTTGGGTTTAGGAGTGGGGTTGGGTGCCATGTCTCCTTTTAAAATCGTACATTTTTTTACAAATTCATACGAATTAGACACTAAACTGACAAAACCTAAAATATTTACTTTTCATTGTGAGATCAGACTGAGTTTGTTAAAAAAAATAGGCTAATATATGGCTGAGAGCCTTTGGAAAGTATTTAAAAATCTGGAATCTGAAGGTTAAAGAAATCTAAATATTGAATTAAATATTGAATAAAGTTCTTAGCTATGCAAATTACTAATAAAACCTTTTGATATATTCACTGAAGGCAATTTACAAAATACCTTCCTGGAACAAGATCTTTACTTACTCTAATGAGTTTCAGTATAAAAGGTATAAAAGAAAAATCGATAATGTTGACTTTTCCTACAAATAATTCCACTCAGCTATTTCAGAAATTAAAATAAAGAGCTGAGCACCTTTTTATACATTTGCAATAAAATGGAACCCTGGTCTTAAGTTACATGGGATTATTTGTAGAAAAAAGTCAACATTATCGATTTTTCTTATATGCCAAAACTATATATATATATATATATATGGGAAGATCGTCGTCTAGGAATTTATTTTTATATATATATATATATATATAATAGAAAAATTGAAGGTGAATCCTATTCGAATGCATAGGTGAATGCATAGGTGAATCCTATTCGAATGCATTTTATATTGATCGAAGTATTAAAACTTATTTTTGCAACAAACTACTTTTTACAAGCAACCAATATTTTTCTTGTCTTGTTTTGCCAACAAAATAGGTCCAACTAAAATCAGAATAAATCAGTTTTTAAAGAAATCAAGTGAGTATGCTTTAACATATTTATCTATCACAGGCCTAAACCTGGTCAAAATCACACTCTGCAAAAATGTTAAAGTATTATTTTATAACACATATAATCAACAAATATAATAAAAATCTGCAGATGTCTGACCCCATCTATTGTATATGTAGAAGGTACATGAACAAAAATGTTATTAAATAGAGGAAAAACTGATGTGGATTGATTGACCAAGTGGCTCTAATCTCAGCCTGGATGCTGGTCTTCAGTGGAAAGCAGAATGAGTGTTATCTGTATTGGATAACCTGCAGTTTGTTCTATTAGAGCTGCACAATATATCGAAAAAAAATCTATATTGCAATATTGCTTAGAGCTCATGATATAGGCTTCGGTGTCTTGCAGTAGCTCGATTTATTTAGTCTGATCCCAAGCCACTCCGAAACACGTTAAAACTCTGTAATATTACTTCTTTTCACTTTGAAACCCACAACACACAAATGTACTTGCTGGACAAAAAAATCTGAAATAAAAGCAGTAACAATACAGTTTGAAGGTAAAGAAATATAAGCTTTGTGAGGAGTTATTTTTTAATAAATAAACTATTGTGTTATGGTACAGTAGCATTATTAAAATAAATACATAGTTTACATTAATAAATACAATTAATCACAATAAAACACATTACTATTATTTTATATTCTTAAATATTTATTCAAATAGAATGGTTAGTAGCAAGCCAACAAAAATTAATACATTTAAAGTAAAACTATGAACTAATGTATAGCCATAATCTTTCTGGAATGATTTAGTTTGCTATTAATATTTATATTTGAAAATATTGTAGAAACATGTCTGATCTTGGTCTGTTATTTTAAAATCATTAATTTTGTTGTAGTATTGAGAAGCAGTTTTTATTTATTATTATTGTATTATTGTTTTGCTTTGCTGTTGATACATGCCTTTGAAAAGCAGCAGACGCCACTGATTTGGGTGCATAAGTGTAGCTTTTGTGTCTGGATATGTATAGATTATTGTAGTTTTCTACCAATCCCAAAATATCATTGGTTTATTGTTTGAGTACAGGTGGTTTATAATCTTGCATGTGTATAGGCAATTGAAAAATCATTATTTCTTTGGTTGAGATCTAAATGAGACATTATTGATTGGTGTGCTGCTTCACAATGGAGAGCTGTGAGAGAAAACGAAATAAGGAGTGTGAAATAAAGAGTGAAAGAGAGCAGTATTGTCATGCCTGGTTTGCGAGTCAGAAGAGTGCTCTCTTTTAGGTTGTTTATCAAATGTCTGTAGATGGTTAAACTGTCCCAAGTGTACACATGTGTGTCTTTGTACAGTTCTGTTATTCAAGCCATTCTTACAACAAAAAAATTGTTCAATCAAATATTTATAATCATTTCTATATAAAAGTTGCTTTTACACCAACACATCATCCATTTATTCATTTACTTGTTTGTTCATTTTAATAGATTTAATCTCTCCTTAAATAGTTTGTGGTTTTTACTTTTTTATTAGTTTGTAGGATTAGTCTTTATTAATCTACTTATTTATTAGTTTTAATTTAATATGAATATTACTTACTTTACTACTTGCTCTACACTGCAAAAAATGCTTTTCTTACTTGGATTTTTCATCTCGTTTCTAGTCCAAATATCTAAAAAATTCTTAAATCAGGAAGGATTTTCTAGACAAGCAAAATATGTTGTCTTGTTTTAAGAAATAATATGCTAAATTGAAGTGAGTTTTTCCTTAAAACAAGCAAAATAATCTCCCAATGGGGTAAGCAAAATAATCTTATGTCAAAAGGAAAAACAAGATTATTTAGCTTACCCCATTGGCAGCTTATTTTGCTTGTTTAAAAACTGACTTAATATTGGCAGATTATTTCTGAAAACAAGACATTATATTTTGATGCCAAGAAAACGTTTCTTGATTTATGAATTTTAAGATATTTGGACTAGAAACAAGACAAAAAAATCTAAGTAAGAAAAGCATTTTTGCGGTGTATTTTTACGATCTAGGTGCAAAGGATGTGTTCGAATCCACTTTTGCTATTTTAAGGACAGAAAAATATGGTTTACGCCCCGGCACATGATCTAATCGGGTTGTACTTATTCTCTGAAAGAGTTATAAGTGTGTTTTGAGCATAATGTGCATTAAAGAATCTCACATTCGCTTTAAGAGTCAGTTGTCGCGCTATGGCACATTTGCTATTTACATGGCAGACTTTGTAGATGGAAAAACTGAATAATAGCAAGAAACTCTTTACTCTTTACTCCTTTACTTTTGTGAAATAAGGAAACGATGGAAACTCACTCCACTGAAGACATCCATTAGCCTACTTTTTAAATTTTGTTTGTTAAGCGCAAAGATTTGTTTCAAAGCTATTTCTAAACTCAGTTCTAATTTCCAACAAATACATGAACAATAATAATGAAGTGTGGTCAAAAAAACACACATTATATCCAAACACACGTCCTATTTTTATGCCCCATATGGTGATGCAAACGTCTCCAAAATCCGACAGGTGGACAAATCTAAACTTGTTTTTATTCAAACAAATATAAATATGCATATAATAAATAGTACTGATAATAATAATAATAATAATAATAATAATAATAATAATAATAATAAT
>CAIGQZ010032240.1:1836647-1874457 GCA_903798205.1 Danio tinwini | reverse complement strand
TTATTATTATTATTATTATTATTATTATTATTATTATTATTATTATTATTATTAGTTTATTTATGCAATCTATTTATTTTTTTCTTTTAATTATGTTAATATTTCCATATTTTTTATTAATTCATTTTAAATGGCATTATAAAAATAATTATATAATTTTTGTTTTGTTTAGTAGACAATATTTAATAAATAATGTAATTATTTTAATTTATTTAAACTGCTATTTTACGGATATCAGTCTTATGTATGTATTTATGTATGTGTGTATGTATGTATGCAATAAATATTACACTATTACATCTGTTATTTCTAACGCTCAGGTTTAGCAATTGAAACAATCTTGATATGTAAGATGGATTGGGGAAAATCCCATAAACTTGGATTGAACAACAAACCTGGAAAATTTCTAGCAACTAGAATATCAGACACTTATAAGAGGTTGTTTGATTCAGACCAGTCAGCAACCACCCTGGACACCCCAGCAAAACCACAACAACATATTGACAACCATTCTGATTACCTTATTATCATAGTGGTCCATTTCTGCGCAGTCAACCACTCGCATTTCCATCATAACCTGTAAAAATGTAGCCTCATCTTGTTGTTTTGATCAGTAGGGTTTATTAAAGGAGTGGAGACCAAGAGTGAAGCCCAATTACCCAATTAAATATGGCATACTCTACAGCTATCTCTGCTTATACCTGACATTTTGCAGCCCACAGTGCCAGTCAATTTCCAGGACAGATGTGAGCTTGCATTTACTCCTCAGGGCAGATACCAATGTCAGTCTGGTTATGGCCACATGTCGCCTGTTTACACAAAGCCAGTCCCTTAGCAAATGGTACTGGGAACACATGACATTTCGAACTCATTGTCCGGCTGATAGAAATCTTTAGAACAGAGCTGCACTACACGTCTGCCATTAAAAGAGCTGAGCTTGGCAAATAAACACTATGTTAGCATTGCACAATTCTACGGTATGAGCAGGAAAATGAAACATCACATATCCCACATTTTTGAAGCCCTAATTATACTAATTATTGACTAATTGAAGTGAAATTTCCCAAAGCTTAAAGGAATCTTCAGGGTTCAGTAGCAGCTGAACTTGACAGCATTCCAGTTTCAATTGACAGCAATTGCGGCATAATGTTGATTAGCATGCAAATTATTTCAGGTGCCAAAATTATTTAAAACTGACACATCAAGGCCTAATCTCAATTTAGTTTAATACCCATACTCCTACTGCCTTCCCCTTAGCCACTGTGTGTGAAGAGGTAGGACAAAAAAATATTACTCTAAGAAATAGGTCACTGCTACTGTACCTGCATGTGTCGTCATGTCACTGCTAACACATAGGTCACACAAGATGTAACAATGTCATCTGTAGTGTGGTAGTCCTTTATAGAAGGTGCAATAACTACCTTTTTTGGAAATAGGTTCATTTTACAAGTCTACTAGAGTTAAACAGTTGCGTTTTACCATTTTTTTGCTGATCTCCAGGTCTGACAGGAGCACTTTTAGCTTAGCTTAGCATAACTCATTAATCAGATTAGATCATTAACATATCACTCAAAAAATTCAAAAAAGTTTATACAATTTTCCTATTTAAAGGAGCCTAGTTCTGTACTATGGCTGCATCAAGTGCAATAATGTTACACAGCACTGTTACCTAACTACCTAATTGGGAACTATTTTCAGGTGCTGCATAATATCATTGTGCCTGCTGTAGCCATGGTACAACATAGTTCTTTGATTATTACGTTGGAATTGGAGTACTGATACTAGCCATATTAGCATAGAAAATAGCAACTTTTCATTTTCCATTAGTCTTGTTACACAATGTACTGTAAGTATACACTACCTGACAAAAGTCTTGCCGCCTATCCAAGTTTTAGGAACAACAAATAATAACTTGACTTCTAGTTGATCATTTGGTATCAGAAGTGGCTTATACGAAAGGCAAAAGCCTCTAGATTACGCTTATTGTACCAAAATAAAATATGATCATGCCTTGATTTTTAATTATTTAATTAGGACAGTCAGGTCTGATTTTACTTAACACTTAACAGAAATAATGTACAGTATGGAATATAAAGTCATGGTGCAGTGGGAAAAATGTATATTGTGTATGACTACCATGAGCTTGGAGGACTGTATCCATACATCTCTGCAATGACTTAAATAACTTATTAATAAAGTCACCTGGAATGGCAAAGAAAGTGTTCTTGCAGGACTCCCAGAGTTCATCAAGATACTTTGGATTCATCTTCAATGCCTTCTCAATTTTACCCCAGACATGCTCAATAATGTTCATGTTTGGTGACTGGGCTGGCCAATCCTGGAGCACCTTGACCTTCTTTGCTTTCAGGATCTTTGATGGAGGCTGAAGTATAAGAAGGAGCGCTATACTGCTGTAAAGTTGCCCTCTCCTGTGGTTTGTAATGTAATGGGCAAGACAAATCGTCACCTTGGAATTATAAGGTTCTATCTGCGTTCTGAATTATTTTGAGATATTGAGCTTCAAAGTTTTTGCATTCCATATAGCAAACAGTATGTGTAACTTTTTTTTAAATAAAAAGTCTTAAAATGTAAACAACTAATAAAAAACACATCCCGTAATGTAAATAAGTTGTCATTTAATAAGAATATGTCAATAACTCAATTTTGACCAAAATGTCAGAAAGAGCCTAATAATTCTAAGGTGACTAAATGTCTTGATACCTCAGGCTGTTGATGTTGCCATCCACTCTGCAGATATCTCGCACACCCCCATACTAAACATAACCCCAACCCATGATTTTTCCTTCACCAAACTTGACTGATTTATGTGAGAATCTTGGGTCTATGCAGGTTCCAATAGGTCTTCTGCAGTATTTGTGATGCAGTTCAACAAATGATTAATCTGAAAAATCTACCTTCTGCCACTTTTCCAAATGATCAACTTGAAGTCAAGTTATTATTTGTTGCTCTTACAACTGGGATCAACAACAAGACTTTTGTCAGGTAGTGTAGAATAGTCAAGCTTTCAATAAGAAAATTATCCTAATGGTCTAATGTGATTCAATGATTAATGCTAAGGTAAGCTAAAAGTGCTTCCGCTAAACCCGGAGATTGGCTAAATGGATAAAAAATTGTAAAATACTTTTGTTTCACTCTTGTAAAATTAGCCTATGTATTATAACTACAGCCTACTGTATTTCCAAAAAAAATGTGAAGTGTTCCTTTAACAGATTACTCACTCATAAAGATGATTTGTGTTGTATTTGGACTTGGACATCTAGAAAATATTGTTCGTTTTCAGCTCAAAGTGTGAGCCACCTAGTTTCCTCATGTGCACCTGTTACTACTATGTGAATAATGTTTAGAGAAGCACAAACCTACTCTGTATTTACGCAGTGCTCATATTCATGGTTGTTACCACAAGAACACAACATCAATGATAGACAAAATGTATTGTAATAAAGCAAATTTTTTACCACTAGACTTCTAGCTAAGGATAGCTTATTTGGTCAAGTCATTGAGTATCAGAATTTAAAATATGTTGTGGGAATATCATGCAGCAGTAATTATAAGCAACTATAGTTAGCGAAATTTAGCAACTTTTCAAACGTTTCTTTTAAAGAGCATGAACGTAAAACATGAACACCATTGAAAAAAGATGTTTGTTGTTGTAAAAATCCTTATTAATGTCTTTTTTTAACATTTATGGGCCTTGCTCACTTGGAAAGCTATGTTGCTACAGCTGGTGTATTCAAGGAAACTTCTCATACCCATTTGTTTGTAGTGTAGTCCTGAAAAACCTTTTATTTGAAAGGCTATTTGACACTCCCCCTACCCCTAAATCTCAATCCAAAACCAAATAGGTTATCGTTTAAACAAAAAAAAATCTAAATTAGCTTGGAGAGGTGTCAGGTGACTGTATTATGCCTTTTTGTTGGCTCTGTCTCACAAAACAAAAATGCACTAAACTGCAGCCAAAGTATTACAGGCAACTGCTCTGTGTCTGCATATGTAACCCGCCGTAATCAAACTGGCAATTTTTTGTATAGTAGTTGGTTGCTCTAACAAGGAGGCTAAAAAACATGGCCTCTAGTGTCTGTCACTAAAGCACCATTTCAGGTTCAGAGGAGTGAAGTTTACCTGCACAGCATTTCACTAGCTGGCCTCTGTTACACTCACCCCCCTCACTCCCATCTGGGTCACGGCACCAATGTAACCCTGCTGGTCCTATACCACCCAAACCGTTCAAAGCTGGGATCGAACCAGTGACTCTCTGCATGGGGAGTTTCCTCATGCAAGGAAATAACTATGCATATCAGCAAATATCAGTTGTTGTTTTTTCTCATTCGGTAAGAGAAATAATATTAAATGACACTGTCATGGTGTCATGTTTTTACTATATTTATTTCTGGCAACTCAATACCTATGGATTAACTTCAGAAGACTTAAGAAAACAATATTTTGTGCAAAAACAAAGATTTTTAATAACATTTGTTAGTCTGACTATCTGTGACTTTCTGGGGAAAAATAAATAAAATCCCTTACTTACGTACTGTCCTCGGCTTGGTCCATTCTTTATCAGTGGTTTCTACAGCACAACCATCTGCCCTGGGGAAAAAAAACTTTCATATTTGTAAAAAATATTATCAGACCTTTTTAGAATAAAATAAACATTAACATTTTACTGAAACCCATACCTAATAAATTCAGAAAACAGTTTTTTACTATTTATGTATTTAGTTGTATTTATGTAAAGATTAAAAAACATTATTTCTGACCTATACTTGCTATTAATGCTAAAGTATGTAAAATAATAAGTGATACTAAATTTGATTGTATTTTAAACAGTTAAAAGCTCTTGTGACAAATATGTAAATTACACACATAGATATTTAAATTAGATGCCGCCTACGCTGTAGTTGTCTATTGGAAGGAATGCATTAACAGATCCATCGTTTTAATACAGGGTAGCGCTCCTTTGAAATAAATGTGGACCAAGGTGCAGTGGAGGACTGGCCACCCTGAGCCATAGATATAAAAACATATGTACCTATATCTATGATTGGGAGTTTTCCTGGTGGTCAGTACACAACTTTTTTTTTTAATAATAATTTTACATCACTTTTCTATATTGATGGATAATTGACCGCACGGGCATTACCGACTAAGAGCATGTGTTTGTCTGCATGAAAATGTATTATCCACCCTGCCTGTTAAATTTGATCTAATTCTTGAATCTCCTGCTTTCACTACCAATGCGGAGGGATCGATTCGAACAATCTCCGTTATGACTGCTCATGTAAACCATCGAAATCCATGAGTCTCAATGTGCATATCCACCTGCCTGATCTAAACGATATATCACATTTGTAATGTTCAATAATTTACGGTGTAAAGTAAATTTACTAAATTTATTAACGTTTGTTCACTTAGCTGACAATAATACAGGTTTTTTGCACCGCAACGTCTTGTTGTCATATTTAATTTACGCTGTTTGCTGATTTTATTCAACAAAACTAGCATAAGTCTAGAATTTATTGCAAGTTGGTGCTACTTTGCCTTATGGTCAGTGCAGTAAGTGACTATTTGCATCTATACTTTAGCATAAAAGTTTGTAGCATTCAAAAATGTAAAAAAAAAACAAAAAAGAAATCTTACCTATGAAATTTGATGTCTTTATGCTTTGTTTTCTTTGTTTGCTCATTACTACACCTGCACGCTGCGCAAAAGTCTAGCATCTTCACATTGGCTTTAGTCTTGATTAGTGTGGCTGAATGACATTTGTCCTGGGAGCACTGTACAAATGTGGCAGCAGTATTGATGCATGCTCAGGGCTTGTATGCGATATCTAGTGGATATATCTATGAATTACACATTGGTTTGTTAAAAAAATGCAAGAGTCATTATTTTTGCTCAGGAAAATAAATATGCAGAATTAACTGGGATACATTTTAACAATGAAAAGGTAAAGCTGTAGTATATATTTTATACTTGAAAACCCCTTTTCATATAACTGTGTTACTGTATAGAACATATATAGGCGTCTCTCCGAGATGTCTAGCATCCTTTAGATGTTCTGATTGGTATTGATAATAAAAAAGAGGAAATTCCTTCTGTATTTCCCAGGCAAGAAAACTGCTTGCCTTTGTCTTTTCTGTTCCTTTTCTCATCGTGTTTTTGCAGCTCTTATCAAGTAGTTTGTCTCCCTGCAGTCAGACACATCTAATAGCATGATCATTTCTGCCGCAGCTGGTTGCCTAGCAACAGCTCCAGCAGTCCACACTGAAGTCAGGCACACACAGGGGCCCGAGAGGAGCCTAAATCCCCAAACAACAGAGAAATGAGTACCCGCCGCACCCAGAGCTCAGTGTCAAACCGGGGAGTTAAATGAAAGCTTGTTGCAGTTACCAGATCACCCAGTTGTCATGGAGAATCAGGTTGATCCAGACTTGTGCAGTTAACAAGGCCAAGTGTTTGTGTTTAGCCCTCGATATTGAAGATGAAGCACCGCCGGCTGAACTCTGGGCCCGTCAGTGATAGTGCAATTCAAAGGGAGTGGAGAAGGTGAATTTGTTGCTTGAGTTTTGTTTTGGCCTGTCAGTCCACCACAACTTGTTCTGCACGCACAACGCTTAGCTCCCTCTCCTCGTCCTCACTCACCTTTCTCTCCATTTATCACTCTGTTTTGGGGAAAGATGGTATAAAGAGCAAATAAAATCTCCGCTGCTGTGAAGCTGTTGTTTCTCTTTAAGCGCCTGAAGGGAAAGCAGTGGGGTTGAGTCAGGTTTAAAGTAGTTAAATGGCTGCCTTTTAAAGTCTTAAATGCAAAATTATTGTTTTGTTGTCTAAAAAAATACAGTTGAAGTCAAAATTATTAGATTTTTTTTTTTTTTTCTATTTCCAGAGAAGAGAAAGACATTTTTTTCCACAGTGTTTCCTATATATATTATTTTCTTGTGGAGAAAGTCTTATTTGTTTTATAGTTTTTATTTTCGGATAGAATAAAAGAAAAGAATAAAAATATAGATTTTTTTAAAAACCATGTTAAGGTCAATATTATTAGCCCTCTTAAGCAATGTTTTTTTCAGATTGTCTACAGAACAAATGTTACAGTCACCAGTAATCTAACTACTGCTGATCGCTGGAGAACTACAAATCTGCCACACATGCAAACTACAACTTGCAGCATGCACTGCACACACACACACCAGTTCCTCATTCCATTGATTACACACACAGCCTGAGGATCGTTAATATTATTATTATAATTATTATTTTTATTATTATTATTTCCTTTATTTAGCCAGATCACATTGAGACAGCACTGTCTCTTCTTCCAGTGAGACCTGGTCAAGATGGCCGGCAGCACATAAAGTTTCACATAAAAATCACAAAAAAACACCACAAAATTACAAAATCACCATTCATAAAAGATCATTAAAAAACAATTACAAATATCATTTAAGAAGTTGTACAGAAGATGTTTAAAAGTACTCAGAGTCGGAAGTGTGTCAAGATTGAATGGATTTTGCAGGTATTTACGACACGTTTTCCTTGCCTTGCCGTGTTAGACCCTTGCTGTGTTTTATTGTTTATTCCTGTCTGCTGCTTGCCTTTTGACCATCTGCCTGTTTACTGGCCACAACTCTGGATTTGCCTGTATATATGTTTGCCTCTGTGGTGATCGTTGCTTGCCTGATCATTCTATGTTGAATAAACTCTGCATTTGGATCTGCACTTCCTTGTCAGCGTCCCACTTCACATAACAACAAATCAATGTTAACTTAGTTAAGCCTTTAAATCGCACTTTAAGCTGAATACTAGTATCTTGAAAAATATCTGGTAAAATATTATGTTCTGTCATCATAGCAAAGATAAAGGAAATGATTAGAAATTTGTTATTAAAACTATTATGTTTAGAAATGTGTTGAAAAGAATTGTTCAGTTAAACAGAAATTGGGGAAAAATATACAGGGGGCTAATAGTTCAGAAGGACTAATAATTCTGACTTCAATATGCATACCTAAAAACATGCCAAATTTTTAATTTTGGGGGGAAAAATTTTAATTTGTAAAAGAAAAAAACAAAACATATGTTTTACTCAAACACATAACTATGAATGTTAAATCGAATTGTCCAGCCATTGGTTGTCAATATACAGCCAAATTGCATAAACATAATCTGGAAAATAGTTGTATTTCAAATATGTTTTAATCATTCAGAATCATTTGTTTTGTTCAAAATACATATAATTTAAACACAGCTATTGGCTATTTAAATACATATGACAAGCTCAAAGCTCATTTTAATAGGACATAGCATATAAATGTGTTAATCATATAGCTGATGGTCATGCAGGACACGCACTCAGGGTAATGCAGGACACCCCCCCACCCATTAACCCCTTTCGGGTTGTTAATTTCAGTAATTTTCTTGAATGACAATTGACATTCATCAAACTATCATTAACCAAATAGATAGATTGTTCAATTTGAGTTAATGTGCACATGTCAGATGGGCATTTTAGACACTGTGAACTTTCTGCAGAAAAAATGCTTGAACAAAGGAGCGTTTAGAAATGTGGATTGCTTATTGGATTCTTTGACTAACTTTTTATGGGTATTTTAAACAGAGCAGGGCATGATTTCATCGTATATTAATAGAAAAATTATAATAAAATAAAATAAAATAAAAATTATTATTATAGAACACTAAATAAACTTAAGGCAATATGACATGGCACTCATACTCTGTTTTGATTATGCAGTGAGGGGCCCTGACATCACTCTTGCTGGAGGCCTACGCAGTCTGCACTATTTGCATGTTATATTTACATAGTTTTTTTTAACACAAATAAATTACCTAAGACAAATTGTTAAGCAAGTTCATTGTCAACCAGTGTTAAAAACAATCTCTTTACATCTGGCCGATTTACAATAAGTGTTTAATGTTTCATCATGTAAACAGTATTGGGTTTTTGTCTGAAATATGGGTGGGCCTCTCTTAGTCACATTTATATAATGTTACATCACGTTTTTTTCCATACAGAAAAACTCCTGGCTATATCACAGGCAAGAAGCTGCAGATGGCGGCTCATTTATAGCCTTTTATCACAGCTGCTGGAATAAATGGTGCATTGTAAAAGAAAATGAGTGCTAAAGAACTTTAATTGGCTTTTAGGGTTAAAAGAACAATTTACTTAGATGAAATTCAAATGTAATGACATTTAGACTGTACAAATATTGTAATGTATTTGTAATACACACTAAATTCGTGGACTAACACAATGCTGTTAAGACTAAAATGGCAATAATTATTTGCCTTGCTTGATATGATTTAAGCTAATTGCAAATTGTTGGATTTAAAGATGTTTTAAAATAGATCTTAGATTGAGCCCAAAAAAATTTTACCTAACTCTACCCGAGCCCGTGCACCTTATGTCTGAGCCCGACCCGGTCCGACACATTAACTATTATTATGAGCCCGAGCCCGATTTAAACCTGACTATTTTTTAATACATGGGCCTTTCTCAACTAGAATTCTGAGTTGTTTGAACTACAGAGATAAGTTTAGATTTATCTAAATAAAAAACGCAGCAAGGATGAAGCATGTAAACTGTATTGTTTTTTTAAATCCAGAACGGATAGTAACAAAACAGGACATTGATGGCTAACGATCATCCTTCCTGCCATGGCAAGCCCGTTTTTTTGCTGTTACCTCTTCAACACCATACGTGTGAGCAGAGCGTGAGCAGTGTGTGTGTGTGTGTGTGTGTGTTTTTTTCATTAATGTTAACAGATTAGAGCTTTCATACTGCACGCAAAAGCAGTGCGGATCATAAGCAGAGCTGAAGTAGCAGTTCAGCGATCATTTCACCGCTGGGTCTATTTTTGCTGCTGATCACGCTTAGTTCAAGTGACAGTGTATTGATAATGGCCAAAAACACATTGAATGACAGTAAATAGTAGCCATTTTACCAAATAAATGCATCAATAAGATCCACAGATTTTTAATGCACTGTTTCTGCTCTACATACGCGCTGTAAGTGTGTGCCAGTGGAGGAAATGCTGTTATAGAAGCGTTGCTGCGCATGACACTTTTTTGCAAATTGTGCAACTTTGTAGACCCACACATGTTGCTTAGGCTGACTTTGCTAAAATATTCGTATAATATTTTTAGTTATGGCATAGCTTTCCGCCCAATTAGGCTAATTAAATAATGACAAAAAAAATGAATGCTTGATCACGGCCTGGCCCAGCCCGGCCTGAAGATAGTGGCAGGAAATATTGACCCGGCCCTGGGCTCGGCCTCGGGCATAGAATCTAAACTATTTGAAATGTGCATTATTTGATTTGATGTTTGACGTAATCTCAACTAAAACATGAAGACAGGGTGGGACATATAGTAGCTCCTCACCTTTTTAAAAGACAAACAATATTTATTAGGTTTTTTGTGTTTGTTGGGGGGGGTATCACAACTCTGATAGAGAGCGGTTGAGATCAAGTGCATCAAATGAAAAGCAGCTGAGAAGGGTCTTAAAAGGGACAGGGCATGTCAGATAGCATTTGATAAGAAAAGCATTAGATCAAAAAGTTGTTGATCCACTTCGGCGGAAGTGACACTGTAAGCTTTAGATGGTTTTAGTTTCTAAAGGCAAATTTTGTCACAATTTTGGAGCACATCTTATAAAGTTTTATAAAGTACAGCTTAGTCTCTATTTCAGAGGTCACCACAACGGAATGAACCACCAACTATTCCAGCATATGTTTTACGCAGCGTATGCCCTTCCAGCTGCGGCTTTCCCACTACTGGGAAACACCCATATACATTCATTCACATACACAAGCTCATAGACTGTGGCCAATTTTTTGTTTTTTCAATTCACCTATACTACATGTCTTTGGACTGTGGGGGAAACTGGAGCACCCGGATGAAAACCTACACGAACATGAAAAGTCCCCAGCCGGGACTCAAACCAGTGATCTTCTTGCTGTGAGACGACAGTGCTACCCACTAAGCCACAATGCCGCCCTTAGGACTAACATACTTATACTAACAACTAAAATACTTGATTTTAATTCCATGGATACTTTAATAACTATTGGTTAATTGAGCAATTTATTGTAATCCTTTTTCCCCCTCAGTTGGTCAGATCAAAAGTGTCATGCATGTTTCTGACTTGTTCAGAAGACATTTTTCAGTGAAAATTCTTATTTAGGTCAAACTGTCAAGATTTAGAATACTAAAGTACAGTATCCACACCAGTGCTGTGATTGACAACCCACACATAAACAGCAAAACATTAGATTAGTCCACACTCAGGAGTCGCACCTACGCTCAACCTACACAAAGAATATCATTTCACAAATAACCGCAACAGTGACAAAGAAGCAAAACATACAGACTGCAGCTTTAATGAACAAAATATCAAATTACAAAAAACTTTTCTGCAGTAATTTAGCAAAAGTGAGAAAATTGGAGAAAAAAAGTTTTATCAGCATATGGCCATCATGGACTTTTCTAAAAAAAAAAAACGAGGTAAAATCTGGTCTCTTCAGAGATGTCTACTGTCATGTCTCCTTTGAGACATCTCTGAAGACAAGCATGTGGTGTATCCTCAAGGGCAAAAACTGGACAGTTGATTCTCACAGGAAAAAAAGTGCCTGGTGTTAATTCCTGTGGATCGCACTGCTTCTCATTTGTTAAAAACACCAGGGTGTTAATTTCATTAAGCACCAAGACTGTTAATTTGCCCAGTAGCAGCTGCTGGAAAACCACAAGGTCAGAAACTGGCTTTTTAATGAGAGTCCTTGACGATTGACACTTGTTTCAGACCTAGGTTGAAAAGGGTCATAGAATAGAATAGAATAGAATAGAATAGAATAGAATAGAATAGAAGCTGCCATTTCTGGTACCAAACAGTCTACCAGATGCCAAAAGGGAACAACAAATGATACTAATATACACTCACAACGAGCTGTAATAGTGTTGGAAATCATGATCATAATGTTTATATCCATGCCTAATCTCAGATGGTCAGGGAGTGATTCATCCTTTAAAAATCATTTAAGTAATAGTGTCTGGGAAGCAGCAAGTTCAGAGACTGTGGTGAACATGGTGATTTTTTAAAATATTTGCTGTAATTTGTTGTATGATTAAATGTGAATATTGAGATTTTTTTTCTTCTCTCAATTCAAATAAGTGCAGCTTTGGATCTGGAAATAGTATTCCATATGTGACAACTTAACAAGCAGAATAGAATAGAATAGAATAGAATAGAATAGAATAGAATAGAATAGAATAGAATAGAATAGAATAGAATAGAATCTGCTTGGTAATTCTGACATCATGTGTCACTGGGACTAAATGATAGATATACCAGATACTAAAATCAAACAACAAATAGCATAAATCTATATTTACAGTGTGCTGTAATAGCATTGAAAATCCTGATCATAGACCACTAACCGTATATTTTAGTGAAATTTAGTGAATATGTAGCTCTGGGTATGTTTCGTTGCAGGTTTCAGATGACAAATCCACCAGAGGGCGCTGTCTACATGATTGTGAATCTGAAATATGTTACTTTGGGTATGTTTCAGATACATGTCCTTCTTGTACATGTCCACAAGAAGGTGGGAATATACAAGAAAAAAAATTGGTTGCAGCTTTCGGTTCATGTGGACTTTAATACTGCAGTCAAAAAGACATTTCATAAAAATGTAGGCTGTAGCACATATTTCTAATGAGCCTGTACTGCATATTCCATATGTCTGAACATAACAAAAAAACAGAATTGAATAAAATAGAATATAATTTGTTCTTTGCCATTCATGCTTGCCGCCCTGTTGGCATCGCAGCAGTGTGGTCAGATGTAAGCTATTATCTGAGCCCTGAAGCAGCGCACGGCATGTTGACCCAGCAAGTGTTGAGACATCCATCACGGCAACACTCATAAATGTCTCTGACTAATTTTTCAAAAGTAGGCTGTTCTATATGCCTGTGATGGGACGTGTTCTGGTGACCTCCAGTGAGAATGAGGTCTTTGAGGAAGAGCTGAAGATCAAGCATCTCATCTCAGAACTCATTCGTCACTGTGCTATAATATCACGGAGAATGAAACTGTAATATGCACCAGTGTTAAAATTGCTAAAAGTAATATCTGTCACCATGATGGAGGAACATCAATCTAACTGCAGTCAAAATCAATGTGTGTTGTGATATATAAAATAGTTTTGACAATATGGTCACTTTAGTTAGCTAATGCATTGACTAACAGTAACTAATTTTGAGGCATTTATTTGTTAGTGTTTGAACAGTACAGGTATTACAGTATTTATTCCTCTTTGTTAACATTAGTTAATAAAAATAAAGTCATACATTTTTTGTTCTTGTCAACTCACGGTGCATTAACTAAGGTTAATCAAGCACAAATTTCATTCTTTCATTCATTCATTTTCTTTTTGGCTTAGTCCCTTTATAAATCTGGGGTCGCCACAGCGGAATGAACCATATGTTTTACGCAGCTGATGCCCTTCCAGCTGCAACCCATCACTGGGAAACTGAAAAGATCTTCATCCACACTATACCACTGAAAATGCACATCACGTGACCACACACACTCTGGCATGCTCTGCAGCGTATGTGCATGTCTGAGCTCCAGTCAGTCAGCAGGTGCTTTGAGCACAAAACCCCAGGTGAGAGCAGCGCATGTTGGACAGTTCATCAAGGATGTACCGCTGTATCGCATCTCACTATAGTTGTTAAACAAGATATTTATTTCATCTTGTCTCTATTTATTGACTATTCTGTCTTTTGAATTGACTTCGGTCTTTTGAATTGGCATTTTGGCTGAGCGCAAAGATAAGGTAAAGTCCCCAAGAAATTAAAACTAATCATGTCTGTTAGTTTGTAATAACTCTTCTAACACCTTTTTCCTAACCTTTCTGATTGAAATGGCTACCTTACTATATCCATTCAGTCTGTGGTAGAAAAAACAAGCCACGCCCACTGTTTGCTCATTTAAAATTCTGTTTTTCTAGGAACTGCGTCACAATACGAAAAAAATAACGATCTTAGCTTCCGGTTAATGGGTACTTTAATATATTAATTCATGTAACCACGTACACTGATTCTGCACATTTGACTGATTGCTTGCATTTATTTTTTACATTGTATAAACTTATTGTATTATTGATTGATATTATTGATTATTAAAACTGATATTCAGCAAAAGACACAGGATATGTTTTATATTTTTCAATGAAAATGAAAGGAGGCAGTTATGGGCTCCATTTTGTTAAAAATATGCATACAGCAAAGATGACGGTCATATAAATATGTAGCTACACAATGCCTTAACATTTTTAGTGTCTGTTAAGTTGTTACTATCACAATGAAAATAGACAGTTTCTTAAATCATGTTTTTATTTCATTGTTAAGATAAGATGTGAATGACGTTATAAAGTATACTGTTCCCTTTGAAGATTTACCCGACTTGTCCTCGAGAGTTTGTTTTCCATATCAACCTTGCAAAGTCTCAACTTAGAAGGAAACGATGCAAGACCGAAGTTTGTGTATGTGATATTGAGAAAAAGCCCCAATCAAACGTTTGCAGCCATGCATCCCTTTTCAAATGTCTCTGTTTTCCCCCATACACACTGTCACAGAGCAGCAGCATTTTAAAATGAAAACGGCCTCTTCAGCCTTTCTAAAATGCTTCGTTTTCGGCACTCTAAAACTCAGGGGTAGTTTGGATGGAAGACGTAACCGTAGTAAAACTTATGCGTTTTAAAACTAAAACATATTAGTGTACACAGAGCCTAAGGTCAAGAAAGTCAGCTTTTCATTTTAGTTCATGTTAGTCAGGGTCCATTTAATTAAGGCCCAATCCTAATTCTATTTTTGTACCCCTACCCCTTCCCCTTCTTCTTGGTCCTTAAAAACGAGTGTGAAGGGGAAGGGCTTCAAAATTTACCCCTAAACATTGTGACAGCACTACAGCACCTGCACACGTCATCATATGTCATCGCGATCTCTTGCTTCATATGAGATCAGACGATCGCGACTGCTGTAGTTATTTCAGTTATGTTATTTTTTGGTATTTATCTTAAGGAAATCCCTGAAGGCATATATTTTGTTATCATAATGATCTAATGTGGCAATAAGATCATACTGTACAGTTACACATGGCCATATTCATCTGTAAACACACCAAAAACAACATTAACTTTATAGCAGACACTGTAAAAAGCTCTTTCTCAGCCACTAGACTTTTCTGACAGGATATTCGAGTGTCATCGAGTGTCAGAATGTTGTGGGACTGCTGTACAGGAGTTGTTATTAGGGATTATAGATCACGAAATTTAGCGGGTTTTATATAAGCGTTTTTTTTTTTTTATAAAAGCATGACGGTAAAATATGAATGCGGTTATAAATATATTAAAACATATGTTTGTTTGTTGTAAAAATTCGTAATAATGACAAAAATACTAATTTGTGGCTCTCCTTACTTCCGGGTGCAGCGAAACTGTTGCTGTAGCTGGTGCATTCTTGGAAATTTTATTACCCCTCAGTAACGAGTGTGGTCCTGAAAAATCTTCTTTCGAAGGGGTGTATATCCCTTCCCCTTAGCCCTACGCCTTCAAGCTAAAGAGAATTGGGACACTACTACCCCTTCACATGAACGTGCAAAACAAGGGGTAAGGGGAAGGGCTAAGGGGTAGAATTGGGATTGGGCCAAAGTCTTACTGCTGTTGTTCACGAAACATTTTTTTTACCAACTGACATTGATGTATTAAAATACAATAAAACTGTTAGATAAATAAAGTATACAGAATAAAAATGTTCTAAACTGAAGCTGCCTGTGCTGATAGCCTTGTGGCAACTGTGTAGATACTATTGAGCTTCGGACGTAACTATCATACCTTCTCGATCTCATCTCCAGCTTCCTTTCCTGTCCAGCTTCTGCCCTATCCTAATAAAGGCAAAAATGACAAATAAATCTTACAAAAAATGTTTTATGTAACTGAAATAAATAAATGAAAGTTTTAAAATTCACTCAATTGTAAAAACTTCCATTGAAATGTGTTGAATTATTATTTATGTTTTAACAAAGTATCAAAGGCAGTTTTGCGAACATTGACAGCTTAAATATATTGCATGGCTTTTCAAGACCTAGAATACAATACATTTATCACTTTTTATCTACCCAGACTTATTGGAAATCCTACTTTCATGAAGATGAGAGACAAAATAGTTTTTAATCAAACTACAATTACAGTGTTGATTATTAATTATAAAACAGTCATTTCATGGCCCCGATGCTGTTATCACCTTGAAACCTTTTACCATTCAATATTAGTTAATACATGCAATTAAATCAAAAGAATTCAAATAATTTAACAAAAAAAATCACAGAAATCTAGAATTGGAATATTGAAGGGATAGTTTAACTAAAAATACAAATTCTGTCATAAATTAAGTATAAATTCAAGGCACCGTGGTTTACAGCGATCACTCAGTGCAGAAGTATAATTCAGCCCTAACCCTAACCCTATAGTAAGCATATACAATTAATTAACCTTAAAATAAAGTGTTACTCCTACAGTTATACCAAAATGTATTCAGACACCTTCAATATGTCTCTCAGTTTATCTGCTGTAGTTTCAAAATGTGTCAAAAAATATGACAAAACTCAAGGTTAAAGTACGTCAAAACAAATTAATCTTCATAATGTCAGACAGCTTTGACAGAAAGGTACAGTGTGTAATGGATTACAAACAAGCAAATATAATTTAGACAACTGTTAGGATGACAATATTTACACAACTATCAATACTACTTTGATGAGCCTCAATGACAGCCTGTATTCTCCCGGGCTCCTGCTGTCAACCAAGTTCGTGCAAACTTGAACTTCAATATTTTTCCAGACTCATTGATTTGAGTCCACTTTATGAAGGATTTTGGGGTATAATGTCACAGTTTACTTTATTTGGTAACACTTAACAATAAGGTTGTATTAGTTAATGTCAGCTAATGTTTTTACTAACATTAACAAACAATAAACAATACATTTAGTGCAGTATTTATCTTTGTTTACATTAGTTAATGAAATTTAGTTTAACTCACTGTGCTTTAAAATAGATATTAATATTGCATTAGTACATGTTGAATTATGAGTAATAAATATTGTACAACTATATTTAGGGACCAAGCACCTACGCTGCGTAGGCCCTATTGGAATTGCTCCGCTTCTTCTTCTTCTCTAGAATGAATTGCATTTTTGAGGGTCTAAACATGCTCCAAAACTCACAAAACTTTGCACAAGCACCAGAAGTGGCAAAAATGTACATTTTTTTCAATAGGTTTTGGAAGTGGGTGTGGCAAAATAGCTCGACAGCGCCACCTATGCACATTTGATGAAGTGGCCCATGAGCTACGACACACGCACACATATGTAAATTGGCACACACATCAAATATGCCAATACCTACAAAAAAGTCTCTTGGAGCGAAATCACAAAGCCAACAGGAAGTCAGATATTTTTTATACTTTCTCTGCCAAACAAAAAAAGAGCAATTTTTGCATTTTAACAAACTCCTCCTGGGGATTTTATCAGATCAAAACCAAAATTGGATATTGTGATCTAAAGGCCTTGGCTATGTTAAATTGTGAAGATCTAAAGTTTTTGTCAAAGGGCGTGTCCGTGACAGCCTCACATACTTTGATGCTTTGCCACGAAACAGGAAGTTGTTATAATGCATGCATTGTCCGATCTGCCATTTGATAAGAGTCCTGACCTGAACACGTTTACATGCCAATATTCAGTTACAGTCATAGTGCCACCTGCTGGAACCAGGTAATGGCATGTTTTGCACTGTAACAAACTTCTTCTAGATATTTCATCAGATCAAATCCAGTATTTGATAGTTTGATCCAAAGGCCTTTGTGATGCTAAATTGTGATGCTCTAGAGTTTTCATCGAAGGGCGTGTCTGTGGTGGACTGACAAAGTTCAATGTTGCGCCATGGAAGAAGAAATACTTATAACATAGCCACACAATGTCTGATCTGCCTTAAAATTCTCATTTTCAATGACATTCCTCTCAT
The DNA here is from genome assembly GCA_903798205.1 of Danio tinwini. Lineage (NCBI taxonomy): Eukaryota > Metazoa > Chordata > Actinopteri > Cypriniformes > Danionidae > Danio > Danio tinwini. Next base: position 1,856,347 of record CAIGQZ010032240.1, on the reverse strand, counting down.
GAAAACATCTACATGCCAATATTGAGTCACAGTCATAGCGCCACCTGCTGACAGGGGGAAGTTTGGCAGAAATATGTAATTTTCTCAGGTTGTTTAATATTTATCAGCTTAAATTATTATTGTCCACTGTTCTTTGTCATCCAAGGTCACCGGGCAGCGGTGAGCTCGGTTGTGAGGTCCCTTTAATCGCTGCTTGCAGCTTTAATCTTTATTTTGCTTTATTTTGTGTCCTGCATCCGCTTAAAGAAATTATCAAAAATTATATCCTAGTGTCAAAGTCATTTCTGTTTTGACTTTATATCCATATCTATGACTTTTCCCACTGTCACAACACATTATGGAAAATTTAAAGCAGCTGCCCAACACACAAGAAGCAACGAATTTCTGTAAAAATGTTGCCAGAAGAAGCACTGTGGCGCAGTGGGTAGCACAATCGCCTCACAGCAAGAAGGTCGCTGTTCCAGCTCTGGCTGGGTCAGTTGGTATTTCTGTGTAATGTTTGCATGCTCTCCTCTGGTTCACGTGTGCTTCCTCCAGGTGCTCCGGTTTCCCCACACAAGTCCAAAAAAATGTGCTTTAGGTGAATTGGGTAAGTCCGTAGTGTATGTGTGTTAATGAGAGTGTATGGATGTTTCCCAGTGATGTGTTGCAGCTGGAATGGCATCCGCTGTGTAAAACATGCTGGATAAGTTGGTGGTTCATTCCACTGTGGCAACCCCAGATTAATAAAGGGACTAAGCCAAAAAGAAAATGAATGAATGAATGTTGCCACAAGAACCATATTTTTCATGAGCCCGAGTTGTTTATTTACATTGACATGAGGGAGAGCAAATATTGACAGAATATTCAATTTCGAGTGAACTAATCCCTTCATTTGTAACAATATGCGCTGTAAAGATCAGTGGGACATCGATTACATCTTTGCTTTCTTAGTCACAGTACTTGGCATCATAATGACAGCGGATTACATCTCCCTGGGCACATTCTGCACCGTTTTCTTGAATTGTCCTCATTGTGGTTTTAGGTCTCTGAATCCTCTAAAGCAGCATATGTAGCCAGCGTTGCATGGCTAAATGTCGTTGGCGCGCTTAAAAATCGATCTGTAAAGCGTATCTCTCAACATAGGTCCACGTTGTTGCAAGTCTTGTGTGCTGTGCCTGTAGCAGAATGTGGATGGGTCATTCTCCATCTGCTAAAACCCAACAGGACACTCTTTACACCTGCATGGCATTGTTACGAGGCAGCGATAGGGATATAAAAATGAAGGGTAGCTTTTTGAACAAATGTTGAATGTTTCAGCAGTGTTAGTGTGAATGCTGAACGTCGCCAGTTAGTGTTTGCAACAGCTGCAGTTTGGATGTGAATACAGGCTCTTGGAAGCTCGCTTTTCTTTTCCTCTGAGGCCAAACTGAGCAGTGATTCCTGACTGCAGACAATCAGCCTGGAGAGAGAGACAGCCACGCAATACAGATCAGCCAATCAATGAGGCAAATTCTCCTAAACCTTTGTGTCCTGTATTCATTATCATTCATTTGCAGCCACTGGACTGGCATCGGTACATCAGAACAGCGATGCTTCATCATGGAGCCTGCTGTTCTTGTTATTGCTGAGGAGACACTGCCCCCTGGTGCTGGCAGTCCAAACGAATCACTGCAGCAACAGATGCCACTGAACAGACTGGGACCGTTCTGAGTTATTTATAGGGTGTTACACAGATCTCAGTGGCTCAATTAATGTGTAAAAATGAAACAGGCTGATATTAAATTTCCATCCATAACACAGTCCATTTCTGTAATGCGACACACAATAAAATTGTGCATAATCGTGCATATATTTAGGCCAGTAGTAAATGTCCAGGCGTGGAGTGCAGCACTTCAGTTATTTAATGAAGCTTGATATTTGTCTTACTTTAGCCGACTTAAAGCAGGGAAGTTATTTCTGAGCAAATCGATGATTTTTCTGTAAATGGAGGTTTTCTGTCTCCTTTTATTTTCTAGAAAAGTACTTCCGATTTAGATGGTAGAATATAATAGATTTGTCTCTTTAATTACTCATTTCCATTCTGTTTAGTGCTTCAGGATTTGAGCTTTACTTTCATTTTTGTGGACCATTGGATTCTCATACCTTGCCTTTAATGTTAAGTTGGGATAATAAACATTGTGTTTCAAATTTGTATTAAAAAAATCTTCCATTAGATGTGGAACTTTTTCTGTTAGTCGTGGCAAGCATTTCAGGGCTCTGTTTGGTGTTGATGCTATTCTTCTATATTTTTTTCTATATTTTATTTTTATATCTTATATTTGCTACCTATTGGGTCTATTTAAAAGCTGATGTGTCATACCACTTCTAAGCACACTATTCTGCATACCAATAAAGTGAAATTATGATTCAACTAAAAAGGAACTTTCAGCCTGTCTTTATTAATTGAAATTAGAGATGTTATGCACCTGAACTGAAATAATCATCTTCATCCAAAAAAAAACACTACAGATAGGACTTAATTGTTTGGAAAAAGTGGCAGAAAGTAGATTTTTCCAATGAATCATCTGTTGAACTGCATCCCAATTATCACAAATACTGCAGAAGACCTACTGGAACCCACATGGACCCGAGATTCTCACAGAAATCCGTCAAGTTTGGTGAAGGAAAAATCATGATTTGGGGTTACATTCAGTACATTTAACCACAACAGCCTGAGGTATCAAGACAAACCACAGGAAAAGGCAAGTTCTTCAGCAGGATAGCGCTCCTTCTCATACTTCAGCCTCCACATCAAAGTTCCAGAAAGCAAAGAAGATCCCGGTGCTCCAGGATTGGCCAGCCCAGTCACCAGATATGAACATTGTTGAGCATGTCTGGGGTAAGATGGAGGAGGCATTGAAGATGAATCCAAAGAATCTTGATGAACTCTGGGAGTCCTACAAGAACGCTTTCTTTGCCATTCCAGATGACATTATTAATAAGTTATTTGAGTCGTTGCAGAGATGTATGGATGCAGTCCTCCAAGCTCATAGGCGTAATACATAATATTAATTATTTTTTTCAACGCACTATGACTTTATATTCTATACTGTACATTATTTCTGTTAAGTGACAAGACTTTTGTCTAAGCGAAGTCAGATCTTACTGTCCTAACTAAATAATTAAAAATCAAGGCACGATGATATTTTATTCTGGTAAAATAAGCATGATCTAGAGGCCTTTGCCTTTTATATAAGCCACTTCTGATACCAAATGATCAACTAGAAGTCAAATTATTATTTGTTGTTCCTAAAACTTGGATAGGCGGCAAGACTATTGTCAGGTAGTGTAGAATTTGTGTTTTAAAATCATTATTTGATTTAAAATCAAGTTAGTGTTTTAAAATCATTCAAATACATGTTTGAACATTTACACCAATATTTTTTTTTTCAATTAATGAATATATTTTTATATTATTACAATAGATAGTATAACATTTATTAGAGCCTCGGTAAGAACAGTTATATATAGCAGCCCTAAAAGTTTGCTGAGGTCTTTGGTTCTCTGATTACGAATTATTTTATAATATTTTATAATCAGAAACAAAACTATTTCTTCATTACTGATATATTGCAACTGCTTTTGTTAAGTTCCATTTGTCAAAAATGATTGCTGGTAGCATCACACACAAGTGATCCAGTGTGGATCACATTTCCAGTCAAAATCCTCTTAATGATCAGTTGTTATCTACAATATGATGCTTTGAGTTCTTTATGGTCTCTAATCCAGTATAAATGTTGTGACAGACAGTCTGAAAAGTATCTCCAACTGCAGAATCCTACATGTGTATTTTTTTCACTGTGTTCAGGATCTTGGAGCTTCAGCAGAATGGAGACATGGACATCCTGAAGCTAAAGTGGTGGCCGCGAGACAGTCCGTGTGACCTGTACTCTCCTGTGGGCACTCGGAAGAGTGGCAGCGCCCTGGACATCCACAGTTTTGCTGGAGTCTTTTTTGTACTAGCGGCCGGTGTGGTGTTGTCCTGTCTTATTGCCACAGTGGAGACCTGGTGGACACGAAGAAAGGGCTCCAGAGTTCCATCGAAGGAGGTGAGACTCTGTCATAAGCACATGTTTCAATACAATAACTATAGAGATTCCCTTTCCTATCAATCTTAAAATCCCTCTTCATGCTGGACACTGAAAAATAAAAGTGCATTAAAATGGGTGGTATGACAAACTCTTTAACTTATAACTTCTGATTTAAGCAGATATTTCAATTAAAATAAAAACATACAAAATGTAAATTAAGGTTAAATATAAATGTAAATGTTAATTACGTTGTAGTTATTAACTACAAATACTAACTATAATGCAACTGAATTCATACTTCATAAATGAACGTTTTTTAAATCATTTGCAGAGCAACAATTTCCCCTTAATATTAGAGAGCAAAAATATTAGAGTTTTGTCCTGCTCCTTTTATTTTGTCCTGTAATAACTTATAAATTGTACAAAATTATATTAAATAACAACAAAATCTGCAATAAAAATGCAGTAATATCAATTTACTTACAATATTTACATAAATTTATACATAAAAAATAACATTATGACAATTTTAAACTGTTTAATGAAACACTAAAATTATAAAATCATATTAAATAATAATAATAATAATATACATTTAAATAATTTAAATTCACACAAAATACAGATATGAAATAACCACATGACTATATGATGATCTAATGATAAATAATTGACACTTCAACAATGAGACCTATCTCATTTTCATATTTTATTTATTATTTGAAAGTATAAAAAAGTATAACAAATATGGATTATGTAAAAAGATAACAGTCACATTTAAAGTCATAAATCTTTGCACAAATCGTTTTATAATAATGCAATGCTGCAGTGTTACTCAGCAACCAGAATCATTATTCATTTCTTAGCATAACAGACAAACATTAAAGGGATAGTTAAAAGTGACCTTTACTTGCCCTTATGTTTATCCAAATGCATATGAGTTGTTTCTTCTAACACAAAAGAAGATTTTTGAAGAATGTTGCTAACCAAACAGTTCGAAGTACACTTGGACTTCCATAAAACAGCAAGGTAAAAAGTTGATGGTTGCTGCTAACTTTTTGGTTACCAGTCTTTTTCATATTAGCTTATCTTGTGCTTAACAGAAAAAAAACGTATAAACTAACACTATTCCTCTAGACTTGTTGAAGAAGGGTTATTTCAAATGTTGTTTTCGTAATCACAACTGTAAATAAGCTTAAAAATGTGCACTGACAGCCACACAGATGTATCTGTCATATAACAAACAGAAAAGCGGAATCTAGCAGTCATGGATGTCATACCACCCAGCAGTGAAAGTACATCTAGTACATTAACAACAACAAAAGTACTTAAAATGAAAAATTACAAACAAACAAAAGCAGACAAAGCACTTTTTTGACAAATGAATTTTTCTAATAGTGCACTTAAACAAACGATCCTATCCAAAAAATAACACAGTGTTGATTAATTTCCTGCCGAACACATTAATAAATAAATAAGTGAGCCGATGCTAGCTAATATATATATAAAGACAAGGCTCTAATTTCCCCTAAAGGGATAGTTCACTCAAAAATGTCAATTCTCAATTACTCAACATAACATACTACAAATCTTCTGTTGAACACAAAGGCAGATTTACTAAATAATGTTGGAAAAACAGCCATTGACTTCATGTTTGTTTGTTTTTGTTTTTTTTTTTATAAAAAAATTATTTTTAAAAAGTAATTTACTAAGTTACTATTATTGAAAAACACTGCAAAAAACATGTACATCACTCTAAATAGGTGCTCAGTGATGCATCAAAAAGTGCAAAAATATATTCAAAAAGATGGCAACACCAAAACTCCAAAATACCAATTTATAAAGGCTAACATAAAGCGTGTAATGTTTTGAGTACACCTTGAAACATTACACGCTTTGTGTTAGCCTTTTTATTTAATAAATTGGTATTTTTGAAGCTTTGGTATGTCTGCCTTGATGAATAAAAGTAACTATCATTCAGAAGTTTGGGGTTGGTGGGATTATTAATGGTTAGTGCTCATTAAATCTGCATTTATTTAAACAAAAAAACTATAAATACATACTATAATTTTATAAATAAGCAGTGGGTAGCACGTTCGCCTCACAGCAAAAAGGTCACTGGTTCGAGCTTTAGCTGGGTCAGGTGGCATTTCTGTGTGGAGTTTGCATGTTCTCCCCATGTTCGTGTGGGTTTTCTTTCAGGTGCTCCAGTTTCCCCCACGTGTCCAAAGACATGTACTATAGGTGAATTAAGTAGGCTTAATTGGCCATAGTATATGTGTGTATGGGTGTGTATGGATGTTTCCCAGTGATGGGTTGCAGCTGGAAGGGCATCCGCTGCGTAAAACATATGCTGAATAAGTTGGCAGTTCATTCCGCTGTGGCAACACTAGATTAATAAAGGGACTAAGCTGAAAGGAAAATAAATGAATAAATATATTTTAATTGTCATTTAAGAAACACAAAGATTTTTTTAACCACTTCATTTTAATGATTTAGTACTGATTATTCCTACTGTGGATGCATTTATGGCTGTTTTTCTCCAACATTCTTCTGAATATCTTGTTTTTTGTTCAAAAGAGGACAGAAATTCATAGTGGTTTTGAAACACTTGAGTGCATGTAAATAATGAGGACTTTTTAATTTCTGGATTAACCATCCCTTTATTATGTAAACAACCGTCTAGGCCAGAGATACACAAACTAGGGCCTGTGGGTTAAAGTTGGCCCATGGTAACCTTTAATTTGGCCCACCATCCCGTCTGAGAAGAGAGTGAGAAGGGTTGCAGCAAATGCTTTTAACAGAGTTCGTCATTCCTAATTTAACATAACCTTTTTGGTTTGTTTTATTGCTGAGCTACAAAAAAGCTAACTGAAATCAAATGTTTCAATTACATGTTTGTAAATGAATTAGATTTTTAAAAAATACAAAAATACTGTCACTCGACGGATAGAGGACAATGCAGAAGACATCGGCGAGCACATCAAGGCAAAAATAGGAGCAGCTTGACTAGTTTAACTCCATTCTGGTATAAATGAGATTGTTTTAACTGTAATAAGTTCATTATAGATTAAAAGATATAAACTGCATTAGGTGATATAAAGCAATGCTTTCTAGTTATTTTTAAACATGTCAAATTTAATGGAATAGAGTTTGGTATATTTACCTTCGGCCCACCACACTCAATCAAGTTTGATTTTTGGCTCTTCATAAGAAAAAGTTTGGGCACCCCTGGTCTAGACGAATATGTTTGCACATATTGTTTTTCCTGTTCGACAATTTGGGAGTGGCTCCTTTGCATAAAGTTAGCCTTAATGAACAAATTGCTTGCGTTTCACATGACAACACCCCGTAAAAGTGACATTCATACATCTGTGACTGAACCAGTGTGATGTTGCTTTTTGATGTAATGAGTTTATAGCATTGTTCTCTTATCTGCAGCTGTCATATTGTGGGTGTTTCTTCTCTTAAAAAATCCCCATTCTCATCTCCCTCATTTCTCCAATCGAGTCCCATCACAAACCCCAACATAAACACCTTGACCCTCTTCGCTCCATCTCATCAGACTCTCCACGGGCCAAAAAACATCACATTTTATCTCCAGCGTTCCACCTGAAAAACAAACTGCGTAGGGCTTTTGATCAGCGGTCAGGGGGTTTTTCTTGTCTTCCGTCCTCCTGCCATGAAGCAGCTTTTATGTGCTCATGACCCCACAGAGAGAGAGAGAGAGACGGAGAGCGGCTGTCCTTCATCCTCACTCCTCTGAAGGCCACTGTCCACTTCACTGCTCACTAGCAGGACCAAATTAGTCTTGATGCATTTCTTTTGCACTATTTTGAGTCTTGGTAGCTAAGTAGAATTCAAAATTGTGTTTTATTGTAGATTTATATAAATAGAAGGTTTAAGATTCACAAATAGTTGATTTGACTTATTTGTAATCGCATATGAACAAGGTCCAAATTAACACAAAATTTAAAATGGCTTGGAACTTTATTGGGACATCATGTGGTGGGAATTGAATTGTGATATTAATACTTTGACCTTTTTTTGTCAAAGGTTACTATCAATCAAAAGACTTTTGAAGGTTTGTACTCTCCAAAGCTGCATTTATTTCAAACTACAATAGTATAAAACATATTGTAATTTTAATGCAAGTGTGTATGGGTGTTTTGCGGCTGGAAGGGCATCCGCTGCGTAAAACGTATGCTGTGGCAACCTCTAAAATAGAGACTTAACCGAAGAAAAAATGAATGAATGAATGATTTTATTGCAGAATCTATTTTTATATACTTTTAAATATGATATTTTAAATGTCTTAATAATTGTACGCTATTTTTACTGAATAAACGCAGTGTTGTTCTAAGGACAGTGTGTGTTACACTAAATATTTGAATGGCTTCACTTCAACACTTTCATATTGATTATTAAATAATAAATGCCACAATGATTTAGTTTATTCTAGTCGATATGATACGAAAACTTCAACATATATAGGATTATAGACATATAGTGAAAAAAAGTAATTATGAAAGTGCACTAGCAAATAATTATATTTCAGCAATCGAATCAGTGTGGAAATGATCATTTGTTTTTATAATTAGATGTGCAATTTATGTTTGCATACTTTTTAAATTAAAATTTGGATTACAGTCTCTAAAAATAAACCAGGAATATCAATTATACAGCATTAGCTTTTTTCCTTACACTGTAAAACCCAACAGTCAACTTTATCAAATGAAATGAGCGTAGTTAACTCAAAATTGACTGAAAGTTAATTCTACTCATTTAAAAAGAGTTTTGAACTCACTACTGAAGGTAATGCGTTAATTAAATACCTCATTACTTCAACTTAAATGGAGTAAGTTCACAGAACTCATATAGATACATTTTACTCAAATGGTTTGCTGCAATCGGATTCCTCAAACGGTTTGAGTTACCTTAACTTTTTGGGTTTTACAGTGTAGGAAAATTGTAGTATATCATTTATAATGATCTAATATTAAATTATTAAAAATATATCATTTATATACACTGAAAAAACGATTTCCGCAAAATTGTTGCAAACAATTTATATGGGCTGAATTAAACAAACTTTTAATGCAGCCCCAATACATTTTTTACAACCACTTTACATTAAAAAATGTAACTCCAAGGATTTATAAATGCATAATTTTTTTATCTTTTTTTCAGTGTAAAGACTGTGAATGAATATTAATATTTTTTGTAAAAACTGGGCGCAAATATACTGTAATGAACAAAGTTCAAAAGAACACCATTTATTTGAATTAAAAATATTTTGTTGAGTTATTTTCTGTTTTCTGGCTTTAATAGTTGTGTTGTTATTTTTTTTTAAATACTAATAACATGTATTTTTTGCATTCTTTACTGTCACTTTTGAGTTTTTATTACAGTTAAAACATCTTGAATGAAACTATTAACACTTATACAGATCTCAAACACTAGTATATATTATATAACATTTGTTTAGAAAGATAATGCACCACAATGCATTGCAATTAGTCACTAATATGCTTTTTAAATATGCTTTTAAAAAAACTAAATGTTAAATCTAGTAAATATTTCTTTCCCCCATTGTCCTATGTTCCAGAGTGTTAATGTTGGACCTTGCTGTATATATAAGCATGTGTAGTTGTAGCTGATGTAGTGGTTTAGTGACTCTCTCTTAAGTAGGCTGGACTCTCTGGCAGTCTCTTTCTGGCCCAGTGGTTGGATCATGCTGAGACGGCCTCATTCCTCGAAGCACTCTTCCAGACGGCTCATCACAGTATAAGCACAAATATTCACACAGACACATTTTAACATGCACGGTACACTGACCGAGAAGAGTTCAAGCCAAAAATGGAAAGGACAAGGCAAACACTAAAAATGTATGCATTATTACACTGTCACTGATGGTTTTGGTTTCAGTTAAAGCCCTTCAGTTTGTAGCAGATTTTATTTGACATTTTTACTGCAAAAAAAGAGACAAAATAAATATGTATTTTTTTCTTAACTCAATAATAAATTACTGTTACTATTTAAAGAATGTTATTTTGCTTAGAGCATAAATATAGCTATTTTTAGAGCTATATTATTATATATTTATTTTTAGAAAATAAAACACTTTAATCAAATTTATTTTTCTCCCCATTAGCAAATTGAGTAATTGTGTAAACATAAATTAGAAAATTCATAGAAATGTGCCTAAAATGAAATGTGACCACAAAACCAGTTTTATGTTGTGTGGGTTTGTTTTAAAAATGACCAAAAATACATTGTATCAATGAAAATAGTTGGTTCTTGTGCCAAACATTACTTTAGAATATAAGTTAAAGTTCATATTCCATGAAGATATTTAGTAAATGTCTTACGTTAATTATATCAAAACTCTTTTTGCGATTTGTAATATGCATTACTAGGGACTTTTAATCTGTAAAGGTCATTTTCTCAATACTTTGTTTTGTTTTAACACAATTCAATGGGGTATATGCACACAGACTTTTAATTTCAGCCAGCCACCTTCAGGGCTTCCAGTGTCTTTCTGTTATAAAATTGCCACATTTAACATCTTTAAAACATTCTTTAAAAATCTGTGATCTTCACTGTTTGATAGATAAATGATATAATGTGGGTCTTAGATTGGACAAAAAAGCACTGCATTAAATTCCATTTTCCCCCACCATGTCTTTACAATATGACAGTTTATTTTATGCAGTATTTACATGTTTCTGCACTTGCCTGCTGGTCCTGACGTCTTTTATCTCATTTTACGCTTGAACAACTAAATGAATGCTTACTGTAAGTCTGTTTAACTAAATGTATTGTAATTACCTTACAACATCAGTGCTGTAAAAGGAACCTTATGAAATTGAAAAAAGTCACATTAAGCTTTCACTGGAAGTTTATTATTGGCGGAAAAACACTAGCTGTGCATATAGCCCATTCCAGATTTTCATAATGTTTATCTTGGACAAATATTGCCTCTTTCAGAACAAACTATACATCAATGGAGTTCCAGAAATTGACACCTATCACTGGTTTTGTGGTCCAGGGTCCATATACATATAGTCATGTCATTAAATTCTATATTCTCTAACCTCATTAGCAAATATAAGAATACAATAAAAACAATATAAATGTCGGTAGTTTTTAACAAAATGATTTATAATTATGAATTAGATAATAAAGATATTTGTTTTAATTAATTCTCAAACGAGGCAAAAATACTGATTAAGATGATTTTTTGCAGATTTTGTTGTCATAAGTCTTTAATGTCATCTTTGTACTTAAAGTCATTTTGGCACGTACATCCTAAAAACCATTCCTCCATCTCTCAGCATGATGAAACTTTCTCTTTGGTGTGTTTGAGTGTCTGTCTTTAATTCTCCCTGACTGCTTCCTCTTTTCCTTGTGATATTTCTTGACAACTGCCTAACAGGAGAATCAGAACAATAGAGCGACTTTGTGCTTATGTGTCTGTGTCTGAAATACACACACACACACACACACACACACATTGCATATGCCATGGCATAAGTTTGTCCCTGTTTCCTCTCTGTTTCTCTGGTCGTTATGCTCCTTCAGAGGTGCCTTAAAATGATTGCATATGACAAGTCATCAAAACAAGTTCCACCTCATAGTGATGAATTACAAATCCTAAAATACTTTCATAGCGCACCACTTGCCAATCCAGAGCATACGTGCAGGCGGTCCAGAGAACCCGAGGGGTTTTACTGTGCAGAAAGCCATTTCACTTGCTAAGCTTTGTGTTTTAATCATTCCTGAAAAAAAGCAAATGATGAAAAGTTTTTCACCTCAGATGTCTGCTGTGTCATTGATATATTGTGGCTGTCTGGAGTCCTGCGGCCACAGTATGAGATCTGCATTCAGATAGATGACTGTTTTCCAGTCTACAAAGCAAAAAAAAGATATAGTTTTAATTCTCAACAAAAAATGCATTGATATGATGTTCACAGTTGTTACCGAATGTTTGAAAGTCAGACCTCAGCATAATTAACAGAGGCCGCCGAACACCAAACAGCTTGTCAGTCATTACTCTGAAAATGTTTGTATATTTTTCAGAAAAAAAAACAACAACAAAAAAATCATGTTACTCTGCTGTTAAAGCCTGAAACAACTTTTATTTTGTCGATTTTGTTTTATAGATAAGTACTCTGTGTTGAGGGGTTAAAGCGGGCGTGGGAGAGAAATGCAAAATGCCATTTTTATCATCTCACACTTCCAGGTATCTGGCTCCTTGGACATAACAAAAGAAAAGAAAAAAAAGAAAAAAAACAACAACGTCTGTGTGTGCTGACTGTTTGTTTGTTGTCTTTTTCTACTCATTCCCCCACCTCTCTTGAAAACAATCTCTTCCCCATCCTGTCATCTGCCTGCCTCATGTGTTGGGTCATCCTTCTGTATTTCCACACACTCGCTCACAAACACACACAGACACAAGCAGACGGACCGTCTGTGAGGCAAGACGAGCCATGTCATGAGCCGCAGACTGACATCATGCTCACGCTCAGGCCGTCCTCCAATCACCTGTCACCTGCATGCTGCGCCACACCCCTCGACTCCAAGCTGAGACACACGTTCCCTATCCCGCAGCGAACTGTCTTCTGCCAGCACTGAGCTACACTCTTTCCACACTTCTCCAAGCCTCGAGCCCACGTAGGTTATGAAATCGGCCCCCGGCGGCGACTGCGCTACGATATGTTTTTGTACGAGCTTACGCAATCACGCATTTACTGCTGAAAGAGAATCCACTCGGGGAGTTACGAGGAAGGTCGTTACCATTCATTTCCAAAAACCGAGATTAACTTGAGATTTACGCTAAAATCTTTGCTTGGAAATGCAATAATGTGGGCGCTTTTTGAGACCAGCCTTTTTCTAGCCCACTGAGATCTATCTTTTAGTGCCAGGCCGCATAGAGACTAGACAAATTTGGCTGAGAGAATGCAGAAAGGGGACTCTGCAAACATGACAGGCAGTTAATTTGAGCTGCAGTTTTGGAAGGGAGCAGCCCATACGAAAGACTTTTGCCCTGCAAGCTGGCCTTCGCAAAACTTCAATATTTATATTGGTGCTGCACTGCCAGACTAAAGTGCCTAGTTTACTGTTTGTTCCCTGTGCAGCCATTTAACTGTAGGATGTAATTTAGAGAAGTTATTAATCAGGGGGCCTGGAACAAAAAAAAAACTCATAATGATATAATTTTTAAATAGTTTCAGCAGGTAGAAGGTTTAAATCAGTGGTTCTCAGTTAAAGGGCCCGGGGGAGAATGTTTTGATGAATAAAATGTATATAAATAAATTGTAATGAGACCATCCTCATTTCTCACCATTAAAACTGGTAGAATATTGTGTCGTAGCAAAACATAAAATGTATAAATAAAATATATTATTATTAATCAGCTACCCACTAGAGGGCCTCAGCAGACTTCCAATGAAGCATACAACTCCATAGGTAAAATATTAGATATTTTATTGTGCACACGTGTGTGCGTGTATACACATTACCTAAAACATATGTGCTTGTGTTATGCAACACTTTAAATAATATTAAATCATTTTCACATTTTAAATAGTATTATCATCATATAATGAAATTTTCATAATAAATGATAAATGTACTTCCAGTGGAGCAAAAATATTTATTGCCTCAAATTGTAACTTACGCATTCTCTTAATTATTCTCTTAAAAAGGAGGTTTTTGTTAACACATAAATTTTGTCCTGTAAACTAGCCTTATATAATGAAAATAAAATATTATCTTTATTTTAAAGGAGGTACAAAATTATTGTTCCAAATAGGGGCCCTTTCAATTTTCACAATTCAATGTATTTAAATGTAGTTTAATTTTGTCTGACTAAAATTGTACTAGTCAGGCTTTTGTGAAGTCAGTATAACAGACCTAAATTATGGAATTGTAGATCTTCAAGATTTAGGTCTACATTTTGCGTTTTGCACAAGCTTTCAAAAGACAAAGTTGACATGCATGCACTGTGAAAAAAAAAATCATTATTTTAAAAAGAACTTATGTGAAATAACAGACATTAAATTACAGAAATGTCCTTAAATCTAAATTTCTGGCAAGTTTTTTTTTATTTAATGCCTGTTATTTTACGGTAAATTTCTGTAATTTAACGACTGTTATTTAACTTTTTTTTCCAGCACTCCAGTTGCCGGAAAAAACCCCATGAAATAACAGATTTTTTTCCACAGTGTATGTATTTAATCTTTCAGGTACTTGATAACACACTGTCATAGACTGATGTATATAATGTAGATGTTGTAGCTCCTTTATAACTCGCATGAAAGATTAAAAACTTGCAGGATTGAGAACCACTGCTTTAAAGATTTCACAGTAGTGTTGTATCCATATATAGGAATCACACATTGCCTCATAAAAAACATAATAAGAATTTATTATTCAAAGCACCCCAAAGCTTTTTGTAAAGCACAAGATCCCTGGTTAGGTCAACAACACAAATCATAGAACAGCCTTCCCACAATCCTGTTTCCTTCACTCCTATGTCCCTTATACCACCTTTCTCCACTGTGGTGGTAGAACAGGAACCTATGAACCGATCCTTGATCTCCTGTCTTCCCCCCCCCCAACCCAACCAGGTTCCCCCTAGCCCCTTTTTACTCAGGGCCACGCTGCCTGCCACTGGTGGCTGGAATCAACAAAGTGCTTTACGCTGGTCCAAACAGAGGCTATTTTATCATGGCAACAATGTCAGCCCACGTCACCTTGTGAGTTTGTTTATTTTTGTGTTTGTTTGTTTTGAACAATCTATCTTTTATAGTATTACACTTGTACACTTTCTGACAAAATGTGCAAAAGATTTACCTGTAGGGAACCAAAGATGTCCACTTAAGGCTGGGGTGTTCATACCAGTCCTGGAGGGCCACTGTTCTGTTCACCCTTTAACCTCAACACACCTGTCTGAAAGTTTTGAGTTTGTCTTGATTTAGCTTAACTTGATTAGCTGGTTCGGGTGTGCTTAAATAGGGTAGGAGCTAAAATATCCTGGAGCAGGATCGAACACCCCTGCTTTAAGGGTACTGCCCCTGTAATAAGCTGTTTTACCACAAAAGTCACTTTTCTTGCATACTTTTTTCTGAGGGTGTAGTAAAGGTGCTCTCAACTCTGGCCCCTGAGGTCCACTTTCATTCAGAGTCTAGTGCTGCTCCTGGAGGACAGGTTTCCTGCAGACTTTAGATTCAATCAGAGTCTAGATGCTTGTAGTTAGAGTGAAGACCTTGGTCAGCTTTTTCAGGTGTCTTTAGGAAGAGCTAAACTCTTCAGGACAGTGGACCCCAAGGACCAGAATAGAATATCCCTGGTCTACTAGATTAAATTGTGCAGGAGTGTCCAATCTTGCTCATGGAGGGCAGATGCCATGCAGAATTTAGAATCAACCAAGTCTCATGTGAGTCTGAAGACCTTGGTCTCTGCAGGACAAAGGTCCTTTATAAACAAGTTTGGACACCCCTGAACTACAGTTTTGTCAGAACCATGATTTCAGATGGATTGAAAGTGGAAAGGCTTTGTAGACTGTACCTCCAAAACTCCATGTGTCACATCGATGTTGTTATTAGTCCAAGAACAGTACTAGACTGATGTGTTTTCATTGCCGTAGCTCAGTATGTTTCCCTTTTTGTACCTCCCCCTCTTTTTCTGTCTAAATGCTAAAACCTCATCGGACCTGCTAAATCTCCATCAATTCCCACCCTCAACAATTATTTTTCTTTACCTTTACTGCATCCATACTTTCTTCCCGTGTTATTTGCTCAACAACTCCCTCCTTTCCTTTGCCTGCATTTCTTCTCGCTCCTCCACCACACATCCCTGTTAACCACCTCACGCTGTCCCGCTTCACTAACCCATCCCGCTCTGTATCTGCTCTTACGATTACACACCCCTGCTCTTCACTTTACACCTCTTTTCTCCTCTGATCCTGTAACAACCTCCGCTCCTCCTCCTGTTCTTCTCTCCTTCCTTATTTCCCCCACTCCACTTTCCTCCTCCCGTTCTCCCTTCCTCTAGGACGATAAGGAGATCGACCTGGAGCATCTTCATCACCGGGTTAACAGCTTGTGCACGGAGGACGAGAGCCCCCACAAACAGTTCTCCACCTCCTCCATTGACCTGACGCCCCTGGACATGGATTCCCTCCCAGCTGCCCGTCAGGCCCTCGAGCAGATCAGCGACTTCCGCAACACACACATCACCACCACCACCTTCATACCCGAGCAGATCCAGACTCTCAGCCGGAGCCTGTCAGCCAAAGCGGCAGCCGGCTTCGCCTTCGGGGCCGTGCAGGACCACCGGACTGGGGGGCCCTTCCGGCAGAGAGCCCCCAACGGCGGCTTCTTTCGCAGCCCTGTCAAGACAATGTCTAGCATCCCGTATCAGCCCACCCCGGCCCCCAGCTTTAGCTATGGCAATGACCCGGACAGGGGCACTTCCATATAGATTGCAGAGATCCCTGGGTCTGCAAGTCGGAAACAAAAAAGAGATCTATGTAAATACAAATGTTCCTTTTCGATTGTCGTTTTCTCATGGCGTTCGCTCTTCGCGATGGAGCTTGTTTGCCCATACCGAACTCGCCAACAGGACGAGGAAGGAATAAAATGGTCGTTATTGTTATTGTGGTTTGTCAGGAGATTTTCTCTGTGAACTAAAAAAATTGCCTTTTGTTTGCCACATTCGATTTTGTGAGAGAGAAAAAATAAGACTATGAAATATTGCAACAATGATATATGTTTAACCTTTGGTTTGGATTTAGTTTTCTTTCTTTTTTGGAAAAAACAAAAAGACTCTTTCCAGTGTTTCCCAGATCTGCAATAACTCTGTTTGGAAGAATCTTGTCAACTCATCGACTGAATTTTGCTTCTGCTCAGTGCTCCCTCTAGTTGAGACTTTGAATATGGCACTGCTAAAACTGAGAGAAAACAACCTGCTTTTCTCGAAAGCCTCACAGCGAGAGACTGTGTTCCCAAGGACGTCTCTGCCATCTCACTAAAGTTGAGATCTACAGTACCTTGAGTCTTTATACAGACACTCCGTGGAACAGACCTGACTGAACTTTAAAATAAAAATAAAAAAGTTATTATACTGTAGGGACAGATGAAACAAATGCTACTAAATGTCTCTTACTGACTTTAAGTATAACAAATCTTTAATGCGTGGAATGTGTCTGGTCAGAGAGTTTTAACAAGAAAAAAAATGTTCAGAGTTGTCTGTAGTTTTAGTTTTCTCTCTTTTTTAATATTAGTTTTGAAATCGCTTCAGTGCCATCATCTTACATTAATTTGCACAATTAAACCATCAAGAGTTTGTATTCACTTCTGTAGGCATACTCCTGGATTCAACGAAAACATTCTGTAGAATAGCTTCATTGTATATGCCACAATCTCGCAGCTGTGCGTCATAGATTTTGGAAATCAAAGAGCGTGAGAGTTTTTAAACAAATTCTTAACACGAGCCTTTGGAGATGGGGCTTTTTTTACTTTTCAAGGGACAGTCCTCAGCCTATTACTATGCCATCTGAAAACGCTGATATGGTGGCGAGATTTGAGGGGTTATTTGAAATTTCTATTTCATTTCATAAATGTTAAGGGGTAATGTTTATCTAACTTTTTTTTAGGTGCTAATTGTTTAAATGAGGCCATCAAGGTTTGGTATTAAAAGAAAATAAATACACATTTTGAGGACAAAAACAACCAATCCTTTTCACTAACATAAACTGTATTAATATTTACTAATGTTAGTCGTTTAGAATGAGCTTTCAGTTTGTTATCCTCTGACTAATTCGCAAATGTTGTGTGTAGAAAACAGCAACAGTGTTTTGACGCAAGCATTCTAGATGTACTTTTCTTAAGATATGATTACTGGAAGACTATAGGAGCAATTTTATTTAGTATCAGTTTAAAGATTTTTATTTAGAGTAAACAAAGAGACATTAAAGTGTATATTTTACATGCAGATAATTTTTATGTTGGATTTAAAGAAGATATAGAGTATAATATCTGAGTCTGTAAAGCTCAGTTTAGCCACCATCACATTACAAGGAGTTCTCCATGGTTTCTCTGACGGTAAGGCATTCTCATTCGACTTCATTTCGTTTTCGATTTGTCAAAAATGAGGCAAGGTTTTTTTTTTCCGTAAAAGAAGCATGCAAAACCTGCTATGCCTGTAACATTTTTAATTTCATACATAGAATTGTACAGGATTACATCATTTTCAACTGATTATAATGTACAGTATTTAATATAGGCCTATTTTGTTGTATGTGTTGCATATTATTCAAATGGAACAAACTGAGGCCTCTGTTACAAGTGGCAAAGCTTTCTGTGTATAATTTGTCTAATAAACATGTTTTCTACAGTGGTTTTTGTTGCGTTGTCTGTATCATCACAAATGTTGAACAGACGTGATAAACTCAGGGTGAGCTCACCATCAATATGAACACAATGAAAGCTTTGGTCAAAGGTTAGTCACTCTGTTGGTGTTGGTTGGTCTTTGTGAACCGGATTCATGCACTACAGGTCAAAGTGAAAGGCACCGCAGCATTTGAAGTCATGCTCTGGTGCTTGGAGAGTTTGTCGCCACAAGTCTGACCCTGAACCAAACGTATAGGCCAAGTTCTTGTACGTGAGTCTGTTATTGCTATTTATTAAGAGTATATTGTTTAAACATGGTATAACTTAAAATGAAAGTAAATTTTACTTTAATGCATCAATAAAGATATTTCTTAAAGAGATAGTTCAAGTAAAATTTTTAATAGTTTTTTAATTTATTCATCCTCAATCCATTAAGATGTAGGTAAATTATTTTCTTAAGGTTATATAATAAAAGTCAGCAGCTACCGTGTGTAAAATAATAATAATAATTATATATGTATAAAATATGTAACAAAATCGTGTGCCTATTCTGGATGCATAAACCTATTTCAAAAGTAATATTACGTAATCTCAATCAGGAATCAATTTTTTTTCATATATTCCAAAAGTTACCAAAAGATACCTTTGCTCAAGAACAGTTTGTTTGTTGAGGTTTTAAATCAAAATGTTAGAATGTTGTAAATAATGTTAATTTCTCTAAAAGACAGAAAATATTACTTTACAAATTGTATTGTAAATAAATCAAATGAACTTTCATATTAGTCAATAATATTACTGAAATTAATTCAACAACTGAATAAATATAAATTTACACAAGTAAATAAATAAACTTAATGATGGACTAAAAATCTGCGGAAATATGACCACTTGTTGTCAGTAAGTGTATGGCATGTCCACTAGATGTCGCCTTTGTTGTCGTTTTAGTAGTTTTCGCTTCTCATCTGCTGTAAATATGGTGCTAAAGTGCGCACCTGTTCTAATATTTGCAGAGTCTGAGATTTTATTTCAGACTCTACAGACTCTTTACTTTTAGATATACAGCCCATAATCTATTCAAGTATAAAATGGGCATATTATAAATTAATGTTTACTATGAGAAAGTACTTTTGTAACAATGATAGCAAATGCATATTACATATTTTCATCTATTAATGGAATGGCTTTGACAGTGAATTATTATCATTATTATTATTATTATTATTATTATTATTATTATTATTATTATTAT
>CAIGQZ010032240.1:1823616-1836268 GCA_903798205.1 Danio tinwini | reverse complement strand
TGTGTGTGTGTGTGTGTGTGTGTGTGTGTGTGTGTGTGTGTGTGTGTTTATTGGATTAACAATAGTAAGTGAGTTACCAAGCATTTAGAACTAAAAATATATATATATAGGCCTATATATATTTACAACTTTTTAAACTTTTAAATGTAATTACACACGACATATTTCCATCAGACAAGTGCACACATATTCATAATTAGAGTAGAGAATTTGAGAATTCAGCTCATGTAACCACACAAATGTCGGCAAAATCGAACAAAATTACATACATTTTAATAACTTCTGCATTTTCTAATATGCTACGATATGCAAACCTTTTTAATACTCAAAATATTTGCCAAATAAAGAGTAAACGTCATCTTTACGTTAACAATAGCGTGTGTCGGTTTAAATTTACAACCAATCAGAACTCATTAGATAAAGTAATTATTTTACTTTGACTTTTTACTTTAACTTTTTTAAAATAATGAAAGCAGAAAACTTTTATTACTTTTATTATTTTAATACTTAATATTATTTTATTATTTATTTTTATTACTATTACTTTTATTACTGTTATTAGTGCTGCAGGTCCTAACTGTTTTCAAACTTTAAAAGTTTCAAACTTTATCTTTTCGATTACAACCACTTCTCTAAAGACGTTCAGCTCATACGTTGAGGTTTTCTTCTTATGTATGTTGGTATGTTGCCAACTGCGCCCGTGCCAACTGTCAGCTTCTCTACCCCCGAGCCTTGACAAACATCATGGATTATTTGGTTTACGATTAAACGCTTCGAATAATCTTCTTATCCATGACTAAACTCATGTTTATTGATGGTTTTTAACTGTAATTGAAGCGTTTATTAATTTTTACAAAATAGTTGGCCAACCCGTGGCAAGGGGTGTTGGGTGTCCTCCTGCAAGCACGCGCTGTCAGCTGGTGAGCGCAATGACTGGAGTCCCATAGGACCAGACTCGAGAGACTATACACTCGCTCAGTGAGTCTGGCACACACGCGCGCACACGCCCGCCAGCACGCACACAACTGCACACACAAACACGCACACTCAACTCGTATATCTTAGACTGAAAGGGCACTTACAAATAACCTTTTATTGTTTTTTTATATAAAGCAAAACTTCTACAGAACTCTAAAATCTTTATGTATGAACAATCTTTCTTTTTAGGACTAAAAGGAGAAAATTGTATAACTTTAAAATGAATTTATGCTCATTATTACACACCCACATATATAAAAAATTATTCACTTGTTTTAAAATAACGTATATTGCACATTTTATTATTTCAAAATGTTTCAACGACTTTGTCAGAGAGATATAGCATACTGCAAAAGTTTGCTGCAGGAGTAGAAGGGATAAGAAATTTTCCTAAACGTTTCTCGTCCGTTCCCTTCAAAGACTTCATTAGAATTGCTCAGGAATTATTAATGAAATTGGGCGCTGTGTACCTGCTTTTTTTCGTCTCCACCCCTGCATTTAACCAATCATTTGAGCTGCGTGCCTCTGATCCCTATCCTGATTAACATCGAGAATAATAGACAATATCATGCACACGCTCGGTGTGTTAAATTATTCACATCCTTATCCATACCTTTATCTTTTGGTGAACCGCGCGACCATCTGTGCCGTCCTGGTAAGCTACATGCGACCCTCAAACTGCAAAGCTCTCAGATTTCGCGACCACGCGCCTGTAAACGAGGAGCTCTCGGCGCTTTGCAAACTGTAAACTAATCGAAAAGTTATTTTCTAGCATACTTATTAAGCATGATATCGGCTAAATTTCCCTTTAGGCTATCTTTCTCTCGCATTATATAACGTCGCTGGTTTTTTTGAGAGACCGCAGGGTTTTTTTCTCACAGAAGTCTAAGTAAACTGCAGGTTATTCAGTCGTACCGAATTAAACCCAAAGCTTTCCACAAGACCACCCTGTCTCCTTACAAAATATCATAAAAAATGTCACCAAACATTCTTTAAGGAGCCTCACAGCTTTTATTTTATTATAAAAACGTCTATGCGCGCGCGCACACACATGCACAAAGTCATTCAACATATGTAATTGATATGCTTTACAACTGGAACAAAATTTATACCTGCTTTTTACCTTGAGTAAATCATACTCTAATATCTCTTATATCTCAAATGTATAGACGTTTTAGGCATGGCAAAGGGATATGCTCATTTATTTATCACCTTTAACCTTTTTTATTTTATATTATTTTTGACTTGCAACGATTTGAATACATTGATTGAATTTTTGATTCCTACAAACTGGTGTTTAATGTTCTCATTATTAATGAATATTTTAAATGTTTACGCTTTGGTGGAAAATTACGATTTCCGTGCGTTCTGCGGGAGACCCATCAATCCGTGTCTGAAACTAATTGATTTTGCAATCAGTAGGCCTAATAAAATGTAAAATTGTTTATTAGAGATTATTTCATTAATTAGCTAAATCAGTTTGCTTGTTGTAATGAGGGAAGGTTTTTTAAAAAACTTATTTTGCATTAGAAATGATCTGTGCACTTGTAGCTATATTGTACACTTTTATAAATAAGTGTCAGCTGACCCCCTGAGCGCCCTATTTCACCGCATCAGGGCGACTGATAACAACCTGTAGCACCAACGTCTTTTTTGTTTTACTCATAGAGTATTCCTGACAACAGCTGGTAGACTGTGTGAGTTGAGGTTTCACATCTCATTAAATATTGAGGTAGAGCGTTGAAGGAAAAAACATAAACAAATACCCCCTCCCTTACGCAATGCGTCGGCGCGTAGAATCTGAGAGGCTCATGCACGGCGGTGATATCATGTTGCTCTTCAACTTCATTATTACCTTCGCATAATAACCTATACATTTGATATATAAACATTTTAAGGCGGCTATGGTGATAATAGAAGTATAATGTTTCTTATTTGAAACTTTATTGGTATGCTATGTAAACAGAAAGGCTAAAAGCTCTATCCCACACATATGAATGTTTTTGTTTGCCAATGACAGAAAATGTACACTGTAAAACAAACTCTTGCTGCCTGAATTGCTTTTTATTTTAATCAAATTAACTTTTCTAGTCATTTCAACTTACATCCATCAAACTGACAATCAACAATATTAAGTAAAATTTTGTAAGTTAAAGCAACATAAAAAAATATTTGTTGTATTAAATTTCGGTCATAATCTTTTTACAGTGTAGGAAGAGCATAGTAAAAATAAAAGGTTTTACTCTTTCTACTCTCAAATGTTGTCTGTTAAAACATGGCACTTTATAAAGCTCATTTGTACACTGTAAAAAATGATATGATCAGTTAGTCTTGACAGCCTATGTTTTTAGGTCATTGCAACTTATTAAACTAAGTTAATCATGTTCTAACTTCATTTTATAAGTTACACAAGCTGTTTTAAGTCAGTTTAACAAAATACAAGTTCAATGGACTCATAAAGGTAATTTGATTCAGCTTAAAAAATTGAGGCAACCAGGATTTTTTTTTACAGTCTACAGAATTTTTCGTGTGACCTGCAAGAGAAAGTTTTTTTTTACTTTCCTATAACCCTATAGTGATGGACAGGTCCTGAAGAACCTCCAATTTGAAGATAATCGTCAGCTTCATTCCGCACAAGACATCATGTGAGCATGTAAAGTGTTAAAAAGTGAGTAAAACAATGTAAAGTGCCAGCAGAGCACATGCTCATTCCTATGCTAAATTGAAAAGTGAGGTTCCTAACTTCACTGGAGATAAGAGGAGAAGGAGGAGCCAAGGAAAGGGCTCGGACTCTCTGGGGACAGAGAAACAAAAGCTAAAACTGGGCCGTAGTTTCCATCTGCTTCGAGACTGTAGCAACAACTAGCGAGCAAGACAGAAAAAAAATAGAGAGAGGGCATGTGGGGGTGAGGTGTACAATACTTTCAAAAGAGGAGAAAAAGACACCTTTTTATGCAAGTTCAGAAAGTGAATTAGAAATTGAGAAAAGATTCAGTGACGTGTTATTGTGCTGAAATAGTCATTGTGGACCGTGTACGCGCTGCACCCATCCTGCTATTGTGAAAAGAGCATTTGGATGTCAGCTTCTGGAGACAACACTGTAAAATATTAATGTCAAGTAATGTGTTAGAGGCTTTTGTTGACAGATACGCACACACCTGTGCATGTAGCACAACTACGTTGTTAAAAAGGCTTTGTGGCCTTTTTAAAAAAGATTGTTATCTAAGCAAGGGTGGAAAATAATAGAAAACGTCACATGAGCCACTGAATAAGACGTATGAATAATGCATAGGCTTCCTGTGAACACTAGTCTGCAGTCTCTGATGATGCATATCAATGTAACCCAGATAGCAAGGGTTATTCTTGTGGAATCATAGATAATGTTATCCTTGAATGCTTTCAACTTGCATTAAGTAGTAAAAAGTCGTTCAAACAGTTTGAAAAGAAAGATATAGACTTTTCTAATAATGCAAAACACTTGAATGATTTGTTTAAATCAATAAACAGCATTTGTTTCATTTGTTTATTAGCACAAAGAAAATAATACAAGTTTGCTGTGTTCAAACTACTTATTCAAAATGAGCTGAAACAACATAATTAATTGTTTTATGTTTAATCCACTTAGATTTGTAAAAACTAGTAGTTAACTTAATTCCTTCATCTTGTCCCAACACAAACCGATTGTGTGAAACCCAGCATTTTTTGCAGTGTATGGTTGGGCACTTACAATAGAAGTGAATGTAGCCCAAAGCATATTTTGTAGGAGCATTAATAAGTTTGTTAAAATTAAAATTGTAAAAAGAGTTCTTGTCACTTTATGGTAATTTTAAGGTGTTGCATTGTTTACACTTTAGAATTGAATTATGGCACCTTGACCGCTTTGAAAAACTTGGAGAACTAGTTACACATAATTGCATTATATAATTTAATAACAAAACAAATGTAACAATATTCCATTTAAAAATGTGAAACTGCAAAGCGACTTATCTGAACATTTTGTTTGTAAAATGCTGAGATAAAAAAGACACTTCAATACGGCAACCATGACTGTTTTTATTTCAAAGTGCACTTCAGAGGATGATATACCCCATTTGGAATGCACCAAGAGTCTCATGTGGCCAGATGAGTATTTTGAAGCTTTGAATCGTGATTAGTCTCTTCTACATTAAGTGTGGACGAATGCGAGCACATTGAATTAATTTGCTGGCTGCAGTTTTCTTACTAAAAACAAGGATTTCTGAATTCTGTGATACAGCTTTTGTTTGAAATGACCTGCATGTGCTGTTGAATGAGCTTAAGTTGTATTGAAATAAATAGTATTAACAATACTATTAATACTAATTAATACTGAAATAAATAGTATCCATTTGCTGCTTTGCCTGTTTATGATGTGTACAAAGCATCCTGCAATTTAAAAGATATTTATTAAAACAATACTATTATGATGCTTTTGACACTTTGTTTTACATTTAACAGTTTAATTCCAAGGCATTGTTAAATGTCAGTGCTTGTTTTTACACCTGTAATACAAAGAGCTTATTTCAGAGATGAAACAGTGTCAAATAGCTATTAAACTTCTGGTTTTAAAATATGTATTTAATCCAGAAAGATTTCAATGTTATGCTTATTAATTCAATTCAATTCAATGCAATTCAATTCATCTTTATTTGTATAGCGCTTATATAATGTAGATTGTGTCAAAGCAGCTTCACATGGAAGTTTATAGTGAATTGAAACAGTGTCAGTTCAGTTTTCAGTGTCTAAGTTCAGTTCAGTTCAGCTCAGTTCAGTGTGGTTTAATAATCACTACTGAGAGTCCAAACACTGAAGAGCAATTCCATCGATGCGCAGCTCTACAGATCCCGAACCATACAAGCCAGTGGCGACAGCGGCGAGGAAAAAACTTCACCAATTGGCGAAAGTGAAGAATTTAAAAAACCTCGAGAGAAACCAGGCTCAGTTGGGCATGACCATTTCTCCTATGGCCAAACAGTTATGGCAACCAAAATCTAACGTCTGATAGACGTCATAGTGGGAAAGTCCACACAACGTCAAGCTGTAACATCATTAGACATTGATATGTGGTTGATTTTAAGTTGGGCGTTGGACATTGACGTCAGCCTGACATTAAGTTCTGACGTCAATCTGATTTTCATTTCCAAACAAAATGCAACGTCCCCACAACATTGGGGTACAACTTCAATCTGACTGTTGGCTTTTTTGCCTGCTTGGAGTCCAAGACCATTTCGCTCTACATACAGTAAACATTTGTCATTTTTTCATCAGTGACATGCATCTAAACAGTCTCTGGTTCAATGCGTGTAAAGATTTTGACATCTTCTAAAACACTTTTAATGTTTCTAAACTGTTTGCTGCAATTATAAATCGCCCATGTCTTGAAGTAGTTCATTATGATGCGATTTACCTCTTGTGTGCGATTATGTGCGATTCCATAGGACAGAATCACAGGACTGAATTTTCTAATCCCCATAGACAAGAAAAAATAAAGTAGTGACTGCAAGTTAAAGAAAAGTAGTGAAGTAAAAGTATCAATACTGTACTAAAAATGTATTTAAGGGAAAGTTAAATACACATTTTTAAAACTACTTAGTAAATTACAATTCCTGAGAAAAACTACTCAATTACAGTAGTTTGAGTATTTGTAATTTGTTACTTTACACCACTGGTTACATTATCAAAATAATGAATGAGTTAAACTAATATGTATACACTGTAACTTGTAAACCTTTGATGCACATAATTCAACTCTGTAATTTAACAAAGTGACCCAGCAGGCACACAACATCATACAACATTAATATTGGGTTAGATTTAGGTTGTGATGTCAGGTGACCAAAATTCAATGTCTAGCCAGCGTCTAAGAACAACATTAATTTGATGTTCAATAATGACATCAAATGACGTTGATATTTAATTGATTTTAGGTTGTGTTGTAAAGTCACCAAACTGAAACGTCAAGCCAACTAATCTTAAACCAACGTCATATTGATGTCACATCCTGACATTTATTCCTCAGGTTCGCCAATGTCGGATAGACGTCATAGTGGTAACGTCCACACAACGTCAATCTGTAACATCATTAGACGTTCATATTTGGTTGATTTTAGGTTGGACGTTGGACATTGATGTTGGCCTGACATTGGGTTGTAACAACAACTCAATTTTCATTTCCAAACAGCATGCAACGCCCCATGACTTTGGAGTACATCTTGTTGACATCCTGTGTCTGCTGGGGACATTTATTACCATTTTTAGTCTGAAACAAAAAAAACACAAGTGAATTAGTGATCAATGTTTAATGGGTGTTCAATGATTCATTAAATAGACAAATTTAAGGCTCTTCGCTATACCATACACCCCATCAAAGGGTTTACACTCCTTCATAGGGATGAGCTCTTCAAAATGAAATGCAATGTATAATACCAAATAAGTTTCCTGCATGTGCAAAGGAACAAGGGCACCCAAAATTTCCTTCAGTTGTACACTTCAAAATCGTTGGCCAGTTTTGAGCACATCGGCTTCAATATGACAGCAATGACTGATTTTACTCCAAAGTGTCCTTCAAAGGGTGATATACCGCATTTGGAAAGCACCAAGAGTCTCATATGGCCAGTTGAGTATTTTGAGGCTTTAAATCATGATTAGTCTCTTTTACGTTAAGTGTGGACGAATACGATCATATGCAATAAATTGCTGGCTGCAGTTCACTTAATAAAAGCAAGGATGTCTGAAATCTGCTATGCAATTTTTGTTTGAAACTACCTGCATGTGCTGTTGAATGAGCTTAAGTTGTATTGAAACTCCTTTTTGAAACATGTATGTGATGTCATATCATATATCACATAAGTTTGTTAGAAATAATCTGGAGAAAAACTGTAGGGATTAGCCATTTGTAAGATTGCCTTGTCCACCTCAACTCAGTGTCTTTCAGCATGCCGTAAAAAGAATCTGAAAGGGTAGTGGCAATTCTTCACATCTTTGTTCCTCCTGTGGCTGCCCTTTTGTGTCTGCGAAATGTTCAAAGTGGACGTCCCTACACCAACATGAGGCTTCTTAGGTAACCGTCCCATTCAAAGCTGCACAATGGTGAGGCCAATTATATTGACGTTCAATGCCCTTTTGAGCATCAGTTACATTCATTGTAAGGATATGGATGTGTGTGCATGTGTATAGGAAACACCTAAACTGTAGGGGCATTTATTCTTTTTGTTGACTTCCTCAAGGGGTTGGGTTTCTACCAGCGTGTCATTCCCTTTCCGATGAACGAGAGGCTGCGCTAGTCAATGGTTGAGGTCAAAAAATTGGCTCTCGTATTGCTGGAGGCACTTTTTATGTCACACCTCAAAACATGAAGAGCAAGTCTTTCTTTAAAACTAGCCGTGAAGGATTTGACATATAAATTACAAGGAGGCAGCGATGATAATGATTTGTGGTGTGGACCACATCTAGGACCAACAGCTTAACATAGAAGTTTAAGTAAATTGAAAATGTGTCAGTCCAGTTTTCAGAGTTGAAGTTCAGTTTAGTTCAGTTCAGTGTGGCTTAAATTTCACTTCTGAAAGTCCAAACACTGAAGAGCAAATCCATCTATGCTCAGCTCCACAAGTCCCAAACCAACCAAGCCAGTGGTGACAGTGGCCAGTGGCGTGAAACAAAACTTCATCATTTGACGAAAGTGAAAAAAAAAACTTGTCAAAAAAGACAGAACTAAGATTCAAATAAGTAAAGGGGCGCAGAGCCTGTGGTTGCTTTGTAGGCAAATTACAGTGCCTTGAATTTGATGTGAGTGACAATTGGTCCAGTGTAGACCAAGAGGTGAGATGTGCTCTTTTAGGTTTGTTGAATACTACTCTCTCTACTGCATTCTGGATCAGCTGCAGAGGCTTGATGGTATTGGTTGTGAGTTCGGCCGAGAGTGCATTGCAGTAGTTCACTTTGGACAAGTAGATTAGCACCATGTTCTTATAGAAAAGGTCTGATCTTCTTGATGTTATATACAGCTAATCTACAATTGGGCAACTGAAGCAATGTGGTCAGTAAATTTCAACTGGTCATCAAGAACCACTCCTAGGGTCCTAACAGGCATGAAAGAAGTTATGGTCGAGATGTATGGTAAAATTGTCTATAAGTGTTGAGGAGGCTGGAATCCCAGCAGTTTAGTTTTGGAAAAATTAAGTTGAAGGCAATTGTCTTTCATCCAGCTAGACATATCTGTCAAACATGCTGATATTCATGCAGCGATTGTTGGGTCATCCAGCTGGAATGAAAGGTAAAGTGTCATCAGCATTATAGCAATAGTAGGAAAGGCCATGTTTCTAATTGACATACCCAAGTGATGTCATGTAGATGGAGAAGATATGTGGCCCTATAACAGAGCCCTGAGACACCCCAGTAGCCATATTTAGAGGCTGGACACTTCACCACTTCAAGAGACCTTGAATGACCTATTTGAAAGCTGAACCACTTATGTGCGGTTCCTGATATGCCCATTGTCCTGAGCGTTGCCAATAGAATTTCAGACTTCATTCATACATTAATTTTTCTTCAGCTTAGTCCCTTTATTCATCAGAGATCGCCACAGCGGAATGAACTTATCCAGTATATGTTTTACACAGCGGATACCCTTCTGGCTGCAACCCAGAAGTGGGAAACACCCATACACACTCACATGCACACACATACAATACGGCCAATTTAGTTTATTTAATTCACCTGTACCACATGTCTTTGGACTGTGGGGGAAACCGGAGCACCCAGAAGAAACCCACATGAACACGGTGAGAACATGCAAACTCCACACAGAAATAACAACTGGTCCAGCCGGGACTCGAACCAGCGACCATCTTGTTGTGAGGCAACAGTGCTAACCACTGGG
This sequence comes from Danio tinwini, assembly GCA_903798205.1. Taxonomy (NCBI): domain Eukaryota; kingdom Metazoa; phylum Chordata; class Actinopteri; order Cypriniformes; family Danionidae; genus Danio; species Danio tinwini. The sequence goes on along the minus strand of CAIGQZ010032240.1, from coordinate 1,826,394 downwards.
CCACTGTGTTGCCCCAGAATTTCAGACTTCCTTTCACATATTATGTGTAGAATGCAATCGATTGTAGAATAATGCTGTGACATAACAAAATGTGGAAAAAGTGAAGCACTGAAAAAATCCCGGATGCACTGCCAGAAATATTTGAGTTTGATTCACTTTAGACATTCTGTCTACAAATGTAAGGTTTTTTCAACACAAATTTGGGTAAATTATGAACATACCCAACCAAATTAAACAGAGCTTGGGTTTGTTTGTATTTACCAACATTCGGGTTATTCATTCATTCATTTTCCTTTGGTTTAGTCTCTGCCAACTATTCCGGCACATGTTTTATGCAGCAGATGCCATTCCAATTACAACCCAGTACTGAACTAAACACCCATACACAATTATTCACAAATACTCATACACTATGACCAATTGAGTTTAATCAATTCACCTAGAGCATGTCTTTGGACTGTGGGAGAAACTGGAGCATCCATAGGAAACCCACACAAAGACAGGGAGAACATGCAAACTCAAACAGAAATGCCAACTGGTCCAGCTGGTACTCAAACCAGCAACAGTGCTAACCAGTGAGCCACCGTGCCACCCCACATTTGGGTTAAACAGTACAAAAATAACTTGCTTTCTTGTCAAATAACAATTTTCTTTTCATAACTGCTAACACTTTATCTTGATGCACCTTCAACAGACATCATGTAATTGGCACTAAGTAAATAATACAGTATATAGCAGCTTTTTCTACAAAACCCAACCCTAACCTGTCTAATACTACAAAAACTGGTGGTTGTTGTGCAGTATATTAGTATATTAAGGGGACCATCATAATAATATCACTGCCTATAAAATTATTTTATAAAAATCTAATTTTATCAAATAGCTTTATATTTTCCATTATTTTTCCAATTTTATAAGATTTATTTTATGTCTGTAGTTTTTGAGTTTATTTTACATTTTACTTTTAGCTAATATAGTTTATTTGAAACTAAATGTAAAAAAACATGACATTTCTTTGCCAACTAACTCAAATAAAAATAAGTTTGCATCTTTTACATTTAATTTAATGCTATACAGCACTGTGGCTCAGTAGTTAGCACTGTCATTTCACAGCAAGAAGGTCACTGGTTTGAGTCCCAGCTGTGCCAAGAGGGATGTCTGTGTGGAGTTTGCATGTTCTCCCCAAGTGGGTTCCCTCCGGGTGCCCCAGATTCCCCCACTATTCAAAGATATTCACTAGGGGAATTAGGTAAACAAAATTGGCAGTAGTGTACGAGTGCATGTGTGAATGCGAGAGTGTATGGGTGTTTCCCAGTGCTGGGTTGTGGCTGGAAGGGTATCTGGTGTGTAAAACATATGCCGGAATAGTTGGCAGTATTAATTAATTAATTGAATTAATTAATTAATTAGTTGGCAGTATTAATTGAATTAATTAATTAATTTAGTCCTCACTCGATTTCAACAAAAAATGCCTTATGATTGCTTTTAGTCAACTGTAATATCCCTGTACACAAGGTACAACAAATTCAACATCAATGACGTCTGCAATGCCCTCCTAAAAGTGAAGCACACTGCAGCCCTGCACCAGGCTCTCTCACTCTCTCTCTTGCCCCTCTCATCTCACTCAATGCCTTGAACTCATTTAACTCTGCCAGGTTTGGAGAGCGAGCACTGGCTGTCCCACCCACTCACCTGTGAAGGCCACGCATCTATTAAGGGACTCTTGCCCCCATTGTACAGTGGCTGCACAGATAGTGTTTCAGCTGTGAGCCATGCTCTAGGGAGGGATACTGTATATTGTCAGGAGTTTTTCTTGTGTTTTATTCCGCTCTCCTTTCATGGCCGCTGAAAGCCTCCCCCAGTCCAGTTCCCCAGAGACCCTCACTCTCAGGTATCCTGTGGGTGGAGCAGAGGGGAGTGGGGCAAACTGGTGGAGACAAGGGTATCGCTTTCAGCTGTATGCAGAGACAACCGTGCCCCCCGCCCACCTTTTCTCCCTCCCACTCCCAATTAGGGATACATGTCCGACCCCTTTTGGATTTTTTTCTCTGCATATCCATTCATCTATTCAGCATTCTAAGATAGAGGAGCCACTGACAATGGAGAGTTGTGGAAAGCAAGTTTGCAGATCCAACTGAGTCAGAAAGAGAAGAGAGATGGGTAAGGTTGCGATTTTGACTGATGACAGAGAAATAGATTAAAAAAATATATTATACAGATGGGCGGACGGGTTGGTTGGATAAAAAGATTAAGACAAACAGACAGACAGGCAGGCAGACAGACAGACAGACGGATGTATAGTGTATAGAGACAGATACAGACAGACAAACAGATAGAAAGACAGACAGACAGAAGGATGGACAAACAAATGGATGGACAAACAGATGATTGGATAGAGTAGAGACAGATACAAACAGACAGAAAGACAAACAGACAGATGAATGGATAGAGACGGGCAGACAAAATGAAAGATGGATGTACGGACGAACAGACAGACAGACAGAAGGACGGAGGGATGGATAGACAGACGATGGATGGATGGGTGGATGAATAGATGGACAAAGTAGAGACAGACAGCCAGACAGACAGACGGACGGACAGACGGACAGGATGGATAGAGTAGAGGCAGATAGAGAAAGACAAACAGATGGATGGACGGACGGACGGACGGACAGACAGACAGACAGACAGACAGACAGGCAGACACAGACAGACAGACAGACAGACAGACAGATAGATAGATAGATAGATAGATAGATAGATAGATAGATAGATAGA
>CAIGQZ010032240.1:1775203-1818515 GCA_903798205.1 Danio tinwini | reverse complement strand
ATATATATATATATATAGAGAGAGAGAGAGAGAGAGAGAGAGAGAGAGAATCCTGAATCACTGATGAGTCAACCAACAGAGGTTTTCAGGCTGTAAAACCTAGAAGTAAAACCTAAGCTGAAGTGTCTAACATGCTGTTATAGTAACTCTTCGATATACTGTCACATTGAGATCCATTTTCAGCAGTAAGACTGTAAGTGTCTGTTTTGCTAAATCGCTCCAACATGAGACTTGTGACTAGAGTACAGTGAGCTGTGCCTGCAGGCTCTAATTAGACAATGGGACCTCCTCTAGTTTGTGCCCAACACTAATTAGTTAACCAGCTGACTTTACAGCAACTCAACAACTCAGCCCTCTCAGCATCATCACAGCTCTTTCCCCTCCTCCAAAACATTACTTAACACAAGTATCTGTAGACAGACAAGTTTACCGCTGTTTTGTCAGGTTTTAAGACTGTTTAACTCATCAATGCAATTTTTTAATGAACAATGCTTTTAAAAAAAAAAGAAGCATGCTGTTAAAATGGGGGAAAAGAACTTCCATATCATATACAGTATACAGAACATAACCAACCCAAAGCTCAGAAGTCTGTGAACCCTTAGGGGGCCTCAAGGGGGTGCTATGGAGTCCAATTTTAATACAATATAAAACATTTTCAGTTTGCAGAACAAACTATGGATGATACAAATAATTAAAAACAATTTTAAAGTTTAAGCTACATTGAAAATTTATTCACTACATATTTTATTTTGCCTTCAAAAACATTTGAGACAATTACAAACTAAGTTAAAACTTGAAGGAAATTACATTATATTTTATGATTTTTTATTTTAGTGGCAATTGAACCCTTGAGCTGTAATTTAGCTAAAATATAATAACATGTGTACAAGTCAAAGCATAATGGCTAACTTTTGTGAAAATAAAATGTCAAGATCTATTTGTGTAAAAATATTTCAACAATTAATTATCTGCAATTATCTTTCATACAGTTAAAGTCAGCATCATTAAGCCTCCTGTTAAATTTAAATACTTTTATAATAAATTTTTCCTCAATTTCTGTTTAACAGAGAGAAGACTTTTTCCAACACTTTTCTAAACAATAACTGTTTTTCTAATAACTGATTTCTTTTATCTTTGTCATGATGACAGTAATATTTTACTAGACATTTTTCAAGATTAAAGTATTCAGCTTAAAGTGTAGTTTAAAGGTTTAACTAGGTTAGGTTAACAAGGCAAGTTAGGATAATTAGGTTTGTTATTGTATAGGAATAGGTTGTATTGAAGCCAGTTGAAAAAAAAATAGCTTAAGGTGAATAATAATATTGTTTTTATTATAAAAAACTGTTCTAAAAAAACTGGGGAAGAGATTGTTTTCAAGAGAGGTGGGGGAATAAGCAGAACATTTTTATTTTATAGTTTTTATTCTAGCTAAATTAAAGCAAGTAAGACTTTCTCCTAAAGAAAAACTATTATAGGAAATTCAATTCAATTCAATTCATCTTTATTTGTATAGCGCTTATACAATGTAGATTGTGTCAAAGCAGCTTCACATGGAAGTTTATAGTGAATTGAAACAGTGTCAGTTCAAAATGCAGAAATTTTGAAATACTGTGAAAATGTCCTTAACCTGTAAAATGTGACTTGAAAAATAATATATAAATATTGCAATAATTATATTAATATTGTATGAAGGCTAATAATTGTGCCTTCAACATCAATAATTAGTAAGTAGTCTATTTATGACATTAAATGATTCTTCTAAATATGCCTGACAAGATTTTTTGCAAAAAAAAAAAGAAAAAATAATAACTATTAAACAGACAGGACAGATTCACATACATAGTAGAATCTGACGTGGGTCTGTTTGTTCAAAAAAGCATGAGAAAACTGTCTGCCATACTTGAGCTCATCTTCCATCCCTACAGATTATCCCTGTATCCCTCGTTTTCACATCATCAGACTCAATCCACATCCTCCTGCTCTCCTCCTGAGGGCTGATTCCCCCATACAGATCAGTGCTACCTCACTGCACCTGTCAATCACTGCCTCGTCTTCTCTCTAGCTCTTCCCATTCCCACACTTTTTCATCTTTCAGCATGAGACATGCATCACTTCAATCAGATCAATTAGTAACAAATTTATTTTTTTATCACCTTTCAATGAAAGTGAATACAATTCAAGCTAAAACAAAATTTATTTGAATGAAAAAATCTATACACTTTAACTAAAATCTTTACACTTTACCCCCCCCCCCCCCCCCCCCAACCCGCTTTAAAAAATCCCTAAATTACTAAATATACTAAATATGTAGATTTGGAGCTGTTTCATAGTAAATAAACAGTTAAATTGTCAGTAATATGTTTTATTATTATTATTTACAAAGAAAAAAAAAATAGTATACATTAGCAGCAAATACATTAGCAAACAGTTCAGCTTATTAAAATTAATAGCTATTACAATGAAATAAAATCAAGCAATCAAATCTCATTAGCAGTTTCTTCACTGTATAACTTACACATTCTGATTAAAGAGCAACGAATAAATCACTTATTTATTTAGATTTTTTTTCGTTTGATTACATTAAATAACAGGTGTCACTTTAAAAATGCAACCTAACATAATAAAGAAAGCATTCGACTGCTTTCCTAACTTTTTATGCTCATTATAGGATGAAATTAGTTGTGTTTGAAAAAAATCCCACCAAGATTGTCATCTTTAAATGTTATTATTATTAATTATGTGTATATGTCTGTTTAAACACGCACCCAAATCCCAGACTTTCACTCCGTTTCAAATCGCGTGTACAGAATCTGTTTGGGAAACAGACTCACATTTACCCCTGATGGTTTGGCAGTACGGGTTGCGTATAGGGAGGCTCTGCTCTTTAATGTTTATTGCCACCATTCAGAGAAAGACTGAAAATACGGGAGAAATAGGCAAAAATACCTTTATGGGGTGATAGCAGGATAGAACTGTAAAATTCAGGAGAATCCCCGGAAAAACAGGAGGGTTGACAGGTATGCATAGAATGGCTCAAGGGTAATAAAAGGTAATTTTGGCTTAATGTCATTGTGGTGTCCCACAGGGTTCTGTCTTAGGCCCTTTAGACTTTTTTTTTGACAACTATGTCAGAGTATTAGTAGAGTATTAGGTCCCTGTCCAGCACATTTTGTATGTCTTTCTCATTTGACGCACAAAGATCAAGGTTCTGAAACAAGTAAGTTAAATAAGACTCAAAAAATGTGCAGGAAAAGGGAGCAAGGATTTGGGAACATTGCTCTAGTCAACCGAATGTCTAAACAGAAAGTGGACCATCAAAATAAACTGTAACAGAAAAAAAAAATCATGTTCAAATTGTAATTAATGGGAAAACATTAATACAGTACAGTAATACTAATTAATGACTGAGATTTTGACATTTGAACCAAAAATACAACTGGTAACTTGAATCTCATCGCTGTAGATGTTGATGAACTGAACACCGAGGTGATGAACAGCATGTCAAAACCTTTACCAATGGCAATGATCTTTTTTTTCTTGATGTACAGACAACTAGTCTAGCTCTCCCCCTCCCTGCTCTTCCCCCATCCAAAAGTGTGTACTTTGTGGAAGAGCATGAGATGTGAAGGCTCTGCCCTGCCAGGGAGACAGGGGAGAAAACAAAATGGCACGGCTAACAAAAGGGCCTGTATCCAGGCCGAGGCTAGCCATTGTCCTGTGCAGAGCCTGCCGTCGAACGTGAGACGAGCGGGTCCCCCCTCCGCTGCAGGAACCTAATAGCAAATCAAAGTTCTCATGGAGAATGGGTCGGGCTCAGAGTTACCCTCCCTTGGGTCCTGCTGAAAGAAGAGTGCAGAAAGAGTTCTGGCAGGACCAGAGAAGGTTAATGCAGTGGATAGTCTTTCTACTGCTTGTGTCCATGGGCCACACTAAACTCTCTGTCTGTCTGTCTGTCTGTCTGTCTGTCTGTCTGTCTGTCTGTCTGGAAACATACTTTCACTGCTCAGCATATAAGCTCTGTTTGGAAAATTTCTGGTTCAATTACCCACTATATTGCAGTTCTTATTAGTGCAAAATTAGTTAAACACATCAAAACACAGTTGCTATTAGTGGTCCATCAGCCATTTGATCCAGAGGAACAAAATAGATCATATAGGTTTTGAAGGGCATCAGGTTAAGAAAAAGACAACTTAATTGTGGTTAATTTTATTTCAGTGTCCCTTAGGGTTCTGTTTTGGGTCCCTTACATTTTAGTACATACAATTTTTCCTCTAGGTTCACACTAAAATGTTTTAGTTTGAAAAATTCTCAGTAAAAGTTATTTCCCTCATAAGAAATAAAAAATGTCCTCAATGAAAACCAGGGAACCCTCTCAATCTACCCAAAATTTATTCTTTCATTTTCTACTCCCGTCATTTCAAACCTGTTTGGCTATTCGATAAGGAACATAAAAGAAGATATTCGGAAGAATGTTGGTTGCCTAACTGGTCTGATTGCAATTCTCCTGTATGGATTTTTTTTTCTTCCGCTGAAGAGCTTCATTCAGTATAGAGTCAAGTGAGTAAAATGTAATCATCATCTTCAGGTCAAGAAGAAAGCTTTAGTGGTACATGCACGTGAAACAACAAGCACCTTTTATCATCTTATGAAGGCATTAAGATAGTCTTCTCATCAGATTGGTGTTAAGCGACTGTGTTAAGCTGCTTAAATACCTCAGAAGCCCCAAAGGCAGGAACAGGTGAAGGGAGATCACCTGAGGGAAGCTTTTTATCGTGACACAGCACAGCACAACCCTCGGCCCCCCGGCTCTGTTTCTGGGTTACCCGCCAGAGAACAAGAGCTTTTTGCGGTTCAGATTCTTGGAAGGTGTTGGATGTCTGCAGTGTCACAACTAACAAAACCATTTGAAAACAAAGTGGCCCACTGAATGCAGCGCTGCAATGTGATACCAGTCCTTTTGTGTGGCAGAAGAAAATGTCCCCTCACAAGCAAGGGGGAGACACACCATTTAATTCCTCTGATTTTCCCCTTTTAAGTGTATTCTTCAAAGGTGAACATGTTAACTATAAAAAGAGCTATGTTACCTCTCGGGCAGAAGCAAACCCTCCCTCGGTTGTTAGATGTAAAGATGATAAACAAGCTGTGCATAGGTAATGCAGTGTTATTGTTAACTAAAACATGACGACAGTTAACTTTGCCATGATGTTAACTTGAAGTTAACTTTGACAGTACATAATAAGATACTAATATTTAGCTTAAAGCGCAATTAAAGGTGCTGTATGTAAGTTTTTGACTCTTCTAAGGCATAAAGATACCATAATATGTGTGCAGATATTTAAGAAATATCATAAGTGAACATACTTGTTTAACTGAAAAACAATGCTGAAGTCAGATATTCTGCTTTGAAAATGTTTTTTCCGTGCCGGAACGCTGTCTTTTTTTAGGTAAATTTAACCTGCACAATGCCGGTTTAGGCAATTATAATTCAGCACCCCGGGTTGCCTTGTTGGAAAACAGCGTATTTCATTCATTCATTTAGAAAGACTCTGAAAGCATGCATCCGTGACCAAAAATGCGACATAGCAGATGTCGAAATTAGACAGATTCAGTTCCATGTGAGGTTATTAATTAGCAAATTATATAAATATTACAAACGTAAACATTAGGTGAGCAGGTTACATTGTAACCGCGTGTCCTAACAACACGCTTTGTGATGAGATACACAGTGATGAGCAGTTTGGCTGTTTGCACCAGACGAAACACGACAGAAATTTAAATACAGCCATTCAGAAGTACAAAATATGCACTCACTTATGAAATTGTAGGGTTTAGAATCTATTTAATACGTTAACCTCTTTAACATCAATAAATGTAGATGCCGAATCACTCATATGTGTTTAGTTCTAAAGTTCAATTTCAAACGGTTTATTGTATTTTCAAGATCTGAGGTGAATTATCTGCTGCTGCTTTCAGTATATGGCAACAAATGTCATGTAAAATGGCATTCAAACTCACATTGTTAGCATTTAGCACTGAATAAACCACACAAGGTTTACCTGAGGTGATCATTGTCATAGGTTTCTGTTGTTCAGCTGTGAGAAATAGAAGCCATTTCTAATATATCAATTCGGGGTGTTGTTTAGAACCAAAACTCCTTTTAATATGGAAAATATTCCCTCTATCGAGTGTCGTTGCTTTTATCTAGAACACAGTTTAAATCACTCGCTCCTTTACTCAAACTGGCAACCCGCGCTTGCATTTTTTTTATTTAGGAGTGCAATACCTAGTTCAACCACTGCACCCTTAAAGGCTTAACTTGATTAATTAGGCAAGTAATTAGTCAAATCATTGTATAATGATGGTTTGTTCTGTAGACAGTCGAAATAAACATTGCTTAAGCTAATAATATTGACCTTAAATTGTTTTTTAAAGAACGTAAAAACTGCTTTTATTCTAGCAAAATAGAAAAAATAAGTCTTTTTCCGGAAGAAAATAATATTATAGGAAATACTGTTCTTTCCTATAAAACTAAGATTTGTGTATTTATAGATTTTATTTTTAAATACATACATACATACATTCACTGAGCTATTTATTCAAATGTGAAATAATTTTAATTATTTAAAATTGTTTGTATTATTTATTCATTCATACTGTATATTTTTGTTGAAATCAAATAAGCAATAAATAAAATAAAATGTAAAAGATGCAAACTTATTTTTCTTTTAGCTAGTTGGCAAAAAATATGTCATCTACATATCTATCTCTTCTGTTTGTCTGTCTGTTTAGCCATATACATCACAGTTTTTCTCAATTGCTTTGGTACATTTTTTAAAACAGACTTAACATTCTCTAAACTATGAGTGCATAACATAATTGCATGTCTGCAAAATGTAGTTACTCCCCCAAAACATTTCATTCATGCTTCAAAATCTAGTTATTGTGTCAGAAATTTGGCCAAGGCCACCAAAACATAAAGTGTATTTGTCATCATGTGAGCCACACTGCTCAAAATGATTAAATTGTTTTGACCATCACAGTCAACCATGGAAATTAAGGTTTAAACAAATCAGATATTGGTTCAGAAGAGTCAATAGTATATAGAAAAATAAATAAATTAACATTTGTATGTATATAGTACATTTATTTGTGTACAGATGTATTACATGCAAAGTGCAATCTTGCTTGTCCAATTACTGTATTGTATATTTCACATTTCTTATGTAACCACAAATACACACACAAAAAAAATACAAAATATCATCCATGAATAAAATATTCTTGGTGGACATCCCGTTGCTCTTGTTGGCCATGCCAGAGATTACACTTCTTCCAATTGCTCACATGTACATACTACCAAACTTGATTGATAAATTCATAACACAAATTGTATCGCAACTAGAGGTCATTTACCAATGTAGCAGACATTGCAAACAATGTCAACATCAGATATGTATGGTGTAAATGTGTGTATACAAATGTTTGATACAAATGTTTGAACAGTTTTAAGTGTGATGGCTTACACAATGAAAGATGATTGAAAAGTTGTGAAGAGTTTTGACAGTTTAAATGAGAATTGACTCATCAGTTTTGATCAACAAGTCATATCCAGTTTAGTTTTTGTCCAAACTACAGACAATTAGACTTACTCTTTGCACACGTGTCAAAGTCTTTGAAATTTGCTTAAATCAATAAGAAATGCCTCTCTGAAGTGAAAAATAAGAAAAAAATTCAATCGAGAATTGAGCCAAAGCAATTGAGAAAAACTGTGTATATACTGCTTTATTTTTCAAATCATGTTTTTTTTTTATTTAAGTATTAAATATTTGATTTATTCAATTCTTCCTCTATATATTAAACAAAATATTAATTAATTAATTAATTTATTTATTTATTGCCATTTATCCCGGTCCTCACTTTTATCCGAAAACCGGTAAGTTTCTATTTCACTTTCGGGTTGAGGGTGGCGTGATCACTGTTTGCCTACAGCGCCAGTTCAGCTTGCTCCGGCTCTGCGTGTGTTTAATGTGCAAAGAAATATGGATAAAGGAGATTATGGATCCATGTAAATGTACTCAGTGAAAGTGCCAGATGATGTCGCAAGCTGTCAAAGACAGCCCATTCCTCTCTAAGTTGACTCCAAGCGCCCTCAAATGTTTCATTAAGTTTGATATGTTGTCACACTACACGCAACTTTTGTAAAGCGTCTGCTTCACGTTGATGTGTCAGAATCCTTGATTTTTGAAATAAAGCCATACTTTAAAATGCTTAGTTTAAGCAAATTTGATTTGATCGTGCGTGTTGATGATCTGAAGGGAGTGCGCTGCGCTGCGCTGCACTGCTCTCTCTCTCTTTCTCTCTCTCTCTCTCTCTCTCTCTCTTTCTCTCTCTCTCTCTCACTTTCTCTCTCTCTCTCTCTCTCTCTCTCTCTCTCTCTGACAAAATAGAACCTTATAATTCCAAGGTGACAAAATGTTAAGGAGGACAAAGATAAATTGTTTCTACTATATAATTAATGTTCTCAACTCACAATACAACTTTACAATGAATACAATTGTTTGTATTCAATACTTTATTATTATAATTTTTTAATTTCTATATTTGCAATGCCTGTATTTTGGATTTTTTTTTCGTGATTAATCATGATTAATCACACAAAAAAGTGTGATTAATTAGTTAATTTTTTTAAATCAATTGATAGCCCTAGTTTTAATATAATATTAAATATTTGATTTATTCTTTATATATTAAACAAAATATTAATTAATTAATTAATTTATTTATTTGTTTATTTATTTATCGCCAGTTTAAAATTATTCAAAACTACAACAAAATCAAAAACAATGCAAACCATTAAAGCAGAAATACCAACAATTGGTCTTTCAATACTTACATAATAAAGAGCAAATAGAGTTCTATTAAATATACTTATCAAGCAAAAACAGATATAGATGCCCACTCCAAGCACTACATGCTTCAAACAATAATGATGTGGATTCATTTTAATTTGTAGCAGCGATTCATGACAGAAGGTCAGAATCCAGCGGGTCATGACTAACTGAGCGGAGGCCTTCCAACTGTCTGTCTGTCTATGTGTTGTGTTTGGCAGCATTGCGACAGCTTATTCTATGTTCCCTGTTGCCGTCACACTCCTGTCAATCAGCCAGTTAATTACTGCCAATGTCCACTATGTGAAAACCTATGTCAAGATCTTTGACCTCATGAGTTGAAACCCCCTCCGTTCCAGTCTACAGCATCCCAGACGGAGAGGTTCTACCACTGACCACCTGACAGAGTACACCGTCCAGCCCTCGAAGCTGACTTTAATGGCCTAATGTCCACCTACGAGTGTATATGAGAATATGTTATGCAAGTGCAGAGTCAAGACGTGTCAACAAGGTCAAAAGATAAATGTATGACGGTGTGTGTGTGAAAACTCTTTGGGTGTTGACAGTGACGAATGGAGATGAAGAGGAGCAGGACTCCTGGGACTTAAAGCTAATCCAGCATCCTAACAATGGGCTTTGCTGGCGGGAGGGCTTTGACTCGCTGTGACTGAGGCAGGAGGCGGAAAATAACACACTGACATGTTTCATTAAGCTTGTTAATGCCGTCTCTGCCCCCGTCTCTCCTCTCAGATCCCACAGGCTATACGCCAGACATCCATGTTCGGGAATGCGGCTGAAGAAAGGTCTGATCAATCACTGTTTACCTAGGATTGAATTAGCAGACTGACTGGCATGGGAATAATGACTAAGATGTTGGTAATTTGCAAACAATGTAAAAAGGGGCATATTTGAGTATAAGGTTTTTTAGGAGGGATATTACTCATAAGCCTGTAGAATTAGGAAATAAACTATTTAATTTAATAAACTCTTGTAGTATACAGTTTATTTTATTATTTTTAAAAATATATAATAATAATATTTTTTATGTGGGTTTTCACAGTATGTTATTGAGAAACCATTTTGGGGTCTCCTAAGAATCTCTCAACCAATGCAATTTGGTCAAATCGTTGCAATTTTCAAGCAATGTTTCACACAAATATAAAAAATTGCTGTTAATATACCCAAAAGGAACATATAGAAAAAATATGAAATTATTAACTGTGGTTCCTTAGTGAGGACTTATGAAGAGAAACAATCAGTCTGTTCAAGAAACCAATTTTTTTTTATAATGTTCATCCCCAGCTTAAATTAATTCATGCCAGTTTGGAGAGCAAGTCAAGTCCTGTCACTTAAGTCTCCAGTACTTAAACAAAATCAAAAAACGAACTGAAATGACTTTGTGCCAAACAAAATCTGGCCAAAATGAAGTTCTTTTTTTAGCAGTTTGAAACTGCTCAGTCCTCATTTAATTTTGGCTGCCAAACACCTTTAATGCCATTCTTCCATGATGAATATCAAATTATTGGGGGTGTTTTGGAATTTTGCCTTCTTTGACGTGTGATTACTTCCTCTGATTTGATTCTCATTTCATGGGGTCAGACAGGAGAACATTTAAAACAACAACACTGGCCACATGAATACAGTGGTGAGTTGAGTAGAGCTGGTATGGATGTATCCACACCTGTACAATTGCTCGCGGAGAGATTTTAAAGACTCAGAGGGGGTCATACATCAGACAAGGAGTCTACCTCATTGTTTTTTACGTCTACCACGTCTTTTCCATGAGTTTGCACACACAGGTATGTTTTCATGGACAAGAACACTCCGATTTTAATATGATTAAGACAATACTCTGATAAGGACTCTACCATGTAAACAGATTTTTGATTACCTTAATCCAACTAAGGGTGTCACTGTGGCACAGTGGGTAGCATGGTCGCCTCACAGCAAGAAGGTCGCTGGTTCGAGCCCTGGCCTGGTCAGTTGGCATTACTATGTGGAGTTTGCATGTTCACATGAGGTTTCCCCCGTGTGCTCCAGTTTCCCCCACAGTCCAAAGACATGTGGTATAGGTGAATTGAATGAGCTAATTTGGCCGTAGTGTATGAGTGTTTCACAGTGTCGGGTTGTGGCTGGAAGGGCATCCGCTGTGTAAAACATATGCTGGATAAGTTGGTGGTTCATTCCGCTCTGGCAACCCCTGATTAATAAAGGGACTAAGCCAAATAGAAAACGAATGAATGAATTATCCAACTAAAGTCATAATTGTAGTAAAAAACTAATCGTAGTAAATCCGATTAAGACACAGAGTATTTCTATTTGAGTCGCATTATTGAAGAGCGGTACAGACATGTAAACACTTTAGTCAAACTATTACCGTCATGTAGAAATTTTCAGGACAGGTCATAGACACACGGCTGTTTGACATTGTATTTTCTGCACCAACAGAGTTAGTCCAGGAAAACAGCCACCCACACTTCCAAGGGCACAATGGAGACTCATCACATGCTTCAGAGTTTTTCTTTCCATTTAAAAAAAACTCCCAGGACTTACATAGACACTGAAAAAAAGACATGCGCTGTTTAAACACACAATGTAAAAGACTCTCATCCAGTACCAGAGTTTGTTGCTGGGGCATGAATGAAATGTTCCTGAATGAAAGTGAAACTGCTGAAGTGCAGTTATAGTCAAAACTATATAAATGAAACACCCAAAATTATATGAAACTCCAGAGGAAACATTGGATAGCGTGGTGATGTACTGTAAAGGCATTAATCGATCTATGCGTTATTCATTCATTCCTTTTCCTTCGGCTTGGTCCATGATTATCAGGGGTTGCCACAGCGGAATGAACTGCCAACTGTTCCAGCATATGTTTTACGCAGCTAATGCCCTTCCAGCTGCAACCAAGTACAGGGAAACATCTATAAACTCATTCAAACACACTCATACACTATGGCCATTTTTTAAAATCATCCAATTCACCTATAATCCATGTCTTTGAACTGTGGGGGAAAGGGGAGCACCCAGAGGAAATCCACAAGAACAATGTATATATTATAACATGTAAAATAAGACCATGAAAGGAACATTCCTAAAGCAACTCATAAACCCATTAATCATATTATTGCCTTATTCAGATTATGGCAAATAATTTGATTACTGATGTCCATGTAAATGCAGTCAATCAGCGTTCGAGTATTGAAGTGTTTGAAAACAGTATAACATCACTCAGCCTTTTCAAATGTTATTTTGCCTTTAAATGAAGAACAATAAAACTTAGTATAGGTAAGTATATCAGGGCCTTTAAAAGTCAAACATTTTGATAAACAATACAACCAAGCAGCAACCCTCTGCTCTCCTTTGGGAAGCCAATCAGGAAGTAACTAAAACTGCAATTCATAGACTCGATGAATTTGATGATTTCTGACTGCAATGGTAAATTGGCCAATTTTACAGCTGATAAAAACATGTTTACAGCCTGGTACAAACGATGGCTTTGGTGCATATAGCTAATATTACGCTTCATGACAAGGGGGGTGAATTTTTTTTTTATAACTCATCCGTTTTTTTTAAGTTATAATAAGTCTGCAAGTCTCGCTGCTCGCTGTCTCGTCACCTCAGCTGATTCCGGCTAATTAGCCGCTGAACTCGGCTTATACACCGTATTTTTGTTTTGATTAAAGTTTCTTTACACAGTCAATTGCCTTTTGGAATTATTTCCCGCAATTATCAGATACTATAGCATGCTGTGTGCACTTAATTGTGCTCACAAATCGTTCAAGTTGCCTCCATTTCCCAGGTGAGAGAAATTATATACTTATATACCATTTCTATATATGTATTTGTTTTACTTAAGATAATTTATCATTTATAATTTTCTTTAGACCTGTAAAGCACTCCAGAATCTGACAGATTAATTAGCTGTAGGCTATAAAACTGGAATGCTGTCATACAGTTGTATGCCTGGATTTCATAAATAGCCATGCATTTACTAACACAGACAATATTTGAAGTATTTGGAAGTAATTTACTTTTTCCTCCTGTAGAAAAACATCATAGGAACAATGCTCAGTGGCTTAATGTATTACAACAGTGTTTTTAAAAGTCTAAACACTTTATTGATATAGTGTACAACCAAGCACATGTGGTCAGAATACAAACGAGTCGCAGGTATTAAGTATTAAGCATTTCTCCTAAAGAAAAGCCTGTCTAAGCAAAATGCTAGCAGGTGTCTGTAGATCAGCTCACGCTCCATCTCTTGTTAGGCATCCCGCGGTCAGTGGGATGATACTCAAACAAAATGGCGATGGTTGGCCATGCCTACATGTAGCTATTATTGCGTTATTCAGAAACTTATGGGTGACGTCACGGATACTACATCCATATCTTTTACAGTCTATGAATACAACACTCGTATGTCTGCATTGTAAACTAATTGCATCAACTTGTTTGTAAATTTGACATCTACACATCATGCGAAGCAAGTTTATACTCCAGACTGTCATGAGAGTTCTCAGTGAGGTTTGCAGAGGCTGTGGATTAAAGGTAAAACAATGTGGTAAATAATGCTCAGTTTCTTGCACAGATTGATCGTTTCACTTCATAAAACGTCAATGTATCAGAAAAGCTAGTCCATGCTTTTATGACTTCTAGGCTGGATTACAGTAATGCTCTGTTTGCTGCCCAGCATCCTCTATTAACAAACTTCAGCTAGTACAAAATGCAGCTGCCAGAGTTCTTACCAGGTCAACCTTCTGTCTCACTACAATCCAACCCGCTCTTTAAGATCTCAAAACTCAGGGCTTCTGGTAGTACCTAAAATAGCAAAGTCGAGTATAGAAGGTCAAGCCTTCTCATTTATGGCCCCTAAACTCTGGAATAGCCTTCCTGATAATGTCCATGGCTCAGACACACTCTCGCAGTTCAAAACTAGATTAAAAACCTATCTTTTTAGCAAAGCATACACTCAGTGCATCACTTAGCAGTATGACGCATGAGTGTGCCCCACGCAGGTTTTTGCATCTCGTTTATATACACTATTAACAGCAGCTATGCTAAATATTCTTTTTATTCTCTATTTCCACCTGGGGATACTCATCCCGAGGCACTCAGCCTATGCAGCGCCACTGATGCGATCCAAGACCAGCGACGAGATGATCACAAGGTTTTTATTATCCTGGACCAGGCTGTGAATTGAATTTAATTGAATGTATCATAAGGAGCCGTAAGTATTATTTTGATTTGCCTGTATACTTTGTTGTTGTTGTTGGTTTTTCATGCTCAAAGTGCAGGTAAGAATTTGCATTTCATGAATGACCAAACCCACCATTTTCAGCCTGAAAGTTTAAATGTTCTACTGAAGGAAAAAGCCACAAGGATCTTGGATGGCCTAAGGGTGAGTAAAAGCAGATTTTCAGTTTTGCCAATCTCAAAATTCAAAAGAACCATTTTTTTTTTTCTTTAAAAAACTTAATCGATAATAGTGATATTTTGTGAAATAATTTCCATGTCTGTTAAAGATTCTCCAATGAACCATGCATGCCACTTTCCCCTTTCTATTTTAAGTGTTATCCCAGATGTATCTGAGATCATATTCAAATTTTTCAAAATCAGAATCAGAATTCCTTTGGCTTAGTCCCTTTATTCATCAGTGGTTGCCACAGTGGCAAGAACCGCCAACTTATCCAGCTCATGTTTACACAGTGGAAGCCCTTCCAGCTGCAACCCACCACTGGGAAACACCCACACACTCTCACACACATACACTACACACAATTTATCTTACTCAATTCATGTCTTTGGACAGTGGGGGAAACCAGAGCACCTGAAGGAAACCCATGTGAATACGGGGAGGACATGCAAACTCAACACAGAAATCCCAACTGACCAAGTCGAAAAACCAGCGACCTTCTTGCTGTGAGATGACATCGCTACCCACTGCGCCACCGCGCCACCCCATCAAAAATCACATTTGTTAATTAACAATTGAATTAAATGTGTCTTTTCACTTGTAGCTTCATTTTGTAATCATTTTGTTGGGTAAAGCAAGACCATCCAACAATCTATGGAGCTTCCTTTCTAATATAATAAGACAAACTAATTAATCATTCAAATCACGCAAAACCAGCAGTCTTATATATCTAGGTTCTTTTTCTTTCATTGTGTAAAAATTCTTTATCCATTACACTATAAATAACTTCTAAACTACTTTCACCCCCCCAAAAAAAATCTGACCAATTATACTTTTTAAACGTATTGTACACCACAACCATTCATGAAACAACACAGTCAATATCACATATTGAAGCATTCTCACATCCATAAACACATATTACCAGCTTGTCTTTTCTTTAGCACAGCCCAGATTAACCAGAGACGTGTCTGCCTTAAAAGAATCTCAAAGAAAAACATACTCTCCACAATTCCTTGGAGGAAAATAATGTCATTTCCAGTGATCAATACGAACCTGGATCTGTGTGGAAGGTGAGAAAAAAACAGTGGGCTAAATAAATCAAGTGTAACACGAGAATGAAAATTAAAATGCCATCGCTTTGTGGCAAGATGAAAGGGAGAGCGCAAAAGAAAGGCTCTGGAAGCAGATTCGGTTAGGGTGCCCGAAATCACATCACTAAAGACTTGCCCTCTCTCCACAAATCTGATCGTGAGCAATAACCGCCGATTAAGAGCGCACTCCATGGGTATAAAGAGAAAATTCAAAAGTCCACTGTGACTATGGGGACTTGGTAGGATTGGATTAAGGGCCAGAGAAGGAAAGTGACCGCAGGGGAGGCATACTGATCAGAGAGGGGGTGAGAGGGAGAGGCATAAAGAATACATGCAGCAAGCACAGCAAGCTTTAGAAAGCATTTGAAATAAACTGACATTTTACCTGATTTACCATGCATTTTGATTTCTTATGGTTATAATATGTACACTTAAAGGGATAGTTTACCAAAAAATAAAACATTTATTTCTCTCTCTCTCATTAATTTTTTTTCAGCCTGTACAGCTGAAATCATGTCAATAAAACTGTTCTGATTTTTTTTTTTTACAATCTTGAGCATCACTAGACACCAACGAGAGCTCAGAAGCATACAAACAAAAACCATTAACAACAATAAACAAATTATAGAGAAAACTAAAGAGTTAAAGGATAGTTCTTAAAATGCATGATTTATTCACCCACAAGTGGTTCCAAAAAGACTGTTATTGACTTCCTTAGTAGAAAACACAATTACTATGGAAGTCAAAGGTTACAGGCTTCCAGTTTTTACCACAGACAAAAGAAACTCAGTTTTGGACTAAATGATGACAGAATTTTCAGTTTTAGGTGCAATATATTTTTAAACACAGACACAATCATCAGTAGAACAAAGAATGGATTCAAAACTAACTGAAACCATGGTAACAAACAATATTTACCTATAATTAAAACTCAGTTAAACAGTAGCCTGAATTGTGCTACATTTGGACAAAATAATTGATTGGAACAGTCAAAATATAATAATAAAAATTGCAATGTTTATATGACCTTTTTTAAGGTACATAGTTACAAAGCATACCCAACTACCTGCCTGACATTTCCATACAGCATTTTCCGTCATTTTAATTTTTGCATCTCATTCAGCTATTACAATGGCCTTGGCGTCACAGAAACCACAACTAGAACTTGAGAGCAAATAAAAATCAGCTGGAGGAAGATAAAGCACAATGTCTAAGTGACCAAAATAACCTCTGAACTCTGTGACCCAAAGTAGCCTACTCAAAATGCAAGAGGAGAAATACGAGGTGTGGTACCTCTCCTCTCCGAGGTCTCCATCTCACAGTGAACTTTAATGGCCAAAGCCCCCTTCTCTGATTACTTTCTGACAAATTGTCTTATCAGTCCTGAGGCCGATTGGGCGAATGAAAACATGACCCTGGCCTGAATCTCACCGACATTCATGCAGACATCTCGGGTACAACCGATGGGCCAGATAAGCCGGATCAGTGCAGCCACTGGAGTGACTAACAAGCGGCCATTAGACTTTCTTTTCATGCATGCTGCTGGAAGGGGCCGGCGACCGGAGGGGAGGCAGGGGGAGGATGATGGTGATGGGGAGGGGGATCGGAGCAAAGTAACCTTTTAGATCAGCATCATTGTGCGCTGTTAAGAGGCACAGCCTTTGTGCCTAAGAGCCAGGGGGAGCGAGAGGTGAGGTGTGGGGGGAGGGGGGTCTGGAGATAAGTGGCTCCTCCTTTCTGATTCACGCTCTGCTACTCCCACAGTAGCGGATGGGGACACGGAGAGAGAGACTGCCGGTGACACAGTAAAGGCTTTGTGGGAGCAGCCCAGAAGGCCCCCAGGTTGAGAAAAAGAGTGGGAACGGAAAAGGTATGGAGAGAGTGAGAGAGAAAGGCAGAGTCACTTAGAAAGGTCAAGAGAAAGACGAGGAGGAAGAAGGAATCTGAGGTGAAGAATCCTAGCACCCTTTGAGATTGACCAGATCACTGACAGGGAAAAGGGTTAATGGGATGAAGGTAAAGGGGGTGTGGTTTAAGCTTAGGTTACACCAGTACACTGCCTGTCATGTCCATCAATTTCTTTTTTTCCGCTCAGTGTCAGTGATAACGGGAAGAATGGGTCTGGACTACTTCCTCTCCCAGGTTTGTGGGCAGGACTGAATATCACACCTCAAAACCAGGGGAACATCACAGAGCAACACAATACACATGTTCAGGACACACCAAGGATCAATGAGAATATACAGGCAGATTTCTGTGCTATAATTCTTGATTGGCATGACATCAGTGGAACCGTTCCATTCCACAAAAAGATCTTCATAGTGGTAAAAGATTCAATATATTTTCAAAATATTCCAAATTAAAAATTATTTTAATAGTTTTTAAAGGCATTGTTGTGAAGAACCACATTGGGTTCCTGGGTGTTGCTCACACCTACTCTGGTCAACTTCTTTTTTAGAGGGGTTCATTTCATTACGTGTGAACTTATCTGAACTATGCCATCTGAACTCATCTGTGTAATTCAATTGAAATACGACAGCAACATGGACCAAAGAAAAAAAACAGTACATGTCACACGAAAAGGACAGAATGCTCAAGCATACCTGGTGTTTGGTAAGTTGTCACACACTAAAAAACAATTCAAGCAGTACTTCATCCAATTAAAAATGTATCTTTCATTTCAGTTTAATATTATTTGCGTAATAAACAGAAACTAAAAATTATTTGTACTTTCATGGACTTAAAATAATTGTTTAAGGCAAATTATTTATTTTTCATTGGCTCAAGTGATCGAATTTAGATGTGAAACCTTTACCCTACATTTTTTTTTGGGATGAATGAACATTTTATGGTAATTGTTGTTTTGATTAAAGCTATATCTTGTTTAGAACAAAAAGAGAATTTGAATTAATAGATTTATTTTAGCAAGACAAATGTGCTTTGTACCAGGTTTTATACAAATGTTCTCATGAAAATAGAAAATATTGTTTATTATTTCTTTTTCATTGGGTCAAGTGATAAAATTTAGATGTGAACAATTGCCCTAATTGTTTAATTGGTTGAATGAAAGCTTTTTTCCAGTGCACATTTTACAGTCAAATGCACTTTATGCTTTTTCACAGTGTACATTAGATAATTGTATTCATTTTTTTTCATTGTTTTGCTACCTGCAAGCTACTGTTTTGAAATTAGTGGAACAAACAGGATCTTATAGATTTGATGAAAATCTGCAGAATGCATTTAAACAAGGTAAGATGTGTAACTAAAAGCCACTTAGTTTTGATGAGTTTAGATGTGTTAAACCTTCCAGCCACAACCCAGCAACATGCTGGGAAACACCCCTACACTCTTTCATTCCCTTGCACACATTTAGCACACATTAGCGCCAATTTAGTTAATCCATTTCACTTATAGCACGTGTCTTTGGACAGTGAGGGAAACCCTTGCAAACACTGAGAGAACATGCAAATTGCACAGAAAAATGCCTCCTGGATCCTGGTCCAGCCAGGACTCCAACCAGCAATCTTCTTGCTGTGAAGCGACAGTGCTACCCACTGAGCCACTGTGCCAACCTCATGAACAAACATGCTCTCTTTATCCATGTGCGACTGAATATTAACAAGGCATAATAGTGTAATTTGAATTTCAACATTACCAGTAAAATCTATCTGGGACATAACCGGGCATATGTTCCGGCCCACGATACACCTGGGCCCTCATCCACACACACTGCAAACCGACACATACATTTATGTATATGGTTTTATGTGGCCCAAGTGCAGGCACTACCAGACAGATCTGTTTATCTCTCTAAAATGTATTGCCTTCATCAGGGTAACAACATACATGTGCGACTGGTGACAAATAATAATATCAAATAAATATTTATTGACCATGCAGTAAGAAGAGAAAAGAAAAATATAATACAGTATAAATCCAAGCATGTGTGCAGTTTTTAATATACTAGCTGTGAAGTTTTGCCACAAACGCAATTTTGTAAAGATTTATCAGACAGGCATATAAATAGTTGTAAAATCATCAAATGTGTACACTATTTAGATGTACTGCAACTAATCATCAAATATTTTTAAACGCAAGCAAAATATTTAACTATAACCGTAATAGAACAGCTTTTTGATTAATTAATCCTCCTAATCCTCTCCTCCCTGTAGTTGGGAGAGGGAGCGTGCTTGATCAAACATCTGACAACAATCATTCACCTTTATTTATTCATCAATTCACCTTTATTTATTTATTTTTATGTCACCTGGGCTCTCTCATTTTTACAGTGGCCTGTCTGTGACAGTATAAGCTCGGTCCAAAGTCTGAAACAAACAACTAAACTGAAAACAGGCCTATCAAAGCAAAAACAAAAAACAAACAAAAAAAACAGTCAGATAAACACAACTAAACCAAAGCACACATGTCATGGCAAAAATAACTCAATTCGGAGTCAGGTACACACAACTAAACCATAACTGAACCTGTCACGGCAAAAAGAACTTGGGCCAAATTAGATAAACACAACTGAATCGAAAGCAGACCTGTCACGGCAAGAACAACTTGGCCCGAATTAGATACACGCTTCTACACCAAGAGCAGACCTGCTGAGTGTACAGAAGCTTTGAGCCGAGACTGGCCCATAGAGAAAAATGCATCAGTAGGGACTGTTTTGTAGAGCTGGCATAGATGTGGCCTATTATCTTACCAATGCTGAGACTGAGCCTGTTGCATTGTAGCTAGACTCAGCCCAAAAGTGCTTGATTTGTAGGTAGTATCAGAAAAAAATCATTCCGATAATTTGTTGTTATCTGTACCAATACTGTTACTGCAAACATTTCTGACATCGGTATTGGTAACCATAACGCTAACCATAACCATAAACCGATCTGATATCATTTGTTTAAAGGTCACAATTCTTCTTCGCTGCTTAGAAACACAAGCACACAATGAAAACAAGGATAGCTGTAAATACAAATACACACTCAGGTATTGGGTCAGTACTCGGTATGGGAATATATGCGCTAAGCTTGGGTATCAGAATTGGTATCAGACAGAAAGTGTATCAGAACATGAAGAATAATTATAATAATCATTATAAATAAAATAAATAAAAAAAGATAAAAGAATCTCTGGAGGAATTATTTTGACTTTTATTTATTTATTGATGGTAATTCCCACAGCGTATACAATGTAGCAAAACACAAAGACACAACCAGGGGCTGCAGATTGTAGAAAAATTATTTTAATTAAATGCTTTATCATAATAATTTAAAACAGGGGAATGATCTTGGTCCAGGGCTTGGACACTGCTCAAATGGGCTTGGTGCCCATTGAAATCAACAACATCAGAGACGCACTGCTTCAATGAAGTCCACTATAGCAAAGTGGATGAACAAAGGGAGATCTCATGGCAAAGGGACTGAGAATCATGACGAGTCGTCCAGAGCCTGATGATGGCCTCATGAGACCTTGCAGGGGCCACGCTGGGAAGGGTCATGTCAGACATCGACTCCCATGGTGGGGCCCTTCTTCCATACTCCTCCTCCACTGTGACTGTCACCACCTCCCCACTGGGCCCGTCCCAGCTCAGACTGACCCCACCAGTCCGAACCAGCAGGGGTGTGTTCCCTGCGTCCCAGTCCCAGTCGAGCCATCACAGCGCCCCTCCAGTGGGAAATAATGAGCGCCTTAATGCTTTGAATGCCATCATTATTTGTCTAGGAGCCCTCAGTCTCTACCTGTTTTTAAAATCTAGTTAATCTTGTATATATAAAATATGAAAACTTTGGACAGATTTTGGTGGTGTTATATGTGTCAATGTTTGTGCTATTTATACTTGACACTGATGATGAATCAGCATCTACAATAAATTTTGGTAAATTTTAATTAAAAATATATTGTCAACCAAAATTTGATAATTACCTTAGTAAACATTAATTTGAATGAATAGATGTATTATAGCCCTTTACTGTGTATTTCTATACATCCAAAGCACTTTATAATCATAACAGTGTGATTTTATTAATATTATAATTTTTTTTGGAATTCTAAGTTTAAAATAAAAATAATAATATTAATAAAATCATATTAGTATGTTAATTTCAACATCAATTAATATATTTTAAATCATGTATTGTATTTGCTACTGTAATTAACATCAATTCTAAGCAAGATGATGCATAAGAATAATGTATATAGTCAGTCCGCTCAATTAAATGTAGTTCTCCAGCTCATTTGAACTTCATTAAATAAAAATATTGATTATCATATTGCTCATGCAAGCATCAAAGTTTTGTTTCATACCAAGAGTGTGTTTCTCACCTCGCATAGGCAATTCCCACAGTATATATGAAGTGGCGGGACACAAAGAGAAGACACAGCAAGGAGGTGCACATTCTCTTCCCACACTGCCTTTACCCTGGAGATGGTCAGATCCCCCTCACTAACTCCAGCTCCCCCTCCTCCTCCTCCTCCCCGGCTTCCCTCCACTTCCATCTTCCTCATTGTAGGCTGATTTAATTAAAAATACCCAGCAGCACCACCCAGGACCTCACCCGCCAGGGTGGGACCTCTAGCTGTGGCACAGGGACACATTGTCATTTACTGCTTACAGACACACACATATATGCATACATCTAAGCTTAGGTTTTCCCATAGTTGAAGGTAATTAATTTGTGACAAACATGATGCATTGACCTAACAGGATGGCATACGAACTTTGTTATCTATCACAGAGCACTTTGCTGTTTAGAGGGACAATCAAATCTATATTGAATAACATTTTAATAAGCCAATAAAACACACCTTTAAAATGTATATATAAATCAATAACAAAACAAATGTTTTAATTTCCAACAAGTGTTCTTTCTTGATTACTACAATGTAATAATATTATACAATGCCTTCTCCTGCTTATGGATCATCTTGAATACCGTATATATTATATCTAAGGCAAACACTATCATGTCAAGCGTGCTTTATGCGAGTCATCCTAACATAAATCAACATAATTAATCTACATGTTCTGTCCATCCTTGAATCGCAAGCCTTCTTTGACAGCTCCTGGATAATGTCTAATGAATGAGACAATGGCAATTAATTTTGTGATGATCTTGCCATTCGGAAAGGGCGGGTATTTTGTTTTAGAGGGTGGGAAGGAGCCAAATCGCAGACATGTTGCCACGGTGATAAGGTACTCCCTGTCGCCGTCGGGTCTCGGACAAGCAGGGAGCCGTGGAGACTGGATAGTGACAGACAAAGTGACAAGTCCACAAGGATGGTGGGTCAACCTTGAGCTCAATTCCTCAAACCTCCATAGGAGTGTCATGCACTTGATGTAATGTAAGTAAGCCATTGACACAGTAAACTGATGAGAATGAGTAGGAACGGAGTCTGGACATCGCTAACCTCAATTCTGCAGTGCTTCTGATATATGCAGTCCTTCATACTCATCATCATAATGTTTAAAAAACGTATTGTGTATTATCTAATTTTGCTAGAGTGATAAGAGTTTATGCCAATGAGACTGCAGTAAAACTAACTGGGGTCTCTGATTCAGATCCCTGCTGTTTAGGGTCAGGAGTCTGATCAAACTCAATGTCAGTGTGCCCATTGTGTACATGGCACTAGTGTAAGTTATAGGAATCTCCATAGTGACAAGGAAAGGGAGACAGAGTGGCGGCATGGAACACTCAGGACAATTCAGGACTGCATACTGCGTACATGTACATTTGACATTGATTCTACAGTATGTGAAATGTTGCCAAGTGTTTCAATAATTACCACTGTTTATCAAGGTAAAATAATTCCTTGTGATAGTTTACCATCAATTATATTGAAAAGCAAGCATCTTAATAAAAATATTAAAGTGATAGTTCACTCAGAAATCTGCAGATAATTTACTCACCCTGTGGCCATCCATTTCTTTTTTCCATTCAGCAGAACTTTAAAGAAGATTTTAGGCTGAAACCATGGTCATTGGTGATTTATAATGTGCAAGTCAACATCTGCGGATACTTTGAAAGTGAAAAAAGCACAGAGGCAAAATAAGATTAATAACCGTAATAATCTTGATGATACATTGGCTTTGTCTACATGGACACTTTTTGTTTCAGTCTTAAATTGAAAGTGTTTAAATGAATGCTAAATGAAATGGTTTGGCTAGTGTATGTACTTTACTGTAGCTTTTTTATAAATCTTTTTCAATGAAATTTAAATTAAACTTTGGTTGGGTTTGTCCATGTTTGACTCAATGTTGGGTTACGGCAACCCAGCATTATTTAGAGTGTGTATATGTCACAAGCTTCAAATTAGATTTGATCTGACACACTTTATACAGCATTTTTAACATGTGTGCTCTAACA
This sequence comes from Danio tinwini, assembly GCA_903798205.1. Taxonomy (NCBI): domain Eukaryota; kingdom Metazoa; phylum Chordata; class Actinopteri; order Cypriniformes; family Danionidae; genus Danio; species Danio tinwini. The sequence goes on along the minus strand of CAIGQZ010032240.1, from coordinate 1,794,754 downwards.
ATATCCCATCTTCTTTTCATTGACAGGTATCTTTTTGCTCCACTGCCTGTATTTATCAAGTAGTAAAGAGTCCTGTGAACAATAGAAGATGTGTACAAAAGAATGTCTAAAGCAACAGTGTACCACTTCACAAACTGTGTAAGTAGACGCTAAGTGAAACAACAGGCATTTTAACAGTTTTATGTTAATAAGCATCAGCTCCATTTCTGCAAGAAATGTTTAGTTTTAGACTTCAATACAATTCAATATTCATTTTAAACCATTAGAACTTCAAATGTGCACATTTGTTCAAATATATTTAAAATAATTATTATTATGTGTATTAAATTAATTATAGGATGTGTATTAAAACTAATAATGTTGAAACAAATGTTCATTGTCTTGCACAGACTGATAGATTTGCTTCAAAAACCCTGAGTGTATCAACTCTGAGATTAAAACCGTGATGAGTTAAGAAACTGCATAGAGACAAAAATATCAGAAACCGAAATGTGCAACCCCCTGACATACAAATCTCACAAAGAAAAAGAAAAAGCTTTGTAAGCATGTCAGTGACGCAAGGGTTTTGAGGACCTGTTAATAGTCCGTTTTTAGGGATTCTCGTTCTGTCAGAAACGGTCTCAGCATCGCCCTCTTACGGACATACATTTACTTGCAGCTTTGTTATGCAAGTGTGTCACCTACTGGATGGATATTAATTAGTGAATTGTGTACTGGAAAATATTCCAAATATTATTGAAATATAACACTTCCAGCGTTATGGATGTGACATTTGCAGTAAAATCTCAAAACACAAATTCACAGAGAAAGTATATGGTAGCATTATATCAAAACATTGGTTTATATTTTCCATAACAACTAACCAGAGTAATGGGAGCAGAAAAATATCATTCCGTAAACATTTTTTATATTTTAAATGAGCAAAATAAACATGCGTTATGGATGTGAGGAAAATGTCTGCAAGTTTACAGTACACAACATAATTTGTAGACATTCTGTGAATTAAACTGCACAACCCAAAAGAAACTATGCTAATCAAAAGAATTAGAGTTGGCTCTCTATAGAACAAAAAAGGATTGATTTTATTTTATGTAATATTTTTGCATTTATAAGGAAAAAGCTTTGTTATGGATGTGACACTTCTCTGTTATGGATGTGACGGATGTGAAATTGCCACTTGTGTGACTTTGGTAAATCAGATATAATTGTTTGAAAACATTGACAGAGACATTTTTGAGTATATTTAAAGCACTGTAAAATACAAGCCTACACAAAAAACACAGAAACGGTTTCGCTATTTTGGCGAATATATAATTTTTTTCATGGCAAGGTTGACATTTGCATGGAATTGCTCTGTTATATTATTTATGAACATATTGTTGTTAGAGTCTCCATGTACTATTAATATAATCAATAATTATGATGTGTGCATCTGAATCTGACCTTGACTGTTTTAATTCAGTACAAAAACATAGGCTATATGAAAAATAATGTAAATAGTACTCACTGCAAAATCCAAATAAAATATGAATAAATTATAACAAAATTGAGATTTTATAAAACAACATTTCAAAAACAATAAATAAAAGGTATGAAAAAATTTGATAATAGTATATAGCTAAAGGAATACTTTTTTCCATTTATGTGCTTTTAGAAATTGGTCTCTACTATCCCAAAGTAGGGAAATTAATATTTTAGACTAATTTTAACCAGGGGTGTCACAGTGGCTCAGCGGTTAGCACTGTTGCCTCACTGCAAGAAAATTACTGGTTCGAGTCCCGGCTGGGCCACTTGCGATTTCTGTGTGGAGTTTGTATGTTTCCTCAACATGTTGACGTGGGTTTCTTCTGAGTTCCCGGTTTCCCCCACAGTCCAAAAACATGCAGTATAGGTGAATTGAATAAACTAAATTGGCCATAGTGTACAAGTGTAAATCAGTGTGTATGGATGATTCCCAGTACTGGTTTACAGCTGGAAGGGCATCCGCTGTGTAAAACATATGCTGGATAAGTTGGTGGTTCATTCCACTGTGGTGACCCCTGATGAATAAACGGACTAAGCCAAAGAAAAATAAATTAATAAATAATTTTAACCACAAAGTTTTTGCTTTATGTAAATGTAACTGTGCAACTAATAGTGAATGGTTATTATAAACACTCTTACCATTAATCAAATACTGTAAATATACTGTATATATATATATTTTTTTTCACATGTGGCATGGTTAAAGGAATAGTTCACTTCAAGAATGGAAATTCTGTCATCATTTCCTCACTCAACCTAATCCTGTGTGCATTTCTTTTGTCTGTTGGCCACAACAACATAATATATATTTGAAGATTGTTGGTATATGAACAATTGATGGTCACAAACGTTATGAATATGGTTTATGATAACGTCACTATGGAAAGATGATGACCATTCATTCTGGAAGTCAACTAATCATTCGATATGTGAACAATAAAACCTTTCAACAAACAACCACGTTCAAAGACTGTTGTATCATGCAAACATTGTTTCTTTGCTTTAATACGTTTAACTAGTTTTTGACTAAGTACCTTGACGCCAGCAACCGTCTTCTGATAACTTTTGCCTGTAGTGCTCCTGCTCTACTACTCCAGGTTCGAGGCTGAAATAGTGGAGTGCGAAAAATCAGTTTAGCTTGCAGCGCTCTCTGTTGGTGAAAATAATTACTACTCGATTGTTTGTTATCTGTCGTTCACTTTAACGTGTATTTACGTTTTGAGGTTTTATATATAGTATGCAGTGCTACGTTTTTAACGTTATATATTAGCTCTATAACTGGAGCTATAAAATACTGCAAAGTGAAGTGTTTGTAATCCTTACCGAATTTTTAAAGGGAAATACCGGTGTCTTTCTATTGGCGCAAAGACGGAAGTGACGCATGCCGGCCGGTGGCGGGAACGTGTCATCTGCCGTCTTCGTTGCGTGTCACTCCGTCGTTCTTTACATAAACCCTAAATAATTCGCATAATTGCTATTGTACTTATTTATTTATATATATGTTCTGTCTGTATCAGATATCAGCGGGCTTGTGAGGTTGTCCTGAAGATTTAATTATCGTCAGGAGCACAAACATCACAAGAGTGCGCGAGACCGACTATTATCGGAAAAATATTGATAGAACAATGAGCTTTTTCAACCTGGACCGGTTCCGTTTCCAAAGGGACAACGCGGTAGGCATTCACCGCAAATCACCGGATGGCTCTAACTCGGATAAGGAGAATCAGCGGGGTAAGAATCGAATCAACCGTTTCTTTGTTTACCGTGTATAATAACGTCTGTCTCCTAAAAACTACCAGTAAGCTGCCTAACATTACTCAGACAGCATATCAGACATCAAAACGCTTTTGTTTTCGTGTGTGAATGTGTTAATAGGGGGTCAAATTTGAGTTTTATCCTGTATTTGTGGTACATTTTGATTCTCAAACTTCTTACTAGCACTCCATTTTTTATTAACCCTTAGCGTACCAGACGTAGAATTACATAGCGTTATCTTCTAAGTTAACGCCTGTAATTTAGTTTTGTAACGTGACAGAATCTTCATTCTGTAGCCCACCAAAGAAAGGCAGATGGTCGGTGTCCATCGGGCAAGACATCAAGACAAGCACTAGAAGAAGTTTCTTCAGATGACGAAGTTGTCAGGATGGGCAAGTAAGCGAGATAAAGTTTTTGTCAAAAATGATACAACATCTCTCAGCTGTTTCTGTAGATCTAACGTTAGTTACATTGTTACCAGTTGCTGTATCTTTTGTTGTTAAAACGCACCATCTATGCACTAACAGACGATAACGCAGTTTACTTAACAGGGATTCGACATCAGATTTCCAGCACCATATAAACAAGGACATGGAGGACAAAATCATTAAACTGTTAGAGATTTTCCCACAGAAGAGCAAGAAAGATCTACTAGAGGTAATGAGAAAGTTATGAAATGCTGTTTCTTAAAAAAAAATAGGTGAACGTTTTGGCTTGTTTGCTGTGATCTAACTTGATGTTGTGTCAGGTCATCGAGAGCACCAGCACCCTGGATGGAGCTGTAGCACATTGTTTGATGATTTATGGGGATGAAGGTAAACCTGTTTTTTATTGTAATTCATTTCAATCTGCGATATATGTGCAGTTGAGTATTTTTGCATATTTGAAAATGCCATTAATTACTCATCTTCACGTCATTCCAAACTTGTGAGACTTTTTTGTTCATATCTGAAAAGTAAATATTTTTAAGCCAGTATGAAAGATTTCTGCTCCTATGTTAAAGGCTTCCCAGATAAGTCACTTGTGCTTCAAAACCTGTTCTAGGAGATTTATAAAACAAGTCAATGTGAATCAGTACAGAAGTCATATTTCAGATTTATTTGACTGACAGATTCAATTTTGATATTTTTACTACATATAAATGGTCATAAGCAGAATTTTAACCATACCTGCTTGATGCACAAGGACAAACCTCAATGTTTCTTGCAAAATCTCTGTCATGTGCTGCGTAATTCAGGAATTTATTTTATTGATCCATTTGAGTCAAGAAAACAATTTCAAGCTTTTGTGTACATGTCGAAATGCTGGTATGTTGTACTGATCAATGCTTGTATGTGAGCAAAAGCCCAAATTAGATTTTTGATATTCGTATAATGTTATTACGCGTTTTCAAAATCTCACATCATATGGATTTTTTATTTCCATATATCTGCATTGTGTTTTGGGTGAATTTCAGTAGAGGTAATGCAGTCTCTCCTTCGATATGACGAAATGCATATTCATTTGTTTTCCAAAGGTAAATTAATATCTTGTGGATTAGGAATGACATGAGGGTGAGTTAATGGATGGAATCGTTTTTGGGTGGGTTGAATTAAGTCATAAAAGTCATTTGTGTGTGTTTTTTTTGCTGTTCAACATGCTGTTTAGAATAAATGCAATCAAGGCTTTTTTTACGGGGTGGCGCAGTAGGTAGTCGCTAGAAGTAGAAGGTCGCTGGTTCGAGCCTCGGCTGGGTCAGTTGGTGTTTCTTTGTGGTCTTTCTGTGTGCATGTTCTCCCTGCGTTCGCGTGGATTTCCTTCGGGTGCTCTGGTTTCCCCCACAGTCCAAAGACATGCGGTACAGGTGAATTGGGTAGGCTAAATTGTCCGTAGTGTATGAGTGTGAATGAGTGTGTGTGGATGCTTCCCAGAGATGGGTTGCGGCTAAAAGGGCATCCGCTGCGTAAAATCGTGCTGGATGAATTGGCGGTTCATTCCGCTGTGGTGACCCCGGATTATTAAAGGGACTAAGGTGAAAAGAAAATGAATCAAGGCTTTTTTTATGCAGATTCAGGTGGGCGCAAAGACAAAGGGGGTCGTAGTAAAGATGATGATGATGATGATAATGATCAGCCAAAGAAGAGGAGAAAAATCCAGGTGAGATTCTTTTATACCTAACCTAATTTTAATATCCCTAATAGAGAATAGCACTGAACGATTGTCATACACATTTATTTATAAAGCTGTTTAATTATAAAACCCACAATAATCATTCTACGATTGCGGCCCTTTGTAATAAATGCTTTCAGGTTTAACATGAGCAACGTGCAAATAGAATGATTTTTTTTACTAAACCTGCCTCATCGCTTTAGTTGAGTGTTTGAAATAAGTCTTCTGCGAAATGTGTTTTTTAAAACAATAAACATGCAACATATTTCACAATAGCATTCTTATAAGCAGTGACAAAGGCATTGCATCAGTGCACACTTTATTATGGGGAATATTATAATCAGAACTCACATAAACCATATGTTGTCATGATCATGTTTATTAATCTCATTGAGTCAAATGAAAGCATTGTAATCTTCTGTTTATTGTACACTATAAGAATTTCCCATAGACTTTTCCATGCAACTTTCAAGAGCACCTTCTAGCCTTCGGTGGAGCTGTACTGCTGATCACATAACTATAAATTCCTCAAGTGATGTGCAAGACAATCGCAGCTTTTGCTAAATTGCAAATGTGTTTATATGTCAATTTATTGTTCAGTCCTAATAGAAAAGACCTCAATTTAAATATCGGTTTATTCTGATTCAGCATTCAGATTCTTCAGAGTCTGATGATGAAGATTCCGAGAATGAGGAGAGCGAGGAGCCAAGCAGACAGAAACAGGAGGCCCTTCTAAAGAAGCTTAAAAGGAAACTGCCTGATATTGAAAAAGAGGTCAATAAAGCCATAGTGTAGATAAAAAAAAAAAAGCATAAGAGCAGTCAAAAGTTCTGGAAAGTTTATGTCTTTAACTTGATTAACAGGTCTTGAGGGATGTCCTTAAAGAGCATGACTGGGACTATGAGAATGCATTGGGATCACTGCTTGTGTTTTCATCAACAGGTGATTATTGAACTTTGATTACATTTTAAATATTTAATTAGGTCTAACAATAAATTTTAATGTACAAATGAATGGACCTAAACATATCTATGCTGTTATAAATTCAGATACAAGTTCACCAGAAGATCAGAAGTCAAAACAAAAGTCAAAATCCTCGCACTCTAAGGAGAAAACTGACAAAATTACACAAAAGCCAAGCAGTTCATCTAGTCTGTCTCGATGGCTGTCAGCAGCATCATCTCCTGTGCCTGAAGTGTCAAGCATGTCTGCTTTTAAAACACAAAAATCTGCAGTCAGCAAAAGCACAAGCAAGAGCTCATCCTTTAAAAGGAAGAGGGCAGATGAAATGCCGCTAAATGATCTCAGCGCTTCTGAGGACGAAGATGAGATTGACAGTGATGTTGATAGTATGTCTGATGATCAGTATTCGGAGGACGAGGACAGCATCTCCGGCACTCTCCAGGACAAGATCATTCAGTTTCTTCAAGATGCTTCCCTAGATGAGCTCGCCCTGATATCCGGCTGCTCTATCAAAAAAGCCCAGAAGATCATTTCACTGAGACCTTTCAACACTTGGAAAGATGTGGTAAGGATTTAATGTCTGCTGTCTTTATGTATGTTTTTGACTCTTCTAAAGCATAAAAATGCCATAATGTGTGCAGATATTTAAGAAATATCCCAAGTGAACATACATGTTTAACTGAAAAACAATGCTGAAGTCAGATATTCTGCTTTGAAAATGTTTTTTTTCGTGCCGGAACGCTGTCTTTGTTTAGGTCAATTTAACCTTCACAATGCCGGTTTAGCCAATTATATTTCAGCTCCCTGGGTTGCCTTGTTGGAAAACCGCATATTTCATTTATTCAGCCATTCGTTCATTCAGAAAGGCTCTGAAAGCAAAACTCCTTTTAATATGGAAAATATTCCCTCTATCGAGTGCCTCTAGTTTCAGTTTTGCCATAAATTTACTAGGCTTTGTTTATAGTGAAGCCAGTGCGTGTATGTGTTGAGTAAGGGGAACTACAATCCATTTTATTATGGATTATTATTATAATTTTTTTTCTATAAACAAAGCAGTTGTGCCAGTGTGACTGGTGTTAGGATTACACAAGTGATATACTAAAAGCAAAATAGTTTTTTACTTCACTTTTAAAAATGTGTTTTATTTATTAATCTTTTAATTAAGTTTTGCAGACAGATGAATATGCTGTCAGAACAGTATCTTTCACTCAGATGTAAAAAGAACCAAAAAAGTTTTATGAGTGCCAATCCAGTAGATAGTGATATCACTTTGTAAAGACGCACTCCACGCCTGCGCACATAACATTGTTATTTGTACTTCTACAGTGCTCAGCATAGAGTACACCCCATTTTGAAAATGAATGTTTTTGTCCATTTCTCAGTAAATATAGGCAATGTATTTTGGTGCATTTAAACAAAACAGTTTTATTAAACAGATATATTTATTGCAATAATATCTTAGTCACCAAACTAGTTTAGAAATTGATAGATTATACAAGATAAAGTAAAATATTGCAAAAAAATTACAACCTACAAAATATCAACTAAATACAAAAAAAGTTGCTTCTTTTGTTTTTCCGCTTTTTTCTTTTATTTGTATTTAATATTTTTCTATAACATAAATTTTGGTGTACTAGTTTTTGGACCATTATCGTAAGTAATTTTGTTAGATAAGCTCCAGATTTGGCTTCAGTACTGACTAGTCTACTGTATGTGCACAAATATAATATTGTATAGCTTCCTATTAATAATATGAATTTAAAAGATAGATTTGTGACTTTACAGATTTGTGTACTTTATATATGCTGAGCACTGTATATGCTTATTTTGCACTCCAGACCCAGTCTGAGGTAAGAATATCAACTTGAGAACTTTTGACTTCAATGCATTGCAGACATTTGCGTGTCAGCCACATTTTTTTTTTACCAAGTGAGGAATTGTTCTGCCAATTATGGCTATAACAAAAAGAACAGAAAAAATGTTTGCTGTACTTTGAATACAGTACAAAAATACATTTCACTATAAAGCTAATGTAATCTCAGAAATAGCCTTTATTAGTAGAATTCCCACTTATTTTGTGCTGTACATACTCGGTGTTTGTGTGTTTCACATAAGGTAGCACTGTGCTAATTTCACTAAAGAACTAGCTGCCACTAGCACAGATCAGATGTCTGATTTCTTGCTGAGTTCTAGACATTATTTCCAAGTAGGAAAACTCCCAATTTTGAGTTGTCTGGAATGCAACATTATTACTGAACATGTAATGCATACTTTTTCGCAAATAAAATTGGATTTTTTTGTTTGCAAACCATCAACCAGTCTTTTCAGGACCTCAGTTTGTTATTATGTTGTAAATTAAGGATAAAATATTGATGGTGTATGGTGATGGTGTATGTTATATATCTGTTTGCTTTAGTCTCATGCTAAATATGAAATGGTTTGAGAACAAAAATTGGTGTCTATTGAAATTATCATCCTTGCATTGACTGGCAAACACTTTTAGATATCCATTGTCCACACAGGTGAACTGCTGATAAAATGGCTTTGGTGGTTTCTCAATTCCCAGTTGGGGAATATAAAACTGTGTCAGCAAGGTCCAGTTGATACTGAGCATCACTTCTGCTACTTTAACTACTCAGCCCAATGCTGGAAAAGCACTGATTGCATTTCTCGTCCTTTCAGAAAGAGCAGTTCTTTAAGGATAATGGCCTGTCTATAGACCTGGTACATGGCTGCAAAGTGGTGCTTAAGGAAAGGCAGGTGGTTCGAGACCTCATGGGAAGATGTGAGAAGATTGCACAGAAGATGACCAAAGATGTCACCCAGGTCATAGAAGCAGGCATGGGCTCCATCAAACAACCCAAAGTCCTGAACAGCAAGTAAGCTCATCTCTTCTCATTATGCAATTTTACTAGATAATACAAATTGTATTTTAATTAAATTTGTTTATTTTATTTTTATTTTTTTTATTTTTTTTAAGTTTAAAACTTCAGGCATATCAGCTGATCGGCTTGAAGTGGCTGATTCTTTTACACCAACATAAGCTAAGCGGCATTCTGGCAGATGAAATGGTGAGTTGCTGCCATCTTGAGTTCATGTCATCCAGGAAATCCCAGGAGGTTATGGGTTTCTTTTTAAGCAAAGGGCTATTAGCATGGATATTGGTTATAAGTAATTTGATCTTTCCACAGGGGCTGGGTAAGACTATTCAGGCTATCGCTTTCTTGGCTCATTTGTATGAAAAAGGAATCAAGGGCCCTCATCTTATTACCGTACCCTCATCCACACTGGGTAAGAGACATACTTATTTAAGTGTAAGCGTAGCATTTGAATTAGCATCTGAAGTCCTGCTTGAGATAATGAATTGTGCGATCTTTTATTGCAGATAACTGGGTCCGTGAGCTGGGTCTTTGGTGTCCCAGTCTCAAAGTTCTTATTTACTATGGTGAGAGAGTTTGCAGGCAACACTACCACCACACTTAAACCCTGATCTTTGTATTTATTTAACAGTTTTAATTGTTTAAAGATATAACAGTATACATTTTTAAGTTCATGGAATAAAATAGATGTTTTTGTTTATTACATTTTTAACATGGTCCACTTTTTTACTCTCTCTTTTTTCCTGTTTATGCTTGTAGGGTCAGTGGAAGACCGCAGATTCTTGCGACAAGACATCCTCACTGGCCTAATTGATTTCAACATCATTGTATCCACGTAAGTATAAATGGCTTATATTGTGAGACGATCCTTATTTATTGTTCCACCAAGTTAATTTTAAGAGGCTAGGCTTTGTGGTTATGAAAGTTGTATTTATTGGTACCTCTCTATTTCTTCTTTTATCTGTATTAGGTACAACCTCACAATAGGGAATGACCATGATCGCAGTCTCTTCCGCAAGCTGAAGCTGAAATATGCAGTGTTTGATGAGGGCCACATGCTTAAAAACATGAACTCGCTACGCTACCGCCATCTTATGGCCATCAATGTTAGTACAATGACTTTTCTGCATCATAAACATTGTAAATGAAGTGCAAACATATGCTTTGTACAGCAGTTGTTTGTTGTTGTTTGTTGCTCATTGTTTTTTTCTTATCTACAGGCTGAGCACAGATTACTACTGACCGGAACACCTTTACAAAACAACCTGTTGGAGCTCATGTCCCTGCTGAACTTCATAATGCCCTCTATGTTCTCCAGCAGCACCTCACAGATCTCCAAAATGTTCTCTACGGTACACACAGTACATGGGTTATTTTGAAGTAATACCTTGTGCCACCAAAAAGGAATCTAAATATTAACCAATTTAAGTTCTCAGGGGAATGTTCTTCATATGTAGATAACTCAATTAGCTGGGTTTGATAATTAAGATTTGACAACATCCAAGGTAGTTTTGTTCTTCCAAATTGTAAGCTGTAAGTTCTGTGAGCTCAAACCTCATCTGGAGCAGACTAATTTTATTATAAACAGGATATGATCATGTCAATGCAGGATTTCAAGCCAATATGATTTTGAAAGTATGTACCAACTACTGATATTTTCTTACAAGAGTGCTGTAATGAATTATGGATAATAGCAATATTGTAAATGATCAGAACTTTTTATTTTTTTTAAACGTATATAGTTTACAAAACTGCATACTTAGTCCCTTTATTAATTAGGGGTCGCCACAGCAGAACAAACGGCCAACTTATCCAGCATATGTTTTACGCAGCAAATGCCCTTGATAGGTTTGCCACTTTGTCAATTTGTGAACTTGATTAAAGAATCAAATTAGCCAGAGATCAGTTATCAATATTAAAAGATCCATCATCTGCCAAATCATCTTAGATTGTTTAAGCTAGGACTGCAGTAATCACTATAAATCTGTAAAGAATACTCTCTTACTTGTTACCCATTTTCTTTGTTTCAGAGGTCCTCAGAAGAGGAAAGCAGTTTTCACAAGGACAGAATCGCTCAGGCCAGGCTTATCATGAAGCCATTTATCTTAAGACGAGTCAAGAGTGAGGTAGACATTTTTTATTATTATTATTATTATTATTATTTTTCCATTGTAATTATCAGGTTTTTGGTATTTGTTTAACACACTGCTTAACTGATTAACTACTGTGCAAGTTTTATAGAATATGCCGTTAATCAGTATTGCATATTCTGTTGTGAACAATTTTGTTTGGAAAATGTCCTCCATATACCATTCTAGGTGTTGAAAGAACTTCCACCAAAAATGGAAAAGATTGAAATGTGTCCAATGAGTGATGCCCAGCATAAGCTGTATGACAGACTTTTCAAAAGACTCAAGAAGACTCCAAATGGAGACAGTACGTACTATTCCATTTTTATGCCAACCATTTCGTCTTGAAGTAATGCATGCTGAAAATGTATGCATAGGCTGTCAGGAAGATTCAGGGTTTCCTCTCACAGTGAGGATCTGTATAAAAAGTGACTGTTAAAAGCCATTTTTCTGTCTCTGAGGGCCTGTCCCATGCATTCTCTCATTTCTTTGTCCTCAGAGAGGGAGCTTTGCAATGTGATGATGCAGTTGAGAAAGATGGCTAATCATCCGTTACTGCACCGCCAGTACTACACCAGTGACAAATTGGCTGCCATGAGTAAAGCCATGCTTAAGGTGAGCAGTGGAAGATTTATCTGTATGGGAGGTTAAAAAATAAAGCTGAACCGTGCCTCTAATACCATAACGTTTCGTCATGGATCCAGCCCTGGGTGCTTGTTTAATGTAGCAGGAGGCTGTCTTGCAGTAGTTCTCTGAAAAATCAGGGGCCTCTAGATTACTTGATGGTTTAAAGATTAAGCGAGCAATAAAACAATTAAAATGCATGAAGTGTAAAAATGTTTATTTTAGTTTACTCAACTATTTTGCCTTTTTAAAAACACGATTCACATTGTTTTGAAAATAAATATATATGTTCATGCTTGGCAGGTTTGGTTGGATTGTTGTATTAGTGCATTTTGCCTGATTTTCTCTTCATAATCTTGATGTTGCCAATTGCAGTTCAATACAGGCATTCAAAATGTGTCTCTTTTGTGACCATCTTTGTTCATTGTGACCAGGCAGCTTTTGAGTGAATAGCCTGGTCAGTAGTTATAACTACTCTGTGCACAATTAAATTCAAGTTTATTTGCGTAGTGATTTTTCACAAAAATTATCATTCCAAAGCAGCTTTACAAAAGTTGCACATAACTTCATTAGACAAAATTCAAAAAGTAGTTGTGCGTAGGGTGGACCGTATATGAACAGTTAACCTGCAGTTATTAACCTTATTCTTCACATACAAGTGGCTGCAGCCATTGCAATCTTTTTAGCTCAAGACTTCCGGTCTCATTCACCTCTTTTGAAAAAGTTAAAAATAGCAAGTTATGCTGCTTGATGTTGCAAATGATTATTACAGTGATCCCACATTTATCACAGGAGTTATGTTCTAAAAATAGTCTGCAATAGGTGAAATCTGTGAAGTAGTTTGCTTTTTTTTACAACTTATGTAAATGTTTCAAGGCTGTAAAACCCCTCAATACATTTTGTTTTGTTTACAAAGAGAATTGTTTAAACACTCGCAAAACTTCCACCTTTCTTTAGCATGTCCAAAACATCTTTTTGTGCGATGGTTGGCGTCTTCCTCTCTTTTGGGTGCTACCACAGGTGCCTTTGAGTGTGCATAACGTTGCTTCAACATTATGGGGTTTGTTGGGGAGAAAACTTGCAAACATGCAGCACCGCAATTCAGAGTGCAATCGATCAAAGATTTATGTCAATTTGGCAAGCTGAATGCATTCTGTACTGTACAGGAGACACGGTACAGAGGAAATTGACTGGCAGTGGTCTACAGCCAGTTAGGATGCAGAACACAATGCGCTGTAAAACAAGCATGTCAAATTGCACAAAAAAATCTGCGAAACTGTGAGACCGTGAAAGGTGAACTGTGTTATGGCAAGGGACCACTGTATAGTCATGAACACACTTGTTTGTAGAGCAAGTAGTTTGACCGGTTTTTACCTTTTTTATTCCTAGTAATTTCTGCAATAGGCAACTGTATTGGAATTTCTAAAACGATCACAAAAACTAGCACACTTCTGCATTGTAAGGCCAAAGGCCAATAAGGCCAATACAGTATTAAGTGTCCTTGAAAAAAGGGGATGTCTGCTGTATGTATAAAAGCACCTGTTGTTGAGCTGACATGTTCTTCCCTATGCTAGGAGCCAACACATTATGATGCTGACCCTGCATTAATACAGGAGGACATGGAAGTGATGTCTGATTTTGAGCTGCATAATTTATGTAAGGAGTACAGCTCAATTAGTGGATTTCAGCTGGAGAAAGCGCTCATCTTAGATTCTGGAAAGTTTGCACTGTTAACCAAGACGCTTGCCAAGCTCAAAGAAAAGGTTTGTTTGGATCCCTTTTAACAATCTGATGAATCACTTTGACATTAGTTTGTGTTTTATTGCTTAAACATCATTATATATATCCCAAGGGCAACAGGGTGGTGCTCTTTAGTCAGTTCACCATGATGCTGGACATTGTGGAGATTCTGCTCAAACATCTTGATCATCAGTATGTTCGCCTCGATGGTTCTACTCCCATGGCGGAGAGGTAAGCACTACACTCAACTGAGTATAGATATTCTGAGTGTCATTACTATCCCTTTGCAAGAAAATATAACTTAATCTGTCCATTCCAACATCTTTCTCAATTGCATGTCATACATTAGCCACACCAACGATTTCTTGAGCTGGGCATACACAGTGGTTTCTTTTATTTATTTTTTCGTACAAGTACTACAAATGACCCCCCCCATTGAGAGAAGTTGTGTAGAAATCGTTTATGGTTGTGATTCATACTACTAGCAAGGAACTTAGGAACTCATGAACTTTCAGCTTGATTTTGTGCAGTTGAATGACCTGATCTGTAAAATATACCTGAAGTTGATCGATCAGGAGGATAAACTCACTGTTATCAATATAAATCTAGTCATTATTGACAGCCCTACTGTATGATGTATGATAATGCTGTTATAATGGATTAAAGCAGACTAGGCTACACAAGATGATCAGGCATCCTGGTTTCCTGTCCTAAAAAAACTGCTCTGTGTGGCAAATCTTTATGCCTTGTTTCAGTATTAAACTTTTGGAATGTGGAATGGTCTTTCCTTTCCCACACGGACTGTTGATTCACTAGTATCATTTAAACGACAACTAAAAACCCACCTCTTCTGCAATCACCTGAACCCCTGTGAACAAAACCAGCACCCCCTCTTTTCTGTTGCCCACCTCACCACATGACAACACCAAAATGAGTGTGCCTCACACAGGTGAGTGGACTTGACAAACCAGCTGTAGAAAACACTTTTATCTCTTTGACGCTTTAACCGACACTTGTATCAGTTTTGCACATTAGCACCAGACACAATTTTACAAAAAATAATTGCATTTATGAAGTGTGCTTCAAGCAGCTGAGTGGGCCTGACAAACCACCTGAGGAAACACTCTTCTGTCTATAAATAAAAAAAATACTTTGTACTCTAGCACTTAGAGAATTAAGCACTAACTTTCCTTTATATAATTAGCACTTATTGTGTGTAGTGCCTCTTGTTGAATTACTGAATGCCTTCTCAGTCAAGTCACTTTAGACAATAGTGTCAGCTAAATGTTAACTGAGAGAGAGAGATGGTGGCTCTGAAAGCGATGGAAAAAGGTCTACCTTTGTTTTTTTGGGGGTTTTTTTTTCTGCCATGGATTATTTATTTTTTTCAGAATTCGCCAGGTCATATGTCTTCATATATGACTGCGACTGAACATTTTTCACACAAACTCAGTCATGATGTGTTCATGCACATGCAATTTTCCAGCCATCGGACTTGACACATTGTATGCCCTCCTTTAGTCATGAGAAACAAAACCTAAATTCATGCAAATATGTCATCTAAAAAGTGTTCATACACTCAGTTTATATGGAAAGCCGCATGTGTGATTTTCAGAAGTTAAAAAACAACATTCAAACCACTAAACGTATTTGAAAATAATTTGTTGCCTGTCTGAACAAAAGTTGAATCTAATTAAGTCTTCTTGGTTTTTCTAGGATTGGTCTCATTGACAAATACAATACAAATCCTGAGATCTTTGTGTTTCTCTTGTCGACCCGGGCTGGAGGTCAGGGAATCAACCTTGCTTCAGCCAACACAGTGATACTGCATGACATTGACTGCAATCCGTTCAATGATAAGCAAGCAGAGGACCGTTGTCATCGAATGGGGCAGACCAGGTGAGTGTCAAAACAATGAATTGGGGCTCATAGTGAACCAAAGCACATGTGGTTTTAAGCTTTCAAGCGATTTTTTTTTTTTTTTTTTTTTTTTTATTATTTTTTTTTATTTATTTATTTTATTTTTTTTTTTATTTATTTTTTTTTTATTAATTTTTGTTTTGATACCATTTATTTTTGCTGTTTCAGTTTAGTTTTAGTTCATTTCATTAATGTTTTGTTTTAGTTTATTTTCGTATTTCGTTTATTTTATTTTTGTTTTTTTTTTAAAGATCACACATGTAGTTAAGCATGCATGGTTCACTTTTTAGGGGTTTTTTGGCAATAGAAGTAAATGTAGAACACATTTTAAGCAAATGTTTCTGCATTTCATGCACTTGTCTGAGATTATGAGCTTATGAATTCTGAAAACTATAATTTTTTCAGTCAATTTAGATTTTTTTTCATTTGGTTTTGCAGTAACTATTGTAAGTTTTATTTGCTTTTAGTTATTTATTTGTTGCAAATAATTTGATTTCATTTACCAAAAATTTAACCAATAGTTAAAATAAGTTTGGGTTCCTGACCATGTTTTTGCATTGCAGAACAGTGCAGGTGATCAAGCTCATCAGCAAGGACTCGATTGAAGACTGCATGCTTCGTGTGGGACAAGAGAAGCTGAAACTAGAACAGGACATGACCACTGATGAAGGTTAGTGTCCCCGTACAAAATAAGTGTATGTATGGATGGATGTATGTACAGTGCTTCCAAAGTACATGTGATTTTTTAAATATATATATTTTTTATATATTTTTTTACGTTTTTTATTTTTAAGAAATTTGCAACTATTTAAAAAAAATCTTTTTTCACATTGTCATTATGGAGTATTGTGTAGAATTTTGAGGAAATAAATTAATTGAATCTATTTTGGAATAAGGCTGTAACATAAAAAAACGTGGAAAAAAATGAAGCACTATGAATACTTTCTGGATGCACTGTATGTATGCATGTATGTGTTAGGTGATTTTGTTACTGTTTTGCATAATCTAATTAATTGTATGCATTGGAACACAAAGCTTTTGATGCTATGCTACAATATTGTCTATTGTGACTTTATCTGATATTTTTCCACCATGAATGCTTTTTAATGAAACTCTCATTGCTCTGTTCAGGTGAGGATGGTGCTATTACTGAACAAATGGCTGAGCTGCTCAAAGTCTCATTGGGCCTTTGAAACCTAATGAACATTAAAGTCAGAGCGTGCTGCTTGTGCATTTCCCACTTTTTATCAAAAGCAAACATGGCAACTCGGTGATGTGAGGTTGGTAAGAACTAGCACTTTTTCTTGTTTATTTAGTGTCCAAGTTTTAGACGTGAGCTATTACATGCAACCAAACCTTGGTCCAATGTGCTGAAGGTAAATGAGCTTGTGTTACTCAGGGATCACCTGACATACTCATTTTAATTAATACTCTTCCACTCTAGAGATCCATCTCATATGTGCCATCTGAAAGACTGTACCTCACATATTGTGCTTTGTTTAGCCTACTCGGGTTGTTTACAGATTTATGACTTCATAGCCTGAAAACACTGCTGTAGATAATTGGTTATTCTTGTACTGTAACAGTTTTGTTGTTTAATCTATATAGCCTTGTATTGAGTTTTAGAAATAAAGATTAATTCATTTTATAAAAATGTGTGATTAATCTTTATAAGTAATTACAAATCTGATTAATCAAGGCAGATGGGTGAGCACTGTGGCCCTTAGCATATAATTGTGCACCAGTTTGATTCAAACTTTTAAACATTGGATTAACATGACTGGCTATCCAATTTGCAAAATAGTTTAAAAAGTCTCACATATAGGACCAGTGTGCCGTGGAAGATCAAACAAATTGCAGAATTAGTCAACAGTTTGATTTATTACAAAATAACAAAAAGTAAACAATATTTTTTTCTTTATTGACTGAAAAATGCTCTTCAATTTTTTTTTCAGTTTTCCAGAAATATCCAGACATTTTTTTTCTACTTTACTGTGCTTTAGAATAGATGTACTCATGCTTTAATGCTCTTTTACTACTGTTAGAACAGGGATGTTCAAACTCGGTCCTGGAGGGCCGGTGTCCTGAAGAGTTTAGCTCCAACCCTAATCAAACACACCTGAACCAGCTAGTCAAGCTCTAACTAGATATACTAGAAACTTCATGGCAGGTGTGTTTAAGCAAGTTGGAGCTAAACTCTCTAGGACCAAGTTTGGACACCCCTGTGTTAGGAAATCCCCAATTAAGACTAAAACAAGACCTTAGTGACTAACCTAATTAGAATTTTCATTGTGCACTGCATTTAAAGTATTCAGTTGGCTGTTTATCAAACTAATAAAAATATTAGTCTAAGATAATACAAGTAAACACATTTGAAATTAAGGTTTTTGTTATAAAGGGTGAACAAAGTACAAAGCTATTGTTTTTTTGTGTGGAAAATGTAAACTTAACTGGTTGGGCCACCCTTAACAGCAACAACTGCAATCAAGCCTTTTTCAATAACATGCAATGAGTCTGCTACAGAACTTTGGAGGAATTATTGCCTGCTTGATCTTTGCAGAATTGTATTTTAGCAACATGGTGAGTTTTTGAGCATGAACGGCATTTTTAAGGTCAGGACTTTGACTCGACCACGTTATGTTTTTTGAGCTGCGCATGCGTAAGGTAAATGTGTGCGCTAGCGCGGGCTTTTTTTGGGGGGTATAAAAGAATTCCCTGTCTGTTTTAGCGGGAGTTACATGTTGTAGGGAATAAAGTGTGTTATAAATAAGAAGAACCGTTGAAGTGATCTTGATTAACATTGGTAGCAGAGCATGGCTGCTGCTGGGAATTACAAAAATCCGCCATTGTTTGACGAGAAAACAGCTTATGAAAGTTGGAAAAATTAGATTGAAATCTGGAGACGCGTCACAGACCTGGACAAAAAGAAACAAGCCTTGGCAGTTACCTTGTCACTAACGGGCAGAGCAAGAAACAGCGCACTGGAAATACCAGCGGATGGTTGGAATGCTGACAATGGAATGCAAACATTAATAGAAAAATTGGACTCTGTGTTTTTAAAAGAAGAAAAAGATCGACAGTACGAAGCGTACACAAAGTTTGACCGGATTACAAGAGAAAGCGGTGTTTCTATGGTGGACTACATCGTCGAGTTCGAACGTCGATACAACAGGCTACGTAAGTTCAAAATGGAGCTTCCAGATGCTGTACTATCTTTAAGTTACTCGATACTGCCGGTCTACTGTTATGATAAACAATTAGCGCTAACAGCTTGCCCCACCGTTTCTTTCACTGACATGAAATCGGCCTCGAAAAGAATTTTTGGCGATAACGTTACTTCACCACAAGAGGGCGCCAGTACTCTGCAGAGCGCAGATGATGCTTACTACATAAGATACCCAGGCAAACGAGGAACTAAGCTAAATGCTACACAGCAATTTCAAACTGGCTCAAGGTACAAATCCCCTTGATAAATATGGGAGAAGAACAAAACGTGCTATTTGCCAAAGCACATTTCACTGGGCAAAGGACTGTCCAAATAAAAAGGAACATGTAAAAATGACAAAAGATGAAGGATTAAAAAACGACATTAAAGAATGTAACAACACTTTGTTTTCAAATGAATCTATGTCTAACTCTGAAATCTTCATGGTGGAGGCTTTAGGATCAGCTGTGATTGACACAGCCTGTACAAGAACGGTGTGTGGGGAAAAATGGCTTGAAAATTACACAAGTGGGCTGACAGAGTGAGTTTCAAAAAATAAGTGACAAAGTGCAAGACCTTTTAGATTTGGTGATGGCAAAGTTGTTCACTCCACAAGGAAAGTTACTATTCCAGCAAGAATAGGACACACCAAATGCAAAATAGA
>CAIGQZ010032240.1:1748347-1765203 GCA_903798205.1 Danio tinwini | reverse complement strand
TGTATATATATGTATATGTATGTATATATATGTATATGTATGTATATGTATATATATATATATATGTATATGTATGTATATATATATGTATATGTATGTATATGTATATATATATATATATATATGTATGTATATGTGTATATATATATGTATATATGTACCAGTATTTATGTGGTGTAATACCTCAAATCAGAAATTACTAGCAAAAACTTTTTTTATATTTTTATTAAGACAAATCAAGAACAGCAGTGCATATCATTCACACCACAAACTGAGGTTTTTGTGTTGTAGAAATCTATACAAAGTAGTTTATTGCAATGTTTATTACAATGTAAAGTAATCATTTTAAAGAAAAGCATTTTACTGTGAGAGAATTACTGTATATGCCTTTGGTAGAACTAAAATATAAGAATATACTAAGGCTAATATAGTTATAGTAGTGTTTTTCATGGCAAGAAAATGTACTAAAAAGACCTTTAATACCCACCACCTTGTCAATAATTGACTATTTTGATTACAATTCTGATTAAAGATTTGGATTATATTGTTGTAATGACTTTTCTTGAGCTTCGACATTGTCCGCAGTGAGTCTCAGGTTGTCAAAACAGCTGATCCTGACACCACAAGAGCAATCAGAACTATCAGGCCATAAGTTACACCAGCCTTTTCCCCTTCAGACCGCACAAACATTTGATTAATTTCAACAGGATTTGCTGGTTGCCACATTCTTAATTGTCCAACACCCCCCAAAGAACCATTACCATCTGTCATTACAACCACAGTGTTGGTCACAGTCATACCAACCAGTGGTGGGCTTGTATATGGTGGTAGGAGCACCGGTTTTAACTGACCACCACTGAACACACCAGACTGAACACAGTACAACACCTGACAACCATCACTGATGGCAGCGAGATGTTGGCTGAACTGAGGTGGACAACGAGATTCCCCATTTGAGAGAGGGTTGCCAGATTGGCAACTGAAGAAGCCACCAAAAGGCACAGCTTATTTTGTTGCTTTGACATAATCATTGCTCAAACAAACCATTATTCCCTGAGACAGAATTGTTTGAATAAAGAAATTTGGAGGGCAGGTGTAAGATCAGGTAAATGGATTTTGCATTGATGGTCCGTACAGACCTCCAAAAAGATATCCAGAATACTCAGGGATTTTCTGAGTAGAGTAACACCAGAGAGTGTCCACTTTAGCACGGCGTACATAGTTAACATCATTACATGTTTGGGAACAACAAGGGGACAACCCTAAGAAACCACAGGAATGGCAGTTGTTTTGGCATTCATAGCGAGTATAACCTCTCTCTATTATCTCGGAGCGTAAGAGTGTGGTGTTGTACTTCTGAGAGCAAGAATAACCACCGGTGGCTGGGTTTTTCTGTGTCATTTCATCGCAGATGGTGTTTCCATCTACTGTCAGTGGAGTGCATTGTTTGTAAATGCCACTAAAGCTAAGATTGGTAATCGGACCCTCACATGACACATCATCTACATTTGCCTGGAAGTTGAAGTTTTTGGAATCTGGATTTACACAACCTGGAATGGTGTTCACTTTATAGTATTGCTCTGTGGCCTTAGAAACCAACAAGGCTAACTTGCGTACTAGAGCTTCTGAGATTGTCTGAAAATGTCGATGGATTAAGAAAATAGTGCAAAGTCAGCCCAGATCGGTCAATGGCCACCAGATTATTGAGCGTACTCTCTTGCCACTTCTGCAGTCATGCCTGGGTAGAATAAAGCTCCTCCATGGCTCTGAATTAATGAATATGTGATGTTACCCTGATAACTGCTGTTTTGAGAGTTTTTTTGGCCTCCACTGTAACCAGGATCTAATTTAACATTATCAAAGAAGTTAAAGCTTGCTGAAGCAAAAACAGAAGACAAGTCTAACTGATTCTTCTGGATATAAGTCATTTTTAAATAATCCTCTTGCACCAAACTGGCATCTGCTTCAACACTTGTGATGACATGGGTGCCATAATCAAGTATGAGTTTTTCTGACAGGTAAGTTGCTAGAGGTGTTTGATTGTTTGCAATAGCATCTGCAATTTCCTCTACTTGCTGAGCAAAGCGAGAGTCCAGAGGGAAATTGGGATACGCCTTTACTGTATAGAGATGATTACGTACCTGGGAAAAAAATGACTTTAATAAATCAAAATGTTATTCTAAAGTTGGCCAAACATATACAGTTATTACATATATGTATTCTGACATTTAACATATAAAAATGTTTATGCAAAATGTCCTTAATATAATATCTTGAAGTAAAGTTGTATATGTATAATAATTTTCTGACTTTTTGTAATTGAAGATATACAAGTATGTTTCTTTTGTAAAGATATCGTTTGGACTTGAACTCGCGATGTTACAGAACTCTCACTTGGTGGGTTTTTATACGCTGGTGTTCTGTAGAGAATTTTCCATTGAGCCTTGAGAAGAAGGTAACATCAGCATTAATGGAGCTTGACGTGGAGCTTTTCTGGTCTAGCCATGACATGATGATCTCAGAGTTTGTTTCCATTGTGTTCTCTTTCTGTGGAATGACAAAGACTTCATCAGGAATGAGATAGACACCATCTTCTGTGGTCTGACACAGGGAGTAGCTTAGATTCATCACTCTGCCCATGTCTATGTTGCACAGGTTATCCCAGCCTCCACCTGGCAGAACCTCCAGCGCTACCAAATTTGAGTTTTTATGACAATCATTGAGTCCATTGCTGGGACGAATGAGTGGATAAAGGTTGCAGAAATTCATACAACAGCAGAGCATCAGCAGACCGAAGGCTCTTGACTCCATAATCACCTGATGTGCTGTGTAAAAGTGTGTTTCTCTTTCAGAATAGGATCTCTTAATTATAGGGTGTGGTATTGGATTGTGGATGGTGTTTATGTTTATCATTGAACCAGTTTAGGCAATAAATACAATATGCATTATGACATTACTATTTATTTGGTTGAAACCATAAATACTTGGCTCTAAAACAAATAGATAAAGAACAGCAACGTCAGTTTTTAA
This sequence comes from Danio tinwini, assembly GCA_903798205.1. Classification (NCBI taxonomy): domain Eukaryota; kingdom Metazoa; phylum Chordata; class Actinopteri; order Cypriniformes; family Danionidae; genus Danio; species Danio tinwini. The sequence goes on along the minus strand of CAIGQZ010032240.1, from coordinate 1,762,173 downwards.
CTTGCATGGTCCTGTGACAAGTACTTTAATCTATGAAACCGATCACCTTATGACACAATTGGACACTCAAGACTAACACACTCATGTTTATTGAAAGGGTAAGAAAAACCTATTTGTGACTTCCGTAAAAATATTTTGATGATAAAATATTGCAATAGAATATGTATTTTTAAATGATAATAGGGAACATTTTTATTCAGGAAACATTTTAAGGTAAATGTTTGAAAAGGTGTCTTCTGGAGGAATTTTTGAATATTTATCTTTAAATTAAAAGTTTCTTTATGACTTTTCAGTGTTGTTGCTGTTTATGTTTTTTTGTACAATGAATGATTGTTAAGAAACAGATAAAATTGTATGTCATATGTTGTATATTTCAGGAGTTCCCACTTAGATATGCTTGGCGTTTATAGCAGGTTTGGCATGCTGTCCTTTGAGAGAACCCTGAGCTCGGAGATACTTGTGCCCAAGGCTCCCGCCCGGTCAATAAGCATATAAGGGGATCCGAAATCTCCCAAAACGAAGATGGAGCAGTAGGAAAAAAGATATCCATTTATTGTAAGCTTGGATTAATCGGATTATTACTGATTACAGATAAGCAGCCAGTCTTAAGTGTAACCAACATAAACTCATATTAATGTATATTTGTCATCACTTTTCAGTTATAAGTAGTTACACTGCAGTATTAAAAACCATCTGTTTAGAAAACTAGCCACTGCACAACTTGTGTGGTGTTTTATTTTTATTTGCATGTCTTTGTTTCCCACCTTACCTTTCAGTTTAGCCTGCCTAGTTTTATTATTAGTTTAGTTAAGAATAATGACCATAATGTTCTACTGATACCTTCTGCGTGTTTCTATCTTTGGTTCTATTTAATAATTTTTCTAAACGTTACTTCACTAGCTATTTTTTCCCTCCGACTCCTCAACAGCTGACCGGAGTCTGTAACAATGGAACCAGATGAAACCTGTTACTTCAGCTATTTTTTCTGTATGATAAGTGTTTCCTTACTGTAAATTAACTGGTTTGTTCGGAACAACATTGTTACATGCATGTCGAGCACCAGATGTAACCGGTTTCTTCAGCAATTGTTCCAGTATGACAAGTGCTTCATTCCTGTAAATTGACTGGTTTGTTTGGAAACAACATTGTTTCAATGCTGCATTGTTACCTGGCACGGTTTGCTTTAAGGCAAAAATGTTATTAAATGGACCAGAATTGACTGTTTTATGAAAATAGGCTTAAAAAAATCAAGTTGATCAGAGTTCAAAGCTTTATTGTTCAGGATTCTAACTTTCATATGTGTTATATTTACTTACCAATTTGAGCTGTTGTCATTGTCGTTTTTTACACTGGTAAAAAAGTGTGCTTCATAGTGAAATCAATAGTGAAAGCAAACCACTCAAATATATTCTGTGCTGTGTCATTTACTTTGTAACACAAATGCTCTCACTTTGCTTTCAGAATGGTATTATTGTTTTTTTTATGATTTTAAAAGCATTACAACCACAAAAAACATTGTGAGGGCGGACCTGTCAAAATGAAGGACATCATTTATTGAAAATATTCAGTTATGTGACCTCTAGCTATTATACAAATATCCCATCTAAAATATAGCTGTTTTTTTACTGCCTTTTTTTGTATGACAAATAGCACAAATGATAGCTGTGCATTAGGTTAGGACAGATTATAACACAGTTGAACAGATTGTGATTTAAAGCCCAACAAAAAGAGTTGCGTTGCTACAACCATAGAATTTGTTTGAAATGGGTTTGTCTAAATTTTGGTTTTGTCTCTACTAACAGGTACTTGTATTATATTGACTGGGTTAAATAGAATTGCATTACTAAAAAGAGACTGAAATGCAATTTGCATTGACTAAAACAATGTCATTATTTTGTAGACTAAAACTAGACTAAAATATCACCAGTTTTCGTTGACTAAAACTAGCTAAATATATTGATGATTCTAAAATGCTCAGACTTTTAGTCGAGTATAACCTGACTAGGCTAAAAAGAGTATGAAAGTAAAAAACTGATAAAAACTCATATCAGCTTCACACAAAGACAAGTCAAACTAAAATAAAACAGGCCGCAAAAAAACAACACTATGTTAAAAATATTTTGAAGAAAGCTGAAAAACTTGAACCATTGACTTCCATAGTAGGGAAAAACAAATATGTTTGTGTATTTGTGGTATACGCTGTATTTCTTTTGTAACTTTAAAGTTAACAATATAAGAAATTGCTGTGTCAGTGTGTGTGGATTGTGTACATTTCTTAAGGATTCAATTAGTTTGACATTTGTAACAATTTCTGGTAATTGTACTTAGCTTCCCTATAGGATAATGAGTTTGTGGGTTTAGAACTAACAACTGATGGATTTCTGCAGAGACAACACTGTCTGTTGTTTGCTTTTACTGCCTATGGACACCAAAAATAAAAGAAAGAAAAAAGAAATGTACCAGCCATAACAGAGTTCACTTTTTCAACATTCACGGCTCGTTTCAACAATAAACCCTTTTGAATGGTTTGCTTTCACTATCGATTTTGCTATGACACACCCATTTACCTTTGAGAAAGATGAACATGACATAATAGCTCAAATTGCTAAGTTAATATAACACAGTCATGTGTGGAATCCCGGAAAGTAAACCTTGGAACTTCGATCAATTTTTAGCCTGAAACATTTTTCTCTAAAAGTAAATGTCCCAAGCACATTGTAACATTTACAAATTTAAACACTGTTTTGGAACAAACCAGTCGATCTACAGAAATGAAAGCATTTTCATACAGGAAAAATAGCTAAAGTGAACTGGTATTATCTGGTGTTCGACTTGCAATGAGATGGAAATTTATGTTCGAGCTTTGATATAACTGAGAGGACAGCTAGGGGCCAACCAGATTTCTATTACTATGACAGGACATGTACTATGACTTTTCGCGTTTGCACCTCTTCCCCACGTTGCTAATAATTACACAAACTCAATTATTTTTATTAACTTGTGCAATACTTTATAATTTTGTTTGCACACCAGCTACATATACATGCACTGCACAATTATTTCACTGTATGTAATATTGGTAACACTTTAATTTGATGGTCCATTTGAGTATTAGTAGACTGTCTGCTTAATATCTGTTGACACTGACATTTAACAGTCCTTCAACAGGCATTTAACTGACTATAAGAAACTTTGCAACTACATGTCAGCTTACACTAACCCTAACCCCAACCTAACAGTCTACTTATATTCTAATGATAATTAGTTGCAATGTAACTTAAATTCAACAAACGGACCGTCAAAATAAAGTGTGACCGTATTATTTATTATTATATAGTTATTATATTATATAATTATATATTATATAATTCTTTGCAGTTGTTTATTGTTTTGTCTATTTCTATACATTTCTTATTGCTGTGGTTGTTATTGCTTGTATCTCTGCAATGACAATAAAATCTCTTTAGTCTCTTTAGTGGATGTGAATGGCAGCACCCTGAACTGAAATATTTGGCCTCCTGTGGCAAATCGAAGAAACTGTCTGTGATCTGAAGCAATTGGAGCATGAAAATAGCCGTCCGTCAAGTCTATTGTCACAATGTCTTGGGGCATGGTGGCCTGCAATATGTTTGTTGTGCGTAACATTCTGAACGGAGAGTAAATGGAAAAAAAATCCCCCAGGATGAACTTTGGGATCGACATGTTCTATAGCACCTTTGCGCAACAACACCTGAACTTCGTGCACAAGTGCCCGTGCTTGACGTGGATTGTAAACAACTGTCTGTCTCACGCCGGTCTGAACAGGAGCTCGACAGCGAAACTGTATAAGGTGTCCTCTTGAAAGGGTGGTCAAGAGCCACTGATTTGTTATTGATCTCCAACAACTCAATTGACTTTACGTGAAACAGCCCACTGTTGACATGTGTGCATCAACGTTCTCGAAAACGCTTTTCAGTAGAAGTGGGGGGGGGGGATGTCCACATGGTTGGGTCCCACCACGTTTGGGAGGTGGAGGTGAAGCAGGCTGAAAGTTCTGATGATGGACATGTGGAGAAGACCTATAATCAGGTCTTACACCAGCATTATAAAACGAGCAGGTGCCAGAGGGAGCCTTGGTCCCTATGCTGTCCCCACATCTGGGACCGACTTTCAGATACTGACACACGCCGGTCCAACACTTCTTGTGCTGCCGGTCCAAAAATTTGTATGCACGAGACAGTAACTCATCTGTGCGTCTACATTCAGCATTGGGGCAGCATACTTACACACGAATCGCCTCATCAGGAGATACAATAAGCGCTGCCACACTAGCTTCAAAAGGTGGCATACTACAAAGTCCTACTGTTTCTGGATCTTGCATTGAGGCCTGACTTTTCCATTGAGACAGCGAAACTGTATAAGGTGTATTGAACTTTTCCATTGAGGCCTGACTGATCTGACCGTGTAGCTTTGTAGAGTTTTGCAATGCAGACACCAACACAGATGTTACTGTTAATGATGTTACTAATCATTACTCTGAGGCATTGTAAACGATTTTCCTTGTGTACGACACAAAAACATATATTCTCAGAGCCCACTGCCGGTTGAGGGGGATCTAGATTAATATGGGCAAGCATAGCTTTTAGCATGTTTTCCGGGGATGCAAAAACTGAAGACGACCCAGCTGATTTTTCAAATACAGTCTCACTACCAGAGTGCAGATTATCAGCAGCATTCGATGCAGCATCTGGGAACGTTTCAAAAAATGAGTCAGAGGCAGCCACTGACATCACAGCTAATTCCTGTCTTGTGTGTGCGGATGTCAATTGTAACTTAAACTGAACATCCTCTTGCAATGTTGAATTTTTGCCACAAATGGCAATAACAGTTTCACTGTAGAAGCCAGTTGATCAACTTTGCGTGATAGATCAGATGACTTGATAGATCAGATGTTTTTGTGACTTTCCTTTCAGTTAGACAATCAGTTGTCACTGATTAATAGTAACACATTACCGAATACAGATTCTAAACCCGCTAGCCGAGCACAGTATCTCGCGATCATTGTGCACCATGAGATGGCTGTAATCCAATGATCCGTGTATGTAGCGATGTGATTTAATATAGACGAAACAGCTCACGATATATCCTGAAGGCCTCTATAGCAGCAAGCTGCACAGAATATCGTCTAGTTCAACTCAAAACAAGCGAGAATGAGAAAGAGATAGAAGTGATGTGCTAAAGGGTTATTATAGCTTAGGGCACGTCACAAAATACGAAGTGACATCTTGTTATTCGATTCTTGGTCAAGCGTGAGCGTGAGGGGGTTTTCCACTAGTGCATTTAGCACTGCCTCTGGCGGTCTGGAGTGATAGGAAATAGAACTACGTGTGGCCAAGGAGCTGCTGCTGCAAATACTTGGGTATGAAAATATGTTGTGTAATCTAAGTCCAAATTTTTGGACTTAATAAAACAGCAATGGCATTATGAACAAGGGTCTGTTGATCAGCGTTGGTCCAGCTAGCTGGTTTGGTGTGTTCCACAAGTCGCTTCTTGTTGGGTTAACATTAGAGCTCATTGGACCAATTCAGCATGTCGTGCTGTCAGCTGAAGAGAATGCTCTACTGGTTATTCAGCAAGAAATCAGAGCACGAGCGTGACATAGTGAAGTGACATAGCAAGTACAAACAAAGAGTCTGCCTGTAATTTTGCTACATTTCTTAAGTATTTGCAAACAATATGGATTATTGGAGATATTTGCAGGAGCAACTCTCTCTCTGGTGAGTGACTACTTTGATAATGGTACAAAACTCTGTTATGTTTACATTTTGCACGCTCGCTTTGGAAGTTCTAGTCTCCCATTGTAAACACCAAAACAGATACTGCCCTCTGTAGGTGTAGAAGGACGCAGCCGCAGAACACACTCGTTCAGGCGGCTGCCGTCCGTTTGGTGTGTTCACAAGCAGCTTTTTAGTCCAGATGAGACCAGACGCAAGATAGTTTGGCATCAGCTTGGTGTGTACCGACCTTGAGGAAAAGTATCTAGTAAAATATACTGTCATATATTATTAACAGCAAAACTGTTCAGGAAGGGTAGTGGACACATAATAGAGATTGTTGTTTCATGGGTTTTCAAGGAGGGTATAAAGCACTTTCTTAAGTTTATCTAATAGCACTGTTACTCTTGCACTTGAAATTATATCTTGCAAATTTTGTTTGCATATTTCTATTTCCAAATTAGTTGTATTTTAATTTAATGATGAGCAAGTATTTGTAATGAAAGGCTTTTTGATGTATTTGTGCCATCACTGTTTATACTAATATGCATTTTTTTACATACTAGCTATGTTATATTATTTATTACTATTATAAAACAAATACACAGAAAATGTAAATCCAGGACATTGCTCACATTTAGCATTTTATGAAACAAAGATCCCAGTTTTGTGACAGCTCTTGTAAAGCTCTGCTGTAAAAATGGTTTGACTTTAAACTGTTTTGTTCAGAACATAATCAACATGTGTTTCTCTAAATCAAGATTACATTAAAAATCGAATTAAAAAGCAGTTAAATGCATAGAAGAGAATTTTATTCACTACAATTACAAAAACATATTGTTCCTTAAGTCTGACTTTAAATTGTCTGTAGCATTAGTAAAGAAAGTGGGAGAATTATTATTATTCTACAATTAATGATTTTAATATTTATGCTAAGCAAGGATTTACTTTAGAGCACCAAAACACTATGAAAAAATGACATAAGAAGATCACAATATTAATCATTAAAATGTAATATTTTTTTGTTTAGCATTATTGATTACAATTTGTCTTAGTTAATCAACTAATCAAATAAACATTCCTGTTTCCTTAGATTTTCATTGAATGATTTTGACCTAATTTAAAAGCTCACTGTGGCCTCTGCTTACACATCTCATTTTATTCATTAAAACAGGGTTGCTGAAACCACAAACGCAGTCAGAACCATTACAGCAAAAGCTACACCAGCCTTTTCCCAGGTAGACATGTGTGAAGATGATTTGTTAAACTCTGATGTCAGTTAATCTCACCAGGATGCGCCAATGACCACATCTTAGTTTCTCCAACTCTCACCCATGAACACTCTTACTCATTACAGCTACTGTGTTTGTTGCAGAAATGCTGATTACTGGTGGTCTTGTATATGGTGGAAGGAGGACAGGTTTTAACTAACCACCAGGGAATACGTCAGAATGGACACAGTACAAAACCTGACAAGCCATCAATAATGCTAGTGAGATATTGGCTGAACTGAGGTGAACAGCGAAAGTGACCATTTGCAAAAGGATTGCCATAATTCCAGCTGAAGAAGCCTCCAAAAGGTACAGAGAATCTTGTTCAGGTTTCATAACCATTAATCAGGCAAATTGTCATGTCATTTGGCAAGAACCATTAAAAATGTCTGGAGGACAGCTGTTGGATTTGGTCAGAGGGTTTTGTAAATCTGATCCATATAGACCTCCAAACAGGTAGCCAGATTTTTCTTGAGTTTTCTCATTTGAGAAACTGAAATAATCAAAGATAAATTTGTGATATCTATCTCTTCCAATATAAGGTGTATTCTTGTTCTACTACAACAGAACTTAATTTAACAGATTTAAATTGTGTGGAACAGTCCGTTTCACCAGTTGCTGGGTTTTCACTATTTTACCATTACAGAGTCCCTTTACTTCTGATATCAGTGGGGTACATTGTTAGTAAATGCCACCAAAGTTAAAATAAGTTATTGAACCCCTTAGAGGAAGGGTCATTCATCTGGAAGTTCTGAAGTTCTGTTTAGATCATAATAACTGAGTGTCGCATCTAAACTAATGAAGCCATTTAGTATATTGGTTACTGGGAGCTCATGGAATGTTGATGGATAAAAAATTGGGCATCAGCAGCCCAAAATGTCAGCATTTAGTTTTGTTGTGCTCATAAAATAGGTCAAAGAATTATTGTCTGTTTAGATGGTGAAATGTGGGGCATAATACAGATAGTTCCTAAATTTCTCACACACAGCCCATTTTAATGCAAGAAATTCAAGTTTGTCTCTGTGTAGCCAGTAATTTCATTCAGCTGATGAATGTGTTCGAGAGGCATATGCGATGACTCTCAACTTCCCGTCTTGATGTTGATAGAGGATAGCCCCAGGACCTTTCTCTGATGCATCAGTGTGAAGTGTAAATGGTAGATTGAAGTCTCGGTAAGCCAAAACGGTTGGTTTCCTTAACATGTCAATCAGTGTTTTAAGTGTTCTCTGATGTTCAGTTTTCTACTACACAGGAGTCCATGAGGGCAGTTTGGCCTTGGTCTTGGTCTTTATTTGCCTAGACTGAACTGTTTCTGCTTCAGCTTTTGTTTGTAGTAGGTCATAAAGTGGCTTGGCTATGCATGAAAAACCTTGGATAAAAGAATGATGAAACTTAGGCATCCAAGGAGTTTCCTTACATCATGGATTTTCTGTGGAATGTTTCCTTTTAATGACAGAACTGCTTCAAGATCTTTGGGATCTGTTCTGCCTGCCTGGTAAGAGGCAGCCTACATATCAGACCTCATGTTGAAAAAGTTCACATTTTTCTGACCTTAGCTTGACCCCTGTGGTGGGGAAGGCGTGATCGAACACCCAAAAAGGGGGGAAAGCAAGCGGAGACACCGGCGGCTGGTCAGTGGTCCAATCATAAATAATCAGTAACACTTGTATTTTCTAGTGATTGGGCCGGAGAGACACCTTCATAAGGGGAGGAGAAGGAACAGTCGGGAGAGAGGAGAGCCAAGACTCAACACACACACACACATTCACGTACCCAGCACAGAAAAAAATTAAACATTTGTGCTTACCTGATATCGCCGACCCTGTCTTCTTTTTCCCACAAAACGAACTTTACTACAACCCCATAATGTTGAAGAGCTTGAATGACTTTTCGAGTACCTTCCACATGTTCTTTAAAACACTTATTATAGCATAGCACATCATTTAGATATTGAATACAACATTCATCCCTGAGGTAGACCAGCATTTCCTCCATACTGTGCTGGAATGCTGCAGGGGTATTAGACAGGCCAAACTGAATTCTCACCCACTCATAAAGCCCTCAGGGGATTATAAAGACTGTCATATGCCTAGACCAAGGATGGGCAAACTCGGTCCTGGAGGGCCGGTGTCCTGCACAGTTTTGCTCCAACACTAATCAAACACACCTGAACATGCTAATCAGTATCTTCAAGATCACTAGAAATCTATAAGCAGGTGTGTTTGATTAGAGTTGGAGCTAAACTGTGCAGGACATCGGCCCTTTAGGACAGAGTTTGCCCACCCCTGGCCTAGATCAATGGTCTCAAACTCAGTTCTTGGAGGGCCGCAGCTCTGCATAGTTTAGCTTCAGCCACCTCCAACTCACACCTGTTTAATAGTCTAAAGTAGGTTGCACACCAGAAGCGCCGCTCGGCTCGGTGACGCACAGCGCCACGCATTTCAGAATTCTAAACATAGGTTTCTATCAGGGAACACACACTGGCGCCGCAAGTCGGTGGCTGTTCGTGGCGCCCAGCCACGACTCAGGACTCTGTTCACATTTCTGCCATGCCACAGAGCGCCATCTGATTAGTTTAGTTTTAAATAGCATGCGAATTTGCTCATCTGGTGTGTGATACTTTCAACTGTCATGTGCGTGCCGTGTTGCCGCGATGAGCGCCGAATCCGGTGTGTGACCCCCCCCCCTCCCCCCATTAGTCTTGAACACCTTGATTAGTTGGATCAGCTGTGTTTAATTAGGGTTGGACCAAAATTGTGTAGGACTGCAGCCCTCCAGGAATCAAGTTTGAGGCCTATGGCCTAGACCCTTCTGCTATAAAGCTTTTATGATAAGCTCTCCTCTTGGAATAACTCTGTACTGCCCTTGCCTTCTAAGTGTCACTGAAGAAACCCTTTGAGGTCCTCAATTGTCATATCTTCTTTATTCACTAGCCTGTCTTTAAAGGTTCCTGGTTTTGTTATTCGAAAATGCCCCTAATTAATTTTGATTCATTATAAATCAGTTTGATCCCATCATTGATTAGTCTATATTAGTGTATGTAATTTTTTGATATGTAATCGCCAATTTGTTCAGTTCTCCATGTATTTTGAATTCTCTGTGCTGAAGGAAGGAAAGGTCTCTAAGGGAAATTACTTTCTCTGGCATCACTGTGTAGTTTTCTCAAGGTGAATGTTAGGCCTCAGGTGAATGTGTGTGGTCTCAATTTTGTGGTACATTTTGTGTCATTGTATGTTGTTGTGTGGATATTGTGAGATAATGAAGAAGGCTCTTGGTCAGTTCTTCAAAACTTAGGTGTACTATATTTGGGTAAGTGTCTGAGTTTGTATTAGTGGTGTGGGTCAGAAGTAATGGATGTTTGTGTTGCGGGTATAATGTGTGCATCAATATTAGCATTAGCCTCAACAAGATTACACTGATAAACAGGTGCAGCAATGACTTGGACTTCAATAGAGTTTACAGTTTCTTGCAAAATCAACAGTTTAATCATACCTTTATCCTCTGACCCTAGTAATTGTTTACAGTACATAAAAGCATTGATATGTTTGAAGCAACCCCCTTGGTCAGTGGCATCTAGTTCAGAACATCATTTCCTGCACTGAAACAATGCTTTTAGCAATTTGATACAGTTAATTAGCAGACAAGTTGAGTGGACTCTTTCTGATGTTCCACACCAGACTCTTCCTTACTGTATCTGACACGATGGACTTTGCTTACAATCCCTCAGTTCACAGTTGCAGTAAGTACAATTACACTCTTCACCAACATTCTCTTGAGTACAAACTTGGAGCAGTGCATTCATACTTCTGTGATCCCAAAAATCAACAGTCACTGGATAAGCTTTCTATGAACATCAGAAGCCAATTCTGGTGTTCTATTGATTTGTCCTATCTTGTCAGATTGTCCTACCTCCCATTCAAAAAGAAGGTAGCACATTTTGGTAACGCAATGTATACCCATCAGATTTTGTTACTATGCAAATTTTAATGTGGAGTAGTGTGATATAAAGCTGTAATACAGCCCTAATCTACCTAATCCCTAACCCCAATCTCAGAACCATTCAAATACAGTGTTGGTAGCATAATCTGATAGGTTAAAATATCAGGACACCAAATAAGCACCCAAAATCTATTTACGAATCTTTAGTAAGAATAAAACAGAGAGAAACAGAGTTTGTCTTTAGCTGTTATGTCCTCTTTGTTGGCTGAAGAGACACTGTCAGTGTTGCCAGATCGAAATTAACCTAGTTACTATTTTTAACCACACAGCAACCAACACCAGCAGAACCACAACATAACCAGGTCTCATCGAAACACTGCCCCCCTCTCACTCACACACTAATGTTAGAGTATGTTTTACTTTTGAAATAGGGTATAAAGTCGTCCCATTTGGCGTTTTAAATTCTTTTGAAAATAATTAGGTGCTGCTTGTCAATCAGACAAAGCTTCTATGTTTGTTCTAGCTGTCAATTGCGGAAAAAATTATCGTGTCATGATAAACCGATGTGAGTTTAACTGCAGTTGCTTGATGCGCATGCACACGAAGGGGAGTCAGATTTGTCAGAGGAGTCAGATTTTAATACCACTTTCCTTCATCACCTCTTGTGTCTTATAGACCAAGATGGCGGCGCGTACACATCGCGAGGCTCGGCGTCTCTCCAGTTTCCGCGATTTTGCAGTATTTTTCCTGCTCATTTCGGGTCTGTTCGTGCAGAACAGTAATGCCTTTACATCATACACCCGACAGGAGATCTTGGATATTGGTTTGTGCATTTCGGACAGTTTTATCAGCAATCTACGACTCATCCCAGAGATCGCCAGGACACCCGAGGCTGAGCGCTCTGTCCGGCGGGGCGGAAGTGCTCGGAGACTGCGATGCGAACGTAAACAAAGGCGGGGGAAGCGCGGCGGGCTAAGAGCTAAGCTAAAGCTAACACCACACGACTCTCTTTACCCAGCATCTTCCTTGCCAATGTACGGTCCCTGGTGAACAAAATGGATGAGATTAGACTGCGCATCAACCACAGCAAAAGATTATGGAACTGTAATGTCATGATTTTCACAGAAACATGGCTAAACAGCAGGATACCAGACAAGACTGTATCTTTAACTGAGCATCAGACAGACAGAGCGGCGGATGACTCCAGTAAGACCCGAGGCGGAGGATTATGCATTTATATTAACAGAGCGTGGTGCACAAACTCTGTCATCGTTGGGAGACATTGCTCTGTTAACCTGGAATTTCTGATGGTCAAATGCAGACCGTTTTATCTGCCACGGGAGTTCACCTCCACTTTTATAATCGCTGCTTATATTCCACCTGATGCTGATGCAAAGCTTGCTATGAATGAACTTCATGCAGCCATCAGCAAACAACAGACTGCTCACCCGGAGGCTGCTTTTATTGTTGCGGGGGATTTTAATCACTCAAACTTAAAGACAGTGCTCCCCAAATTCCATCAAAACATTTTCTGTCACACACGGGGAAACAAGACTTTGGACCAGGTATACACAAACATGGCTGAAGCCTATGCTGTTACCCCCCTCCCCCACCTGGGTCAATCAGATCACCTTTCTTTGTTCCTCACCCCCCAATACTCACCCCTCATCAACCGTGTGAAGCCATCAGTAAGGACCATCAAAGTGTGGCCAGCGGGGGTAGACTCCACACTCCAGGACAGGTTTCAACACACAGACTGGAGTATGTTTGCTTCCCAGGCTCACACAGACATTAACAGCTACACTTCCTCTGTTCTGGAATACAATAACACCACCATTGACAGTGTTACAACCCAGAAACAGATCACCACATACCCAAATCAAAAGCCATGGATGAACAAGGTGGTGCGCCTCCTGCTGAAGGCACGCAACACTGCCTTTAGATCAGGGGATGCACAGGCCTACAGCACTTCCAGGGCTAATCTGAAGAGGGGCATCAAAAAGGCCAAGCACTGCTACAAGCTAAAGCTAGAGGAGCACTTTTCCAACTCTGATCCTCTGTGCATGTGGCAGGGCATACAGGCCATCAGCAACTACAAACCCAGCCATTCCACACCCACAAATGTCTCCTTCCTGAACGAGCTTAATGACTTTTATGCCCGCTTTGAAAGAGACAATAATGAACCCTACATCAGGATCACTTCCTCAACCGACCACTCACCCATTACACTCACCTCCTCAGAAGTCTACACCGCACTGAGTCGGATCAATGTGCGTAAGGCTGCTGGACCAGACGGTATTCCTGGGCGTGTCCTCAAAGCATGTGCAGAACAGCTCGTTGGGGTATTCACAGACATTTTCAACCTGTCCCTTAACCTAGCAGCTGTGCCAACATGCTTTAAAACCACCTCTATTGTGCCAGTGCCGAAACACTCCAGCCCAACATGCCTGAATGACTACCGCCCTGTAGCACTCACACCCATCATCATGAAGTGCTTCGAGCGGTTGGTCCTGGCACATCTGAAAGACTCTCTGCCATCCACACTGGACTCACATCAGTTTGCCTACCGTGGCAACAGGAGCACAGAAGATGCAGTTTCCATAGCGCTGCACTCTGTACTCACACACCTGGACAATAAAAACACTTATGCACGAATGCTGTTTGTTGACTTCAGCTCAGCATTCAACACTGTCATACCCTCTAAGTTAATGATCAAACTTAGAGACCTGGATATAGACACGTCTCTCTGTAACTGGGTTATGGACTTTCTGACTAACAGACCTCAGAATGTTAGATCAGACCACATTTGCTCCACCACCGTCACACTCAACACTGGTGTACCACAGGGCTGTGTGCTGAGCCC
>CAIGQZ010032240.1:1717658-1742418 GCA_903798205.1 Danio tinwini | reverse complement strand
TGTGTGTGTGTGTGTGTGTGTGTGTGTGTGTGTGTGTGTGTGTGTGTACTGTATATATAGTTGAAGTCAGAATTATTAGCTCTCCTGACTTATTGGCCCTTCTGTTCATTTTTTTCCAAAATTTCTGTTAAACGGAGAGATTTTTTCAACACATTTCTAAACATAAAAGCTTTAATAACTAATAATTTCTAATAGCTGACTTATTTTATCTTTGCCATGATGACAGTAAATAATATTTTACTAGATATTTTTCAAGACACTTCTATACAGCTTAAAGTGGCATTTAAAGACTTAATTAGGTTAACTAGGCAAGTCAGGGTAATAAGGCAAGTTATTGTATAACGATCGGAAAAAATAGCTTAAAGGGGCTAATCATTTTTACCTTAAAATGGTTTAAAAAAATTAAAAACTGCTTTTATTTTAGCTTATCTTTTGATTGTGTTTTTTTCTTATTTTCTGCTGTAATGCACATATTTTATTTCTTACACATGCCTCTGCAAAAAGTGTAAGTAAAATTAAAATTAAAGGGCACCGGTTACCACTTTTTCCAGATTTAATATTTTTTAAATATTTTCCTATTAAAAAAAGTCTTTTGTGTCTCCAGAATGTGTCTGTAAAGTTTCAGCTCAAAATACCTATCAGATTTTTATTTTATTATACCTTTCATAAGATTCTGTTTTAAAGCTCTGAGCAGCAGGTAGCAGTTTTTGTAAACTGTGTCTTTAAGGCTAGTCCTACACGCCCACCGTTTCCACTTACCTGTCAGCAGAGATGTATAAAGTACTAGAGACCCAGACTTAAGTAAAAGTACAAGTGCTCTACCAAAAAAGTGACGAGTAGAAGTTGAAGTACTCTTTAAGCATCATACTTAAGTGAAAGTACTAAAGTATTCAATATTTTTTGTACTTAAGTATTGCAAGCAGTTTATTTAAAATTTTACTACTCAAGTACTAAAAGTAAAAGTACAAGTATTGTGTTATGTAGTTATTAAAGAAAGCAGTTAAAAGATATATTGTTTTGTTTATTTTAAATATCCTTTTTGGGGCATGTGATTAAGCAGAACAAGAACTATGGTTTACGACTTATAATATAATATAATATATATAACAGGGCCGCTGCTGGCCAAAATGGTGCCCTATGCGAAATTTTACTGTGGTGCCCCCACAGAGGAACTAAAACACACAAACATATGTACTTAAACATGTATTTATTTGTTTATATACATACATATGCATTTAAACACTCAAAATTATACTTAAACATTCAAATATTTACATTACAAAATAATAGTTTACATCAAAACAAACACTGACGTGTGTTCTGCAGAAGCATTCCCAATTTCAAACATTTACAAAAGGTAAGGAATAAAACCCTCTCTGTACCTGTAGAGATGAACGGTCCTCACTGCTGCATCCTGTGTCTGTACCTGTGCAGCTGCTGGTGCCTCTGGAGCAGTGCTGGTCATTCCACCTCATTTTCTTTTGTGACAAATTTCAGCATTGAACCTCCACGTACAATACAGAAGAAATTAGTCATTTAAAAAAAACACATGAAATACCATTAAAACAATGGGCTAGTCAAGCACTCTTTATAATGTGTCTAAACTACAACCAAAATGTAGATTTAATTTGCACTATAATGTATGGTGACAAACACTGACCCTTGCTGTCAGTATAAATCACGGAAAAAAAATTACGTCACGTGTTTGTTTTTGCGTTCATCATAAAATGAAATGTTTTAATGTATTTAACAACATATTATCAATATATCTTTTATTTACACTCAGTTAAAGCTGATATTATTAAATAAATGTTAATAATTATTTTGGAGCAACTGAGATGGTGCCCCCCTCCGGAGTTGAGGCCCTACGCAGCCTGCATGCTCTGCATATAGGGAGCGGCGGTACTGCCTGTGCTGTGACAGAGCCATCTGCTGCTCTGGCAGTGATAATGTGGGTTTGGAATGATTTAAAACATTTTTATAATTGTAACGAGTAACGATGCAGCACATAAAAAAAATTTCGGAGTAAAAGTATTAAACTCATCGAAAATATGTACTGAAGTAAAAGTAGAAGTAGGAGAAAAAAAACAATACCTTCTACTTTGTTACTATACATCTCTGCCTGTCAGTGTGCCTTAATCTCATCCCTCTGCTGCATCAGACAACAGACAGATGTGAAGAAGATCTCACGTAACGTCTGTGAGAAATACTACAGTAAGACCTTTAGCAATGAGTATTTGATGCATTTGTTGTGGAGTTGCAACGATGAGTCACACACAATGTCGTTACAAATTTCACGCACACACAGATACACACACACACACACACACAGCGCGGACACGTGCACACACCGACTGCGCGCGCGTTTAGCTTTGCACTCTTTTTGCACGCAAATGTGACAGGATACAGGTTAATATCCACTGCTGTATAGATATCCGTTTTGTTAATATGCTAAATAAACCTGATTTAACATCCACAAACCGGGATTGAAGCGTCTTTTATAATTGTTCTGACACGCTGCTGTGTTGATGAAGTAAAGCTGAAGTAAATCGATGTAATTTATTACACACATGCACTGTTTTAAAACATTTTAAACTGGTAAAACTCACTCTTGGATCACATTTGATGATGATTGATGATCCTAAACTGAACAGACCTTTTATTCCTGGTTGTTTTGAGCACGTCCTGTCTTGTTGATATTATTATACATGTTACTACGGAGACATGTTAATACGCATCTGTCAATCAATTCGGTGGGCGCGGGGACCGCACTCCTAAGTCAAGTTGCGGTTGCTCTCAAAACCGCTCCAATTCATCCACAGCTTTTATGTTGTTAAAAAAAGAAAAGGACGGGGTGTGTTAATATCACCCCAATATGACGGTCTATACATTATACCTACACATATGTCTGTCCAAACAGCTTGAAAAGTAGATTTTTCACCATAGGTGCCCTTTAAAACGCAGGAAAGACAAAGACAGACATGAAAGACTTGGGAGCACTTTATTTTTTAATCCCATGTTTAAATATTAGACATTAGCATGCCCACAAATCACTCAAAAATATATTTTTTTGCTTGTTCAAACTACTTGTTTAAAATGAGCTGAAACAACACAATTCTTAGATTTCATTGGGACAACTTAATTTTTTATGTTTAATCTACATAAATTAGTTAAAAGTGTTAAGTTAACTGAATCAATTTGTGTTGGGACAACATGATTGAATTGTGTGAAACCCTGCAATTTTTACAGGGATCTTTGACCAATGTACTGGAGGTAAATGAGCTTATGTTACTCGGAAATCACCTAAGAAAAACTCTTTAATACTCATATAGGGTATATGCAGAAGGACTTTTAATTTTGCAGTAACCTGGGTCAAGCGCTTCAGCTCTTTTAAGGTCTGTTTTATTTCAAAATTAACGGTCTCACCCGTGTGATAGATATACAATTTAAAGTGGGTCTCAGACTAGACAAGAAGCACTGCATTATATTCAATTTTCCCGCGCCATGCTCTTAAAATATTTATTTTACTCAACAATTTTGAGTAGTATTCTCATGGGTGTGTGCATGTAAACGGCTTTTCATATTGTTTTACGCTTGAACAACTAAATGCTGGTCTATTTAACTGATTGTTTTTTTAAATTACATTACAACATTGATGCTGTAAAAGGAATTAAATAAATTTGAAAAAGTCACATTAACCATTCCCCAGGAGTTTATTGACATGGGAAGAAACCACTAGTTGTGGATATACCCTATTCCACTGTGAAGATCTGTCTCATATGTGCCAACTGAAAGACCTCACATATTCCGCTCAGTGTTGCCCACACATAAGTTGCTTTCAGATATGTGTTCTGAAAACAGTGCTGTAAATAATTTGCTCTACTTGAACTGTAACAGTATTGTTGTTTATGTCCATATTTTTGTACTGAGTTTTCTAAATAAAGATAATTCACATATTTGCCTGATTTTAATGTATGATTGTTTACAGATTGATGTGCACTATGGCTAAATAAAATCCCACTCAATTAATATTTTTAAACATTGGATTAGCATAAACAGGTGCTCGAATTTCATCTTAAAGTGCTGCAGAGCATAACTTTAAGATTTGAAACATGTTGGTGCAGTAGGTGAAACATCATGCTTTGCAGAGCCAGAAAAAATAATCTGTTTTATTACAACATATCAAACATCAACTTGTAAATTTTTGCTTGTTAACATCACCCATTTTCATACTACAAGGTTACTTGCCAACATAAAAAGCACTTATTTGAGTTGCAGTTACCTTAAACATCTCAGGTTATGCATGATATGATAAAAAAATGACCCTAAAAAGTACCCCTAAATGTTTTTGTTTCTATGTATATATAGAATGGTGGATAAAGTTTACAGATTGTTAGAAAGCATTAATCTGAATAGGGTTAAAAGTTAGCATCAAGATGAAGTGAATTTAGTTTGTGCACACTTGAATCCAACGCAAAATCAACAGTCACAATTTTTTTGCGATCCTGCAAAATTCTTAAACACAAAATAATGGCAAAAAATGTAAATGATCTCATAAAACATCCCATTCCAAAGCATAAAATCAAATTATATTTAATTCAGTTTGCAATTAATTGTTTTACATGACTTATAGATATTGAATACGCAGCGCGTGTGATGTATTTGAGTGTCTCTCAAAAAATGACATCTCACCTGAGCCCTCACAATCTTTACATTACATGGAAGTGGGGTAAAATTGTTTTGCAGCCTGTGCAGTAAGCAGATGGGGAGAAGCACTAGTGACTTACATGTGAAGACAATGAAAAGATGCATTATTTTACAAAGAAATTTACTGTAAAATAATGGAGATTGAATTACAGAAATTTACCAGAAATTTGAATTTAAGGAAATTTTTGGAATTTAATGTCCGTTATTTTACGGTAAATTTCTGGAATTTAATGGCCGTTATTTTATGGGTTTTTTTGCTGGAAATAAACCGTAAAAAATTACGGATTTTTTTACAGTGTACTGGATGTATCTATTTGTCTAATCATATGTGATGTGGTTACATGCTGAAATTTGACAAAAATGAAATTTCTAAAAAATAAAATAAAATCTAGTTCATGGATTATAAGCTTGCTGATGTATTAGTAAACGTGTTAGGCAGATTTGAACAACTCGTTGTGCATTATCATTGTCCTGTTGTTCACATGCATGTGTCAAGTTAAAAGCTGTTAATCAAACACATTTGTAAATGATTTCATATTGTTTGGAAAATTAGATGCAAGTTTGTTACACACCACACCCTTTATCTATGTAAAAGTAATCTGCAGATATATTCTTAACACTGTAGGTCTTAGGATTCTGGTGAATATCTGCTACATCTAGGACCTGTCAAGTGATCATCACAAAAAGCCCTGTAGATGAAATAAAAGATCCCTCTCTGTAATTTACATCTGTGGATGTGCATCCCCCTTTCAGGACTGATCACACATCCCCCCACAAAATCATCATAATTAACATCACTGTCCCAAACTTCAAATTTCAGTTGATGACCAAACTCAATTGACCCAAAATTAAAGTTGGTGTTCCAGTCAGGGTCATTATTGTCCAGAATTACCTCAGTCTCCTTGTATATACCATTGTACCAAGCTTTCACATAACCATCAGAGGATGAAAAATAATCTTCATTCATGCCTCGGGCTCCCATCATAAACACTACTAATCTGCCACGACCAGCTCTCAAAGGACAGCAGTTTTGATCTAGATTTGACATTTTAGAGCATCCTTCATATTCCCTGTGGTCTACAGAAATCGCATTCTCTTCAATATATTGTGTTACTGCTCTTTTCAGATTGGCACCAACCTCAGGATCCACCACCAGATGATGGAGAGGGAAAATAGCATATGAAATAACATCAGGGTTGTCATGCAAGCTCTTTCTCCATTGTGAGTAAGCTTCAGCTGGGCTTTGGTTTAAAACAAGCTCTGGGAAGTATTTTTCTCCTCCCAGCACCTCTGTCTTATGTGTCATGAAGGTCTGGTAGAAACCCATGCCCATTTCTTCCGTAAGGATTTGAGAACATTTGTTAGAAAATGAGGCTGTGGCTTGCTGGAACCCCAGCTCTATCATGAAATCCATGTTCAGACAGTGTTTAATGTCAATTTCCGAGAAGCCCTTCAGGGTTGCAAGACATGTCCGAAAAGCCGTGACCCGCCTCACTCGCCCTCCCAGATGGACTTGGCGTATGTAATGAGTACCGTAGGTTTCAATAATTTTTTGGTACAGGTGTTTTGTTTGGTCATCATACTGTGTTGGAAGTGTTTGGAGATGTTTTGAGAATTCAGTGCTGAGCTCTGGGTGGTCTCTTACTCTGTATCTATAAAATGAAGAAAATGTTTTTGTCAGTATCATGCGTGTGACATTTAAATCAAAATGTCCAAGTGTGTGTGTGTTGTCTTTTATTTTTTTTTATTATTTCACACTAATATTCAGTCAAAGAAAAGAGGAAAGTACCCCTTAGCATGAGTTACTTGAAATGTCACTTACTTTTGCAGTTTTCAATGTAATTTCTGCAAATGTACTTATTCTCAGACCATCAAGATAGGGAACTTTTCTTCCTTCATAGATCATTTGAGATTTATAGCTGAAATCTTAGTGCTTGGTGATTTATTAAAAAAAAAAAAAAACTGGTTACCTGGTACTCACTGCAAAACCACTTAGGGAGAGCTGGGCTCCAGCAAGGGGGAGCATGATGAAGCTTGCTGCACTTCTTCTACAACTGATGTCACTGGGAGTTAGGGGCGGATTTAGTGATATTGGGGCCCTAAGCAATTCCAGCCAAGGGGCCCTAAAATTCTAAAATGCGCCTTTTGTACTTTAATTTTTTTAATTATTAGTTTGCTGTTTTTTCTTATATCTTTCAATCTCCTTTTCTACATTTTTCTTAATGCTAAATAATAATAACATGTAAAGCCCCCTGTAAAACTTTTGAAACGATTTGTTTTCTTAAGATGGATTCCCAACTAAAAATAATAAACAAACTATTTTGTTTTAAAAACTAAATCTTTACTGATTTAACTGCTGGACTGGTCCATGATTGAAGGTGGGGGACACATTTCCTCAGATGTGATAATTATGTTCAAATTTAAATTTCTAGACTCTCACCGTACAACATATGATAGTAAACAATGTTATATATATAATTTATAGGTATCATTTATACTTCTAGGTATTTATTTGGGGGCCCTCAGATTTCCTTGGGCCCTAAGCGGCCGCTTAAAGGTGCAGTATGTAAGTTTGACACACCTCAAATTGATATATTAGAAATGGCTTCTATTTCTCACAGATGAAAAACAGAACCTATGACAGTGATCACCTCAGGAAAACTTTGTTTGGTTTATTCAGTGCTAAATGCTAACAATGTGAGTTTGAATGCCATTTTACATGACATTTATTGCCATATACTGAAAGCAGCAGCAGATAATTCACCTCAGATCTTGAAAATACAATAAACTGTTTGAAATTAAACTTTAGAACTAAACACATATGAGTGATTCAGCATCTGCATTTATTGATGTTTAAGAGGGTTAACATGTATTAAGCAGATTCTAAACCTTACAGTTTCGTGAGTGAGTGCATATTCTGTGCTTCTGAATGGCTGTATTTAAACTTTTGTCGTGTTTCATCTGGTGCAAACAGCCAAACTGCTCCTCACTGCGTGTCTCATCACAAAGCGTGATGAATATTCACAAAGCTGACGTTCCTAATATTTATATTATTTGCTAATTAATATAACCTCATGTGGAACTTAATCTGTCTCATTTCGACATCTGATACTGTCCATTTTGGTCACGGACGCATGCTTTCAGAGCCTTTCTGAATGAATAAATGAATGAATGAAATACACCGTTTTGCAACAAGGCAACCCGGGGTGCTGAATTATAATTGGCTAAACCAGCATTGTGCAGGTTAAATTTACCTAAACAAAGACAGCGTTCCGGCACGGAAAAAACATTTTCAAAGCAGAATATTTGACTTCAGCATTGTTTTTCAGTTAAACAAGTATGTTCATTTATGATGTTTCTTAAATATCTGCAGACATATTATGGCATTGTTATGCTTTAGAAGGGTCAAAAACTTACATACAGCACCTTTAAATCCACCCCTGCTGGGAGTTGGGGTAAGGGGCGGGGTAGGTGTACTTATTAAAACAGCTTATAAGGAGGAGAAGCTGGAGCTCAAGCTTCCCCTCATTCACTGAAAAAATTATTCAAAGATAATTCCTTGGATTTACTTAATTTTTTAAAGTTCAGTAGTTGTAAAGAATTTATTTGGGCTGAATTTAAACAAACAAATTAAGTTGAACATTACTCAATTCAATTTGTTTGTTTAAATTCAACACATTTAAATTGTTTGCAAAGATTTTGCAGGCATCATTTTTTTCAGTGTTGGAGCTTTGCAGCCAGCAGCGTCTCCTGGCTACTAACAATGTGTAATCCAAATTTTTTTATATCCTGTACATCTTCTTATGATACATTGAGTTTTCATGGAGAGAAACTATCAGTGTGTGCAAGATACTGAATGCTATTAAAAATGGTATGTTTAAACCACAACCTCTGCAAACGATGAGTGCATTCATAGAAGTGTGCAGCATCAGCTTCCTGTCAAATAATGACCTGCACACTGACACAAGCTAACACAATAAAATATATGTGCTAATCCTGGGAACTACAACTTTTTAGAAAAAAAAAGATTTTAATCATCATAGTGTATCATTTAAAAGTCATATTAATATCTGAATGAGGTTATTAGTAGAGATGTCCCGATCAGGTTTTCTTGAATCATTTGATTTTAAATATTTACCAAAACCTAATTCAATACTTCTATCAAACATAAAAATAATAAAGAAGAGTGAAGAAACAGATGCAGGATGTTCCTTATTTTTTAATTAATTCACCTTATTTTAACATTCAACAACTCCATTAATAAACAGAGCACTTCTGTGAGGTAGCTTAAACAATTAATTAATAAATAACATAAATTCTTCACTTTTGGACTTTAGTGCAACAGCAAATGTAATAAAATCATATATAAAAACAAATAGCACCTCAACTTTAAATACCCGGCAGCCAAATTTACATATCTCCAAGTTTCCTATGGCAATGTTGTTGTTATCAACTTTATAATACCTCCAGACTGCAGACATCTTGCGCTGTACGCTTTAAGCTACTTCAATGTTCTACTTTGCCAGCATTTAACCAATAGCGTCTCTGCAACAAAGTGTTGTCATGCCACATATATATATTCGACATTCGAGTCCTGATCGTGAGGTAATGTCCAATTCCGATCAAGTCTGAAACCGCGTGATCGGGCCTATTTCCGACCTTGTGATTGGAACTGCACAGCCCTAGTTATTAGTTAGGCTAGATTTTTCAGAATTTTGAGAAATGGACACTATTGCATATAGTGTGTAGAGCAGTTATTTAAATACAGAGTGTGTTTTCAAAAAATGTGTCTCTCTTTATTTATTTATTTATAAACCCAGCTTCTAACAGCTCCATTGTTCTGTTTGCTCATAGGACATACCTGTAGTATGTACAGCTGATTTCGTGGAGGGCAAAAGTTGCCTTATCCTTTGCATTCTGAGAATGGGCAAATTGAGCAATATCTGATCGACTCCCTCCAAAAATCTCCCTTCCTGTGTCATCCAGGGTAAGATCCATTTTCCAGTTGTTATTAATGAGTGACGTTGAACTCTTCATGAAAGAGTCAACCGAATGATAAAGAGCACTAGAAGGCTGTGCTGTAGTGCTGAAGATACGCCAGTCCAGCACTGTTGAGAGGATTTTCTGCATCTGCCCTCCCTGCAAGCGATTCTTGCAGATGGTACAGGTACCGTTGTCTGAGTATGACTTGACATTGATCACAAAGGCACCTTTACGGCGCATCTTGACTACGTCAAAGCCTTCTCCTGCCAGATTGTAACCAGGTACAAATGGAGCTTTTTCACATTCTGCATGAGAGCCAATGTGACAAGCTGAACTTGAGTCCAAGTGCACCAAACATAGAGAAATGCAGAAGAACACATGGAAAATACAGTGATTTGTTTCCATGACTAGAGGAAAAACACAGTTAAGTTCCCGTAAGATTGGGGAATAATTTAAGCACAGTGCATGCACAATTCAAATAATATTGCTTATTTATAAAATGTTGATATTTTAATAACTTTGAGTTGAAAGTGCATTGAATTTCCTCAAATATTACTTAAAATGAAGTCTTACCTGCACAGAGTATGCAACAATCTCAAAAGTCCCCTTCAATGTTGTTCTCCATAAAATGCTGTCTCTTTTTATTGTGAATTTCATTGGCATGGTGTCATTTTCCAGAATTCTGCTAAAGACACGCCTTCTGAAAACATGCCATTTGGCAAAAAGTATCTTACTTTCTGGTTTGTTCTGTCCTGTTTATCTTTTTATCCAATGACTGGCTTAATTTAAAATTTAATTTATGGTTTTGTTTTGTTATTTTATCTCGCAGTCGGGGAAGGTTTTCATGTGACTTTAATATGAATGTCATGATTTAATAAGTTTTAGCACTTATCAATGATTATACCATCAAGATCAAAATGATAAAACTTGATATTTTCAGAAATAATGTAGTCTTAAAATGTGAAGACTATTTCATTTTTATTACCACCTTAGTAAAATAGTGTTTAACAAAATAACCAAAGCACTTCAAAAACCTTTTTGTGAGTGTGGGCTTTTTGTTATTAATATTAGATAACAGCAATGAAATTCAAGACACAACATAGAGACAATGTTAGCAGAGTTTCAGCATTGACCTGGTGAACAATTGTAGCTACAGTGTTAAAGCAGTAACCCATGACGTGGAATGTATTATCCTGTCATCATTGTGGACGACAAGCCTTTTTGGGGGACTTAAATGTGTTTGTGATGCTGAAAGGGTGAACTATTTAGAATGACCAACTTCTCAAACTATGGATGAAAGGGTCTCCATTTACCTTCATCTGACCATCTTGCTTTTGCTGGGTTTTGGTTAAAACTAGAATGTTAAATAGAACTTGTCAGGCAATATAATGAATTTACCAGCAGGTGCCAGATTAACACCTATAACTGTGAGGAATTTGAAAATGTCAAAAATTTAATATTAGTTATATATATATCAGAATAGATGTAGCTCATGAAAACATGCTTTAAAGTACTCTTTTACTTTTGTTGTGATATCCTCAAATTAGACTAAACAGAGACCCCAATGACTATACATTCATTCATTCATTTTCTTTTCAGCTTAGTCCTTTTATTAATCTGGGGTCGCCACAGCAGAATGAACCGCCAACTTATCCAACATATGTTTTACGCAGTGGATGCCTTTCCAGCTGCAACCCATCACTAGGAAACATCCATACACACTCATTCACACACATACTCTACAGATAATTTGGCTAACCCAATTCACCTATACCACATTTTTGGACTTGTGGGGGAAACCGCTGCACCCGGAGGAAAGCCACGCGAACACGAGGAAACCACCGCGAACACAACATACAAACTCTACACAGAAATGCTGACCCAGCCGGGGCTCGAACCAGTGACCTTCTTGCTGTGAGGCGATTGTGCTACTATTGCAGTGCATGTTCAAATTTACATTCCTTAAGTGAATTTGGCATTGAGATACTTGTTTTTTAAGATTACTTGACATATACATTTGGTTAAGATAAAATATTAGAAAATAATAATACTATACTGCCACAGCTATTACTTTGAATTATACACCTTTCAATTACAAGTCCAGCTACCTAACCAATAGGCCACACATGCCCTGATTTGCTTATACTGATAATCATTGCAAGGAATTTTGTAAATAACTTTTTTTTTCTTTTTCTTTTAAAACTAAAACTTCTTTCATACCAACCACCATGTCCTTGTCATCATTGTTTAATTTGATTATGATTTATCTTCATGAAGTTTTATCACCATAATGTAATTTTTTGGAATTGGGCTAATAATGAAAAGACATGCCATGTGAAAACATGCTATTTGGCAATAATTATCTTTCCGGCTTGTTCTGGCTTGTTTTTGTCTTTCATCCAATGACTGGCTTGATTTTGAATATAATTTATTGTTTTGTTCTTTTACCACACCAGCTGTGCAGATGTGGTTGGTTTTCACAAGACTGTCTAAGTGAGGATAAGGCAAAGGTCTTGATTGCTGTTTTATGATCAATATAAAGTCAAAATTAGAAAACAATCTATAAACCCTTGATTTTTTTTCAGAAATAATTTAATCTTCAAAATTGGAAGGAATTTACATGTCATGACTACGCTTGTGAAAATGGTGTTTTACAAAATACCCAAGGCAATTCAAACAAAAACTTTTTATTGCGTGTTATTTTGTGATCAAAATATTAATGATTGCAGCACAAAGAAATTTATTTTATGACTATGCTAGCCTTAAGGGTACCAATATGCCAGTATACTCCAGATCAATGACAGACTTGTGAATTACAGACAGTAACAGATTGCAGTGCATTTCCAAATTTACATTTCTAAAACTATATATGAAGTTATATATATGAAGATTATTTATATGAAGATTATTTATATATATATAAACTTTAAAAAATGTACAACAAAAGCAAATCAAGAACAGCAGAGCAATCAAACAATTACAGATTGATGTTTTTATTTGTGCAGTTAAAATCAATACAATGTTTAAATCAATGTAATTTTATCACTTTAGGAAAAACATTTTGAAGTGAAAATTTTAGTTTTGCAGATTAGTTGAAGTATATTAATTTGGTTGAGATAAAACATAAGAATTTACTAACACTAATACTACTTTAATGCTACCACAGCTAGTACTTTGATTATAGTAGTGAGATTCATGACAAGAAAACTTGTAAATAACCTTAAAAAAACTAAATACATCCTTTAAAGCCACCACCTTTTCAACCATTGCTCAATTTGATTACAATTGTGTGATTACTGTTATTGATTATATTGTTGTAATAACCTTTCATAATGTCTACATCAACCTTATGTTGTGAAAACAATTGATCCTGACACCACAAGGGCAATCAGAACTATCAGGCCATAGGTTACACCAGCATTTTCCCCTCCAGACCGCTTAAACACTTGATTAATTTCAACAGGATTTGCTGGTTGCCACATTCTTAGATTATCCAACTCTCACCCAGGAACCATTACCTTCTGTCATTACAACTACAGTGTTTGTCACAGTCATACCAACCAGTGGTGGGCTTGTATATGGCGGAAGGTTAACCGGTTTTAACTGACCACCACTGAACACACCAGACTGAACACAGTACAACACCTGACAGCCATCACTGATGGCAACGAGATGTTGGCTAAACTGAGGCGGACAACGAGATTGACCACTTGAGAGAGGGTTGCCAGATTGGCAGCTGAAGAACCCACCAAAAGGCACAGCTGATTTTGTTGCTTTGACATAATCATTGCTCAAACAAACCATTATTGCTTTAGATAGAATTGGTTGGACAAAGAAGTTTGGAGGACACGTATAAGATCTGGTAAATGGATTTTCCATTGATGGTCCGTACAGTCCTCCAAAGAGATAACCAGAATACTCAGGGATTTTCTGAGTAGAGTAACACCAGAGAGTGTCCACTTTAGCACGGCGGACATAGTAAACATCATTACATGTTTGGGAACAACAAGTAGACAACCATAAGAAACCACAGGAACTGCAGGAATTTTGGCATTCATAACGGGTATAACCTCTCTCTATTATCTCGGAGCGTAAGAGTGTGGTGTTGTACTGTTGAGAGCAAGAATAACCACCGGTGGCTGGATTTTTCTGTGCCATTTCATCACAAATAGTGTTTCCATCTGAAGTCAGTAGAGTGCATTGTTGGTAAATGCCACCAAAGCTAAGATTGGTGATCGGACCCTCACATGACACATCATCTATATTTGCCTGGAAGTTGAAGTTTTTGGAATCTACATTTACACAACCTGGAATGGTGTTCACTTTATAGTATTGCTCTGCAGCCTGAGAAACCAACATAGCTAACTTATGTACTACAGGTTCGGGGATGTCTGTAAATGTTGATGGATTAAGAAAATAGTGCAGCGGCAGCCCAGAGCGGTCAATGGCCACTAGATTATTAAGCGTACTTTCTTGCCACTTCTGCAGAGTCATGCCTGGATAGAACAAAACTCCTCCGTGGCTCTGAATTAATGAATATGTGATGTTACCCTGATAACTGCTGTTTTGAGAGCTTTTTTGGCCTCCACTGTAACCAGGATCTAATTTAACTTTGTCAAAGAAGTTAAAGCTTGCTGAAGCAGAAACAGAAGACAAGTCTAACTGATTCTTCAGGATATAAGTCATTTTTAAATAATCCTCTTGCACCAAACTGGCACCTGCTTCAACACTTGTGATGACATGGGTGCCATAATCAAGTATGAGTTTCTCTGACAGGTAAGTCGCTAGACGTGTTTGATTGCTTTTAATAGCTTCTGCAATTTCCTCTACTTGTTGAGCAAAGCGAGAGTCCAGAGGGAAATTAGGATATGCCTTTACTGTGTAGAGATGATTACGTACCTGGAAAATAAACAAAAGGACTTAATGAAAGTAGTGTTCCCCTTCGGGAGGGGAACTTCAATGCTATGTGGAAACTTCCACTATGGGGATTTCATTCAGAAAGCCAATCATCTGAAAGAGTATGTAAACGGGCCAATGAAATGCCAATGAGTTGGCAGCTTCAGCTTGCGCACCTGATGCTCGTTGCAATCAATTTGCTATAAGAGCACAGCACGCGCAAAGCCAAGCATCATTTTCACTTCAGAGACTTCAACAGCCTTCTGAGAGAGTCGATGAGGGTTCCTCCAGCTGAGTTTCAGACAGAGAGTGAACGAGAGCGATCTCCCGGTCCAGAGTGTGTGACACGCAGCGGCAGACGGTCGAGCTGGGTTTCTCCCTTGCCTGGCGTCCTTTGGGTCCGGTCCTCCAGAGCGGTATGTATTGTTGCGAATTTCCTAAAAGAGCAACACAGTCGTGCAGCACGTCTTTTTCAAGACGTCGCTCCGACTGTGCGTTTCTGGATGCGGTGGTTTCCTGTCCTCGGATGATGGGCACGAGCACTGCGTTTCATGTGTGGGGGTCCAGCATGTTAATGCGGTGCTCGCGGGCAGTGCATGCCATCACTCGGTGGCATGTCTGTTGCGCAGTTAAGATCGCGGTTCGCTCTTGCAAAAGAGCCACCCACCCCAGTTGTCCCCCGCTCCGCGGTGGGAATTCGGGCAGATCTGAGGGTTACAGTGAGAGTAAATCTGCCGCCCTCGGGCTTGTGGACCTCTCGCTCCTCCACACGCTCCATCCAAGCTTCGAGTGAGAGAAGCGCTCCATCTTCGGATGGCCGCCCTCTCACTTGATGACACCGAGGCTCAGATGTCCACCGCTGCATCGGAGGCTGGGCTGTCATGCTCTGATGAAAGATTTTCGCCCCTCCGCTCCCTCCCCTCGGGAGCGAGCGCGGCGGCGGCCGATCTTGAAACAGGCATGATAACCGTGCTTTACCGGGCTGTTTCGGTCGTGGGTCTGGAGATGGTTTATCCCCCAGCCCCGCGGCCGGACCGACTAGATGGGTGTATGTGGAGGATTAAAAGGCAAGACCTTCCAGCCTCCCATCCCTTTCTTCCCGGAAGTGCACAGTGGGCTCACGCAGTTTTGAGGGCATCTTTCTCTGCCTGATCTGCGTGCGCCTCCGCCTCACCACCCTTGATGGTGGAGCAGCCAGGGAGTATGAGTCGATTCCCCAGATTGAGAGTGCCATCACGGGCCCGCGTGGTGCCTCCTTCTGCTGTAATCAGCCTCAACTCCCGTCCAAAGCGTGTTGGTCCTCTGCCTCCTGAGCCAGAGCCCACACAGCCGCGGACCACGCTGCTTCCACCCTGCACGCCAGGGTCCATGCGCGCGCACTGGCCCAGCTGCACGAGAGTGGTTCCGACCTAGGCTTGTTACAAGCCCCGCACCGCACCCGACTGAGCTCCACGGACCTTAAGTCCGCTGTGTGTGTCCCGGGAAGTACGATGGCCACGTTAGTGGTCCAGGAGCGCCACCTCGGGCTAAACCTGGCAGAAATATGCGCGGTGTCGACAAAGTTCACTTTCTCGACTCCCCCATATACCAGTCTGGCCCGTTCGGCGACACCGTTGGTGGATTCACCCAGGAATACACGGCGGTGCAGTCGGATACGATGGACCATCCATCGGCGGGGATGTAAGACCGCTCCCCCCCGCCGAACCATCCACATCCACTGCTTGTCGCTGAGAGCGCCCGTCTACGAGTGCTGCTCCGCCCCCGCCTGCGCCTCTGGCCAGCGACAGCGCCGAGCACCTCACAGGCAACCAGCGCTCCTCGTCCTAGAGTGCCGTTAAGTCCGGTTAACGGACCGCGAAGCGCTCCTGAGACGGGCCATTTGGAGAAGAGGGAACCTGCTCTCTCCCCGGTGGGGGGCCGGGCTCCTCAGAGAGAGCATTTTTCCCTTCCCTGGATGTGATAGCCCGAATACTGCCAGTCTGGGACGCGATGAAAAGCCTTTCAGCTCGCAGGATCGGTGCACTTCGCCAGTGGCTCACGAGGTCTGCGAGGACGGTCTCCTTTCTCTCACACCTCCAGCCCTCCCCTCCAGAGTCTGGGTGTAAGGTGAGTGAATCTCTCGCCTCCAGCACTTCCGCGGGACCCTAGCGCTCCCCGGATCAGCACTCCTACTCCGCGCTGCCCCACTGCTGGTACGTCAACGATCGTAGTGATGCAGTCATTAGCGAGAGCTCTGCCTGCCTGATTAGCGCGGGCCAGCCCTTCGCGGTGGCTCATATGCACGATCAGACTCGGCTACGCGATTGAATTCGCAAACGGCCTCCCAAGTTCACGGGTGTGTTTCTCACCAGGGTCAGCCCTGTGCCCGCCCCTGTCTTGCGAGAGAAGATTGCTGTCCTCCTGGCGAAGGATGCAATCTAACCGATCCCTCCAGCCGAGATGGAGAGCGGGTTTACAGCCTGTACTTCATCGTACCAAAAAGAGCAGTGGGCTATGGCCAATTCCAGATCTGTGCGTTTTGAACCGCTGTCTGCACAAGCTGCCGTTCAAAATGCTTATGCAGAAGCGCATCCTCTGGTGCGTTCGTCCTCGGGATTGGTCTGCAGCAATAGACCTGAAGGACGCGTACTTCATGTCTCCATACTCCACGCCACCGTCAGTTTCCGCGGTCTGCCTTAAGATCGAGCCTGGCAGTACAAGTCCTCCCCTTCGGGTTCTCTCTGTCTCCGCGGGTCTTCACCAAGCTCGCAGAGGGGGCCCTCGCGCCCCTTCGGCTCGCGGGAATCCGCATACTCAATTATCTCGGTGACTGACTGATTTTAGCCCTCTCTCGGGAGCAATTGATTATGCACAGAGACAAGGTGTTCCAGCACCTCCACCTATTGGGGTTTCAGGTCAACCGAGAAAAGAGCAAACTCGACCCTGGGCAAAGGATCTCTTTTCTCGGGTTGGAGCTGGACTCGGTCACCATGACAGCGCGCCTCTCCTGAGAGCGCGCTCTGCTAATGCTGAACTGTCTGAGAGAGTTAGACAGCAAAATAGTGGTCCCACTGAAATCTTTCAGAGGCTCCTGGGGCATATGGCATCCGCAGCCGCCGTCACGCCGCTCGGATTGCTCCATATGAGACCACTTCAGCACTGGCTTCACGATCGAGTCCCCAGACGCGCATGGCACGCGAGCACACACCGGGTGACTGTCACTACGCTGTGTCGCCGCGCCCTCAGCCCCTGGAACGATCCCTCGTTCCTACAGGCCTGAGTGCCTCTAGGACAGGCGTCCAGAAATATTGTCGATTTGACAGATGCTTTCCAGCACGGGCTGGGGGGCCGTGTGTTGCGGGCATGCAGCCACGGGCTTGTGGAAAGGAACCCAGTTGCATTGGCATATCAATCGCCTAGAGCTGTTGGCAGTGTTCCTCGCTCTCCGCCGTTTTATCGGTGCTGGAGCGACAACACGTGCTGGTCAGGACGGACAGTACGGTGGCGGTGGCGTATATCAACCGCATGGGGGTATCCGCTCTCGCCGCATGTCTCAGCTCGCCCGCCGTCTGCTCCCCCGGAGTCATACGCGGCGCAATCGCTGCATTCTGCATTCCATTTTTCTCAACCGTGCAGCCATCCGCTCTCACGGCAGTTTCGCCTGGGAAAATGGGGACTCCACCCCCGACTGGCCAGCTGTTATGGGCTGCGCCTTTCTCTCTAACTCAGAGATTTGTGCGCTCTCGCTTGAGTTCCCCACTTGGCGAACCCTGTAAAGTCCACTGGCTTACAGCTGGCCCCGGGGGTGCGTAATACGCATTTCTCCAGTGAGCCTACTCACACAGATACTGTGTAAAGTCAGGGAGGTCGAGGAACAGCTCTCGTATTGCGCCTCTCTGGCCCAATCGGACCTGCTTTTTACTCTCCTCGTGATGGCCCCTCCCTGGCACATCCCCTGGAAACAGGGGACAGGCACCGTTTGGCACCCGCACCCAGATCTATGCCTCACGTACGGTTCATAGATGGAGTGCGGAGGACTTAGGTGACCTACCGATTAGGTGGTTAACACTGTCACTCAGGCTGCGCACCCTCTACGAGGCATGCCCACGCCCTGAAGTGGAGTCTATTCGCTGTGTGGTTAACTTTTTCCCCGAGAAGGAAACCCCGAACATGCCAGATCAGAGTGATGCTATCCTCCTTCAGTTGACTGGAGCTAAGGCTGTCCTCTCCACTCTGAGGGGTTGGCGTTACGATCATCCCCGCTCTAAGGATGCGGCGATGGCGGCGCGCTGGGAAGTATCGTCTCATCATCCAGTTCCCAGAGGCGCGAGACATGAATATTAATTATTCCTGTTTCCCTCTCATACCCACTTGGAGATCTCTTTTAGGAGAGGTCTGCTCGATCACTCGACTCAGTATCTTAAGATTTCTGTCCAGGTAGACAGCTCTGCTGGTCGCGTTCGCATCGGCCAAATGGGTGGGTAACTGGGGGCATTTTCGGTCAGCGAAATGTGCCAGCGTGTTGGGCCGGCCCACTCTCACGTTTACCTGAGACCCCCGCCCACTTAGGTGCTCTAGGTTCCTACAGCATTCTTTCAGCTATGTAGTGAACCTGCAAGCGCTGCCAACGGAGGAGGCAGACCCAGCCCCTTTATTTGCTGCGTCCTTCGCGCTTTGCGTATTATATGGACCATACTCAGCTCTTTTATCTGTTACAGTGATCGGCAGAAGGGAAGTGCCGTATCCAAAACAGAGGTTGGAACATATCCACTGAACCATGAATGCCATCTCCCTCGCTCATCTGAGCCAGGGCGAGCCGTGTCCCCCAGGAATGAGAGCGCGCTCCTTGAAGCACGCATCCTTTGGGCGTTAGCACGCGGCGCCTCTCTAACAGACACTGTAGAGCTGCGGGCTGGGCGACACCTTGCGAGATTTATTAATCTTGAGCGGAGCCGATTTCCTCGCGGTAAATGAGAAATTCGGTTAGGTGTTGTAAAACACTTGCTGCGCCATTCTATCTAACACGGAGATACGTGCGCTTTTTCGCTCTGTCAGTAAAGTTCCCCGCTGGCGAACCCTGCAGATACTCCTCCGAGGCCCCCAGCATCTGACTCAGCGGAGGAGTCAGGCGCTGGCCCGTTACGTTATTGGTCTGCCCGCTGGTCAGCCCGCGTTCTGGGTATAGGTGCCCGCTATGTGCGATCCCCACAAGGCGATCCCATATGCTTATACTGCCACAGTGCAGTCCCCCCTCACAGGCGGACCCGTGTCTTCCCTCACCGCTAACCATCTTATATTCATATGCGTACTCCCCCTTCTCAGGGCTAGTCCATATGCTCTCTCGCCACTAGTCTCCCCACTTGGGTAGCAGGTGGCCTCCGCAGCGTCCTCCCTATCGGGACTGCACGCTCCCCAACGTACTGTCGTATTAAATTCCTAGAAAGTATTCTAGACGCATTTGCGGCTCCCGAAAAATATATCTAAATCCGTAAATCTTCTGTTGAAGTGGGATAAGTAAGGGCCAGGGAACACGTTAGAAGACCGCGCCTCTGGTGACGCAGGTGTGCTCACGCTCTCTTTTGCCTGGCAAACCTCTCATCGGGGGCGAAGGTAAGGTTCAATCATTATGGCGTTTTCCAAACATTTCCCCATAGTGGAAGTTTCCACATAGCATTGAAGTTCCCCTCCCGAAGGGGAACGCTCCGGTTACTAAGGTAACCCTCCTTCCCCGAGGGGGGGAACGGAAATGCTATGTTCCTTCGCCATAATGATTGCCCCTTAGCTGTTGAGGTGAAAGTCTCTTCCGCTAAAAAATGATGCTTGGCTTTGCGCGTGCTGTGCTCTTATAGCAAATTGATTGCAACGAGCATCAGGTGTGCAAGCTGAAGCTGCCAACTCATTGGCATTTCATTGGCCCGTTTACATACTCTTTCAGATGATTGGCTTTTTGAATGAAATCCCCATAGTGGAATTTTCCACATAGCATTGAAGTTCCCCCCCTCGGGGAACGAGGGTTACCTTAGTAACCGGAGCGTTCTAAAGTTGGCCAAACATAAAATGATATTATTTATATGAATTGTAGATAAGTGTCCAACATTGAAGATCAAATGCTATTTGTGTATTATTAAGTTACTTTTTCCTCTAACATCACACTTAAAAAGTATATATAAGCATTTTTCTTCTATTGCAATTGTTTTGACTTACTTGAACCCGTGCTGTTATAGAAGTCTCTTTCACTTGGTGGGTCTTCATACGCTGGTGTTCAGCAGAGAATTTTCCATTGAGCACAGGGAAAAATGAAGTTTCTGAATTGACAGAGTTTGAAGTGGAGCTTTTGTGGTCCATCCATGACATGATGATCTCAGAGTTAGTTTCCACTGTGTTCTCTTTCTGTGGAACAACAAAGACTTCATCTGGAATGAGATAGACACCATCTTCTGTTGTCTGACACTGGGAATAGCTTAGATTCATCACTCGACCCATGTCTATGTTGCGCAGGTTATCCCAGCCTCCACCTGGCAGAACTTCCAGTGCTACCAAACTTGAGTTTTTATGACACTCATTGAGTCCGTTACTTGTATGAATAAAAGGATAAAGGTTGCAGAAATTCACACAACAGCAGAGCATCAGTAGGTCGAAGGCTCTTGACTCCATGATCACCTGGTGTGCTGTGTAAAAGTGTGTTTCTCTTTTGGAACTGCATCTCTTATTTATAGGGTGTGGTAGGATTGTGCATATTATAGGGTGTATGGATTTCACTGAACCAGTTTAGACAGACTGAACAACAGACAGACCCCTCCAGACAGACCCCCCCCCCCCCAACAGTGTTGTGTTACTGTTTGTTACTTTGTTTTGTTATTTACTTTCCAGTTTATCTTGCCTTGTTACATTGTTTAGCTCGCCTTGTTTTTTTTATTGTTAGTTTAGTTATGTATTTTCACCACTTTTGTATGATCCAGTTCTCTTGTTACTTCCTGTGTGTTTCTAGCTCTGTTCAGTTTTTTTTTTCATTTTTCTTTTTCTTTTTTTTTTTTTTGCTTTTTTTTAACACATTGCATTACTCACTTTGCATTTGGTCTGTTATTTTACCATTTGAATAACTGCACCACCTTGTGCTAAATCCCCTAGTCTTTATAGCCTACTAATCGGTCTTTGTCAGTCACGTGCATTTGTTGTGTGTGACATCACACCTGTGCCATTTTTGTGGTATCGCTTCCCGAGACAACTTGAGAGAGACACATAACGCAAGAGAGATACATGCCATACAAGGCTCAAGCTGGAGAAGTACAAGAAAATCAAGAGTACGCAGTACCGCAATAAACTAAACAAAGATGCCAGGGATCGTCATTTTTATAAACTCTCTAACATTCAGGATACAGATCCGTTTGAATTAACTGCAAACCTATGGAGTGCGCTGCCGCCGACTCATTTCATACTGTATATCATCAATGTCTTAATATACATTGTTTTAGTTTGAACACCATTAAACTACAGTAAGTATTTCTAATTATGTATTGCAGCTTTTAGTTTTATTTCGTTAGTTACATCCAATATTTACATTTACAAACTGTTGGACAGATGTTTGTATCCAAAGCATTTTACAAATCCGAACAATAAATGTACTTAAAGCAACAGAACAAAAACTATTCAGTTCAATTGACTGATTGACCTAATGTTTAACTTAGAGCAAAAGCACTTGTCTCAGTTCTTTAGAGGATTATTTAGTTCAGTAATAACTGCTTACCTTGTGTTTGGTTCTGATGTACCAGTTTTGTTATTGTGAAGAACAAACAATAAATGAGTAAAACAAATTTGATGTCATCCTCCATTTATTTACATTTATACAAATGATATTTTTATTCAGGCACTGAGGGAAAAGTCAAGGAACGCATCATATCGTTTACATAAGACAGGATGAAACATCAGCAATACACAAACACACTTTGGAAGAAACAAAGTTACAAAAATGTAAAGAAATTTGCAAAGAACGTATCAGTTAAGCACAGAATGCATTTATACACCTGGGCTTTAACTCTTATTGACAGCTCCAGCTCTTCGACACTACAGTTGGACATTGGTTTGTTTGTGCACAACAGACAGTTACAATCCTATGCTGTAATGTGACATCTTCACCTTCACAAGGGAGTATCATGTTGATGGGTCAGTGCTTATTAAGATTGTATTTTTTTTTACCAATTAGTACTTTTTAGCATCGTTCTTGTTGCAAAATCCATCAGACATCCTGTATTCTTCAAGTTGACACAGCAGCTGTTAGTTCTCCTCCAACAGGTGATTTACTTCTACACATCTGTCCATACACAATTTACAATCAGTTTGTCTCGGCAACCTCCTTAGTGTTGTGTGTCTCATCATCAGTGTCTCTCACCATCTTCAACCTCACGTGTCTCCTTCTCTGCATGTTGATATATTTTGCTTCTCAATGCAGCAGGCCAGGACACGCGATGCATCTGTTATTACTGCTACAGTCTGTCAATATCCTTTCTTCCGAGAGGGAAATGTAAAATATTCACGTTGTGATATTTTATTTTACCTTTTCGATCATGTGATTTACTATTACAGCCCTTAACACAACAAGAACGTAACACTGTATTTACTCTGCGAAAGATGCTATAACTTGGATACAACACAAATGGCGGCTATGTCCCATAATGCAACTCGGTGTTTACGAGCGTGACGTCACCTGACAAAGACCGATTGCTAGCTCTTTCTTCCAGCCAACAGAAGTGCACAAAATGTTGCCGTAAAATAGGCTAAATGTTTTCAGTCATTTATTTTTTAAAGAATAAAATACCAGTAACCCCCCATGCTTTTTAAAAGCCACTTGCTGTATAATAGACAAAGTATACTTGGGTGATTATGCCAGAGTAAACAATAAAGATGTGGCAAAACATTGTTTGAGAATCGATTCTGAGATTTTTCTGAGTTAGAAAAATTTATTTAAAAGAGAATAACGTTGCATTTTGAAAATTTAAAAAATGCAATTTCTCAAACGATTTTTCACCACAGCCAGTGGCGGAGCCAGAGGGGTGTCCAGCACAAATTTTATTTGCTGCTGGCAGTTCCTGAAGCCGATTGACATCTCATTTGTCTAAAGACGTTATTGAATTTTGCCGGCAACGCTCAAACAGTGTTGCCAGATTGGGCAGTTTTTGAATTCGGTTGTTTTTGCATTTCAGCGGGTTTTGGATAGTTTTTTGGGCTGGAATCAGTCAGCTGCATCTGGCAACACTGCTCTCAAGCTATTTTCAAATCAATGACAAGCCGAAGACAAGAGCATTGTTTCAAGTAAGACGAATAATAATACATCAT
Organism: Danio tinwini; assembly: GCA_903798205.1. Classification (NCBI taxonomy): domain Eukaryota; kingdom Metazoa; phylum Chordata; class Actinopteri; order Cypriniformes; family Danionidae; genus Danio; species Danio tinwini. The sequence goes on along the minus strand of CAIGQZ010032240.1, from coordinate 1,718,523 downwards.
AACATAATAATTGAAATGTGTTTTATAGTTTAGTATAAGGTTTGTTTGCTTAGGAAGCTTTATTATATGCTGTGTAAGTTAACGAGGCACCAACGACGTCAGTTAACTTAATAAGAGAGATCAATTTGCTCTTTAGAAACAGTTAACGCTATACTTAATCTGTGCTAGTATTACATGCACATTCTATGTATGTATGTAAGTTATTATTTTTAATTTACGATGCTCAAATGTTTTGCTAATATGGGGAAGTAATGTTAGGCTAGCTGTTTGTGAGTTAAATTTATTTAAAATGGCTTAGCCAAATCATATACTTTCTTCAGATAAATGTTTTTAGATTGGTTGCTGATTTTAAAGTGCAGGTATGATAATGGATATTTGTTATTAGGATAAATGTGTTTCTAACTGGATCAGATGTAACCAGACTGTAATATTTTTGCACAGGGTCAATTAAACATGAAAAGAAAGGGCGAGATATCAGACTTCTTTATAAAAAAAAAGCACAAACAGGCAGATCAGGTTCAAATAAACCCTTCCCTTTGCACTGGATCCCACAGCAGCTCCATACCTGAGACTAGTCAGAGTCAGTGTGATCAGACTTCAGGTCCAACAGCAGGTCAGAGCATATACTAGGCATTCACATGTTTCAACCAATGTTAGAATTTAAGCTAAGCTTCAGGAATGTTCCACCAAAAAAAATCTAATCCTGTCATTACTTATTAACTCACAACAAAGTGAGGTGATGAGTAAATTATTATATTTTCATATTTTGAATTATATGTTGGTAATGCAATATATTTAGGTATTCTAAACACTTTCATTGTGTGTGTGTGTGTGTGTGTGTGTGTGTGTGTGTGTGTGTGTGTGT
>CAIGQZ010032240.1:1690031-1710082 GCA_903798205.1 Danio tinwini | reverse complement strand
TTGGAAAAGTTCCATTGACTAAACATTGGACCAAACCTTGCACCAGTCTGTCATACAGACTTAAGGTTGGGCTCATTTAACTCAGACTACCAATCTGCTAATCACTGATGACCTTTCAACTTACTAGCCATAGACTTCCATTGTAAAAAAAAACTGCTATTGACTTTACATTGAACATACCAACAACATACCAATTCATGCTAACAATATACCAATCCATACTAACTAACAAACTAATCATACTAGAAACATACTAACAAACCATACTAATCATACTAGAAACATACTAATTCATACCAAAAATTTATGCTAACAACATGTTAATTTATGCTAGAAACATGCTAGAATAATGCTAATTCATACTAGAACCATGCTAATTTATGTTAGCAACTGCCTAGCAACCACTGAGGACACCTTAGCAACTACATAGAACACCCTAGCAACCGCCTAGCAATGCCTTAGCAACCGCCTAGTACACCCTAGCAACACCTTATCAACCACCTAGCAACGCCTTAGCAACCACTCAGAACACTCTAACAACCACCCAGCAATACCTTAGCGACGACCTAGAACACCTTAGCAACCACCTAGCATACCCTAGGCAACCATTCAGTGCTCCTTAGCAACCACCCAGCAACACTTTAGCAACAACTCAGAACACCCCAACAACTGCCTATCAACACCTTAGCAATGGCCTAGCAACACCTTAGCAACATCTCAGAACACCATAGCAACCGCCTAGCAACGACTCAGAACACCCTAACAGCCGCCTAACAACCACTCAGAACACCCTGGCAACCACCTAGCAACACCTTAGCCAGCACCTAGAATACCACCTGGCTACACATTAGTTACCACCTAGCAACTACTACAAGTACTCTAGCAACCGCCTACTAACACCTTAGCAACCACTCAGAACCCCATAGCAATCACCTAGCAACACCATAGCAACCACCTTGCAACCAGTCTGAACATACTAGCAACATCTTTGCAACCACTCAGAACACCCTAGCAACCACCTAGCAACACCTTAGCAATCATGTAGCAACCACCCAGAAAACCCTAGCAACCACTTAGAACCCAATAGCAACAGCTTAGCAACAATTTTGCGACCACTCAGAACACCCTATCAACACCTTAGCAATCTACTTATCTACCTATTTGTCTATTTATGACAACTTTTTTTAAACTTCTTAAAAACTACTTAAATTCTTCAAACTTTCAGACTAGGTGTTCTCAAGCAAGCATAAAGTTGGTTAACAAACTTTACTTTTCTAGTTTAATAATATTTTGCAAAATTGCATCTAAGCACTGGCAAAAAAGTACTTCAAATCCCTGAAACAACAGCACTTTTAACTTGCCAATGTAATGAAATAACCTGCATTTCAATATACATATACACTAATGCAGGCAGATACACAGACAACTTTAAAACTTGTATTATTTAACAAATATTTTCCAAGTGCTTTTTAATGAAGATAAGATTTTGATAACACATTTTAAGAAAACATATATTTAAACATAATAGTTGCATTAACTAATTTATAATAACATATTTCTTTTTCTTTGCCATGGTGACAGTAATATTTTACTAGTTATTTCACAAGATATTCTAGTTTTCTATTACCAGTACTATTCAGCTTAATAGAAGTAGGTGTCTCTTCGCAGTCCAATAGTAATGATTAAAGTAAATGATCTAAATATGTTTATATGTATTTTTAAATTATGGGTAAGGCTTAAAACTAAAAAATGTTCATCCAATTAAATATTGTCAGGCTCACATCTCCTATAATTCCGATAAGTAGCCCAAACTGTCTGTCAACAAATGTAGATTTGGGCTTTCACACATCTCTGTCCATGCATGTCCGCGATTAGCGCGCCACGCGTTCAAGTGCAGACTTAAAGACTTACAGTCAAAATTAAATGCTGAATTGAAACTTTTAAAAATCCTGAATCAATACTGGAGTTATTTTTGCACGTAGGAGGAAGGATGACTTCATGGCTGAAGTATTTCTATTAGACAGGTAATGTTATGTTTTAAAACTATTTTAGTCCCCCAAAGCTAACGTAGATTGTGTTGTGTTATGAATGGTTATGCACTGAAGTGTTGTTCAGCCACTGAAATCTTCCAGCGATAGATTGATGTGACGATTTTCAGTTTCATAAGGGACCTTTTACACCATCAATAATATAGATTTTTATTTAGTTTAACAACAATTGACACCATCTTTTCGACAAGAAGTTTGGGCTCGGGAGAGCCTACTTGTTCTGCGGGTACGTTTGCAGCTAGATACATGATAAACAGGTGGGAGAAGTGTGTGCCTGGCTGCTCTGTCCCTGGAGGATATTGTAGATATCTACCTATTCGGAACTTTGATAACAGGGTTTCTGCTGATGGGCTTATGCGGGGCCCTGGGGTATCGACAATTGATGAAAGCGGTCAGTGCGGCTCAAAACCCCACCAAGCTGGCCGGCTTGATTGAAACGATGGTGAGCAGAGTCGCAACAAACCAGACTGTAGTCTTAGACCACAAATTGGAAAACATCGGGGTGAAACTTGCGGCTTTGCAACAAGATTTGGCCAGACCTGCACTGCAAAAAATGTTTTTCTTATATTTTTTGTCTTGTTTCTAGTACAAATATCTAAAAAATTCTTAAATCAAGAAGAATTTTCTAAACAAGCAAAACATGTTGTCTTGTTTTAAGAAATGATATGCCAAATTGAAGTAAGTTTTACCTTAAAACAAGCAAATTAATCTGCCATTGGTGTAAGTAAAATAATCTTATGTCAAAGGGAAAAACAAGATTATTTTGCTTACCCCATTGGCAGATTATTTTGCTTGTTTTAAGGAAAATCTGACTTAATATTGGCATATTATGTCTGGAAACAAGACATTATGTTTTGCTTGCTAAGAAAATTTTTCTTAATATAAGAAATTTTTGATATTTGGACTAGAAACAAGACAAGAAATCTAAGTAAGAAAAGCATTTTTTGCAGTGTGGAGACCAGTGACGGACATTAAATATATGTGAAATTGGCAGATATTGACCCAAATTTGAAAAATGTTTTCTTCTCTTTCGGCTTCCCTGTGTTTTTCCAGCCAGACGGCCTCGGCTGGAGACAAACAACTTCTCCCAGATAGCAAGAGAAGGAGACGCTCTGAATTCCTGCTCTCTGTCAAGGACACCTGTTGGACTCTACAGCCTTACACACACATACACAGCTACAGATAGACTATCACTACTTAGCCCCGCATCCTACGCCTTCGTGTGCCTTCTCCGACTGGAGTGGGTAGGCAGGTCTGTGACCAGCGCCTTCTGACTGCAGGTCCAGATGACTTCCTGCCCTCATCAGACTATATCAACATCCCCTGTTCTCCTCCCCTTTTGCAATGTCTATGTCTATGTGTTTATGTGCTTGATTGCTGGGGCTTTTTTTTTTCTTCCTGATCTCACACTGCCCTAATTCAAGGGTAATGTGGGAGGGAGTTTTTTCGCTTCTCTCTCCCCATGTATCTATTTCCTCTTTCTAAACGCTACCCTTCTTGACCCTGAAATGTGATGTTTGTGTATGGTTGGGGGGGGGGGTCCAATTTCACTACATGACTTCATTGATTTATTGAACAAAACATCAGTAAGTAGCGCTATTTCAGCTAGTCTGCTTTACTTTAATTTGTTATTAGTAGATTATTTCTAAATTTTTACATACCCTGCTGTGATGAATTAAGCTGTTGAATGGTCAGCGTATGAGACAGCTAGGCTTTAGCTACAACAATTTTTGGTTAAAGTATTTTCTAGTCGGTTGAGTATTATGTCGTGAACATACCCCTGTAATGCATACTGCAGTCCTTTTTTGTCTGGCTTTCTTTGATCTCTTACCTGTTTGCCAAAAATGACAAATTATCTCCCTGGGAATGTCTTGACACTGGCAAATATATACTGTAAATGACATGCCTGGCACAAAAGCTTGACAGGCATAACAACAACAACTAAGGAGGGCGGGGTAAGTGAGGGGGCAATTGTATTTTATTTTGTTCCTAGCGCTACCAAATCCGATTACTAAAGTGAAGTACTCCTTTTATATCAACATCATTAGTCAGTTCTGACTTGGTTTTCTGGACCAGGTTTGCCACAGATTATTACACAGTCCTCCCCAAAACTCTGCCCCACAACTCTCCCTTCAAGGAAAGCATTATCCACAGAACAGGTAGTGTATTATTTTATTTAGTCAATGAATACTGCACCTTTAAATGATTCATATGGTTATGAGCTGTATAAAACTATTACAGGCCTTGGCAGCACTGCATAATAAATACTTTTTGTACTTTTCTTAAAAAGAGGTTGAAATTTCTCCAGGATCAAATGTATTCAGTGACAAACTGACTTGGGCTGTAGCTCAGAATGCACCTTCTGTTTTGTGCAAACTCTCCTGACAGCAGGGTTTTCTCAACTGATGTGCTCCTTGTGAGCAAGGACTACGATGTCAACCTTGGGACAAAAACAAATGAGAGGCCATCTACAGTAAGTCTCAAATCACCTCTGAACACAATTAATTAAATTTGAATTTCTTGGTTCCACTGCTGTTGAGTGGTCTAACTTGATATGTAGTGATTAACTATGGGCCACCTTCTTTTAAATCAAGAGCAATGTTTTGCCCTCAAGCATTGGTGAAGCCATCAATGCCCAACTTACTGAAATTAGAGGAAAAAAGAAAACACAAAAACATCCAGAAACCTTCATGTGTGGCTTTTGCTTTTTTGTTTATTGTTTTTGCAATAAATTGTTCATCGGCTTGCTATCAAGTTGGAATTCAAATTAGGTAGAACCCAGGTAGCAAATAATTTCATTAGGCGTGTTTCCAGTATCGTGCCTAAAGCAATCGAACCAGGGCCAGTTGCGTTTTCACTGTCACTTACAGGGCCTGAACGGCCAAAGCGGGGCTTCCTCTGGGCCAGCGGCCGGCCTTTTTCAGCCCGCCGAATACCTTGGGCCAAAGAGGGCCAGCTGGGGCTTTGGGGCGGAGTGAGAGGCGGACTTTGTCAGAGTCTGGTAAAGATGGTATGCGCCATTACACTAGTTTTCCCATCAACAAATAAATAAATAAATAAATAAGGGAAAGAAAAACGTATAAGCTAGCTGGTCAGTTTGAGATAGGCTATTCCATAAAACACCTTATAGACTAGGGGTCTTTTTGCTTATGATCGACCATTTCCCTTTTAAATGTAAGGCTGTTGCATAAAATAATAAAGTTTTAATTTATAAGTGACATTTCTTTGCTGCATCCTTCTTGATGTTTTGATGTTTCAATAACACATAATAATCTTTAAACCATATTAAAGACACAGCAGCCAGTAAAAGTTGTCGAGAGTTTTTGTCAAGTTTAAAAGGTGTGTTTGTGCATGATACGTGTGCGTTTAGATGCCTGTGTGTGTGTGTGTGTATGTGAGACCGAGCAAAAGATCGCTCGCTTAACAGCTCTGTTGATGCCACGAGTGGCTGAATTTCTTCTTTTTTTAAACTTTCATTTAACATTTTTAAGGTCTATCTGAAAAAAAGATTTTAGATATTTTCTAAATACAATAAACAACGTAGGAGTTTTAAAATATTTTTTTATAAAATATTTGGATACGATGACATTAATCAAATAAGGTTAATATACTGTTGTCATTTAAAACTCATATAAGACTTTCAATAGTCATATATTACCTAAAATTCACCTACAATTCTGTTTTTTATACTGTGCTTCAGAAAAGGTTTAGCTTATGAGTGCTGCTTTAAAACAGTTCTCCATGTTAGAATATCTACAGATAAGATTAAACAGCCAGAGACCTTAGTTTACTATTGTGTTGGCTGTATTTATTATTTGTTAACACTTTACAATAACAGCACATGAATAATGATGTATTATTATGTAGACTAAACGCTACTTTATAATGAATTAATGATGAGTTAAGATATGCGCTAATCATGAACTAAACTTTAAATGCAACATGATTCATGTATAAATAACGGCTACCTTAATTACTTGTCAGTACATGTTGTTAATTAATGTATTAATAAACATTTATTTTTATATTTTTCATATTATTATTTTTATATATTTATTTTATTTTAATAAACAGCTGTTCATGTATAATTATGTTGTGACTTTACATGGGCACATCGTTATTAACTCGTCCTTAACTACTCATGAACTTCTGTGTTTAAACTGTTGATGTTGATGGAACACTTTTCTATTGTTATTCAGTGTAAACGAACTAGACAGACGTGCATAAGGAGTTAATGAGTAGTTAAGTATGAGTTTGTGGTGATGTACCCCTCCAAGTAAAGACATAATTACATATTAACAGCTCATGAGTTCATGATAGTTAAATTATCCATAAACAAACGTGGTAATTAATATATTAATTAACTAACAATCATGTACTTACAACTAAGGTAGTCGTTGACATATAAACTCATGTGACTCCTGTTGTAGGTAAGGGTATTTCACGATTTGCACATGCATAAACGTATCCTTAGTTAATAATAAAGTTATGTTTAGTTTACTTACCATCATTACTCATGTACTGTTATTGTAAAGTGTTACCATTTATTTGGCTAGGACTATGCTAGCATTAAGGTTACCAAAATGACAGTACACTCCAAATCAGTGACAGAGTAGTGAAGTGCAGGACAGTAACAGATTGCAGTCCGTTTTCAAATTTTACATTTCTGAAATGATGACAAGTAAACCTTCAACAAAAGCAAAGTTTCTATTCTTTAAAAAAAAGATTTTAAAACAACAAATCAAGAACAACACAATCACGTATTGATGTATTTATGTGTACAGTTATAATCAATACAATGTAAAAATCAATGTAATGTAATATTTTTAAGAAAAACATTTTTTTTGTTTTGCAGATTAGTTGATGTACAGTGCATTTGGTTAAGATAAAACAAGAATTTGCTAATATTATAATGCTAATTACTTTGATTATAGTAGTGATATTTACGGCAAGAAAATTTGTCCCATCCCCTTGTCAATCATTGCTCAATTTGATTCCAGTTCTGTGATGTGTTCTCCATGAGTTTGCATGGGTTTCCCCCAAGTGCTCTGGTTTACACCACAGTACAATGTGTGTGAATGAGAGTGTATGAGTGTTTCCCATTGCATTAAACATATGCCAGAGTAATTGGCTGTTCATTCCGCTGTGGCAACCCCTGATGAATCAGGGACTAAGTAGAATTATAGTGAGTGAGTGATTAAGTGATTACAGTTATTGATTAAATTGTTGTAATAAACTTCCAGAATGTCTACGCCATGTCGCCAGTGAGCATCAGGTTGAGAAAACAACTGATCCTGAAGCCACAAGAGCAATCAGAACCAGGCCATAAGTTACACCAGCATTTTCCCCTCCAGACCGCTCAAACACTTGATTAATTTCAACAGGATTTGCTGGTTGCCACATTCTTGATTGTCCAACACTCAGCCAGGAAACATTACCTTCTGTCATTACAACTACAGTGTTTGTCACAGTCATACCAACCAGTGGTGGGCTTGTATATGGCGGAAGGTGAACAGGTTTTAACTGACCACCACTGAACACACCAGACTGAACACAGTACAACACCTGACAACCATCACTGATGGCAGCGAGATGTTGGCTGAACTGAGGCGGACAACGAGATTGACCACTTGAGAGAGGGTTGCCAGATTGGCAGCTGAAGAACCCACCAAAAGGCACAGCTGATTTTGTTGCTTTGACATAATCATTGCTCAAACAAACCATTATTGCTTTAGATAGAATTGTTTGGACAAAGTAATTTGGAGGGCAGGTGTAAGATCTGGTAAATGAATTCTGCACTGATGGTCCGTACAGTCCTCCAAAGAGATATCCAGAGTACTCAGGGATTTTCTGAGTAGAGTAACACCAGAGAGTGTCCACTTTAGCACGACGGACATAGTAAACATCATTACATGTATGGGAACAACAAGTTGACCAACCTAAGAAACCACAGGAATGACAAGAGGTTTGGCACTCGTAACGAGTGTAACCTCTCTCTATTATCTCAGAGCGTAAGAGTGTGGTGTTGTACTGCTGAGAGCAAGAATAACCACCGGTGGCTGGGTTTTTCTGTGCCATTTCATCGCAGATGGTATTTGCATCTACAGTTAGTGGAGTGCATTGTTGGTAAATGCCACCAAAGCTAAGATTAGTGATAGGACCCTCACAAGACAAATCATCTACATTTGCCTGGAAGTTGAAGTTTTTAGAATCTACATTTACACAACCTGGAATGGTGTTCACTTTATAGTATTGCTCTGCGGCCTGAGAAACCAACAAAGCTAACTTATGTACTACAGGTTCTGGGATATCTGTAAATGTTGATGGATTAAGAAAAAAGTGCAGCGGCAGCCCAAAGCGGTCAATGGCCACTAGATTATTAAGCGTACTTTCTTGCCACTTCTGCAGAGTTATGCCTGGATAGAACAAAGCTCCTCCGTGGCTCTAAATTAATGAATATGTGATGTTACCCTGATAATAGCTGTTTTGAGAGGCTTTTTGGCCTCCACTGTAACCAGGATCTAATTTAACTTTATCAAAGAAGTTAAAGCTTGCTGAAGCAGAAACAGAAGACAAGTCTAACTGATTCTTCTGGATATAAGTCATTTTTAAATAATCCTCTTGCACCAAACTGGCACCTGCTTCAACACTTGTGATGACATGGGTGCCATAATCAAGTATGAGTTTCTCTGACAGGTAAGTTGCTAGACGTGTTTGATTGCTTTTAATAGCATCTGCAATTTCCTCTACTTGTTGAGCAAAGCGAGAGTCCAGGTGGAAATTAGGATACGCCTTTACTGTGTAGAGATGATTACGTACCTGAAAAATAAAGGACTTAATGAAAGTAGTGTTCTAAAGTTGGCCAAATATATAAAATTATATTAATTATAAATAGTAGATGCTATATGTATATTTTTAAGAGTTGATTTTCTTAATTTTTTTATTACGATAAGTACCAAGATATGTAAAACTGTTTTAGTTTAAATATTGTTTTGACTTACTTGAACCCGTGCTGTTATAGAAGTCTCTTTCACTTGGTGGGTCTTCATACGCTGGTGTTCTGAGGAGAATTTTCCATTGAGCACCGAAAAAAAGGAAGCTTCTGCATTGACAGAGTTTGAAGTGGAGCTTGTCTGGTCCATCCATGACATGATGATCTCAGAGTTAGTTTCCACTGTGTTCTCTTTCTGTGGAATAACAAAGACTTCATCTGGAATGAGATAGACACTATCTTCTGTGGTCTGACACAGGGAGTAGCTCAGATTCATCACTCTGCCCATGTCTATGTTGCGCAGGTTATCCCAGCCTCCACCTGGCAGAACCTCCAGCGCTACCAAATTTGAGTTTTTATGACAATCATTGAGTCCATTGCTGGGACGAATGAGTGGATAAAGGTTGCAGAAATTCATACAACAGCAGAGCGTCAGCAGGCCGAAGGGTCTTGACTCCATGATCATCTGGTGTGCTGTGTAAAAGTGTGTTTCTCTTTCAGAACTGCATCTCTTATTTATAGCAGGTGGTAGGATTGTGTAGTACATGGTGTATGGTTTTCACTAACCCGTTTTAGGCAATAAAAAAACAATAGGTCTTATTACATTACATTTAATTTGTTAGCAACCATCAACACACAAAGTAATCCTTACTTCAGGCCTCAGGAAGTAAAGAATAAAATCGAGTGATATAATTGATATAATTACCATCTACTTCTAAGAAAATATGATATTTACATACTTGGATGTGTAAATAGAATCAAACCCCCCAAAACTAGAAAAATTAGGAATTGCACAACTTGTGTGGTGTTGTGTATCTGTTTGTGTGTCTTTGTTTTCGATATTTCCTTCAGTTTAGCCTGCGTTGTTTCATTGTTAGCTTAGTTATGGTTTATCACCACTTATGTCTAATCCAGTTCTCTTGTTTCCTCTTGTGTGTTTCTACCTCTGGTTCTGTTCAGTTTTCATTTTCATTTTTCTTCTTCTTTTTTAAACACATTACATCACTAACTTTACATTTGGTCTGTTGTTTTACCATTTGAGTCTCTGCACCACCTTGTGTTCAATCCCCTAGTCTTTATAGACTACTGTTTGCAACCCAGGCTCATTCTGAAAACATACTTCTATATACATTTCTGGAGACCGCCAAATATGACCCAGGAGCTACGTTTTATTTTTTGCAGTTTTTTGTTTTCGCGAATCCACCAGAGGCTGCTGTGTATGCTTTTTGAGATCTCAAATTCTTGCGTAAATCCACTACAGGCCACTGTTGACTGACTGCTTGACTGACTGACTGACCGACCGATTGGCTGATCCACCCTCCTCCCCTAAACTCAACCAATTGTATTGACTGACCCACCCATCCACTTCCCTAAACCCAACTGACTTTTTTCAGAAGCAATCCGAAAAAAGAAAATCCCTTGCCTGATTTTTACCAAGTTTTCAGATTTTACCACATTATCTCCGTGTTATTTACTTGTTTATTTTATTTTTTGGATTTTGTTTTTGTCTTACCTGCTTTCTGGAACTGTTCTTTACCGAACTCAAACCCTGTCATCATGGTCAACTCCCAACTCCGCCCCTGTAGCGTTCATAAAAAAAAAATAATTCAGCCATATGTACTTCTGGCTACATATTTCACGATTTCCAGAAATGTATATAGGGCTACGTTTTTAGAATGAGACTACGTTAACCATTTGCTAGCTCTTTCCAGTCAACAGAAGGGCACAACAATTTAAAGGTTGGTGTAAAACAAGCTAAATTAATTTATTTTCTGAAGAATGACAGTTACATCAGTACATCCCTACGAGCATGAAGATTTCAAAAAATGAATTGTATATTTAACAAATATATAATTATAATAATAATAATGTCAATTTGTGATGATCAATTAGAAACAAAGCATAAAATTGAACTGAAGGCCAAAACTTCAAAATACTGCACGTGCCCAAGGAGTCTACTTCTTTCTTTCTTAACATTATCTAGCACCATCTTGCATTTGAAATCATATCTTGTAAATTTTGTTGAAATTTTTGTATTTTCAAATTACTTGCATTTTAGTTTTCTCAGCAATGTATTTTATTTAAGCTTATTTTTCCAGCAAGTACTTATAATGAAATGCTTTTTGATGTATATTTGTGCCATCGCTGTTTATAATATGCGTTTCTTAATTTACTTGCATCAAAAAAATAAATATAATGTACTTACTGTGTTCATAATACACTTCTGGTGCTTTTGATGTGTTATTTGGGTATGGTTAGGGAAAGATTTGGTAGTATGAGTAGGTTTAAGGGTTGGGTTAAAGTGTAAGGGATGGTCAACAGTGTAATTAAAGATGTAATTACAGAAATTAATTACAGACGTGATTACAGTACAGGCATGTATTTATTCAATCATAAGTTCAATGTAAAAACATGCGATTACACAATAAGTAGACTGTAACAAATTATTAATTTCAGTGTAAGTACATATTTGTTAAGGAAACTTAATATAAAGTGGGACAGTCAATGCATTTTTACCAGATTTATTGCAGCCTGTACTTTACTGGTGGTTTTGTATATGGAGGAAGGAGGACGGGTTTTAACAGGCCACCAGTGAACACACCAGATTGGACACAGTACAAAACCTGACAGCCATCACTGATGGCAGCGAGATGTTGGCTGAACTGAGCCGGACAGCGAAACTGATTATTAACTACAGGATTGGCAAAAGTGCAGCTGAAGAAGCCTCCAAAAGGTACAGAGAATCTTGCTCCGGCCTCGTAATCGTTACTTAGACAAATCATCATGCCATTAGGCAGGAACTTTAGTGTGAAATAGTCTGGAGGACAGCTTTTGGATTTGGTTAAAGGGTTTTGTAAATCTGGTCCATATAGACCTCCAAACAGGTAGCCAGAGTATTCTAGAGTTTTCTGAAATGTGAAACACCAGTAAGTGTCCACTTTTGCCCGATGGACATGGGGAATATAATCGCTTTTCTGGTGAGGACAAGTAAACCACCTAAAAAACCCACAAACTTCAGCATGTGTTGAGCTTTCCTCATGTTGGCTTTCTACTATTTCAGTGTGTAACAAGGTGGGATAGTAAAATGAACGGCAAGAATAATTACCAGTGGCTGGGTTTTTCTGTGCTGTCTCTTCACAGATGACATCTCCATCTGATGTCAATGGAGTGCATTGTTGGTAAATGCCACCAAAGCTAAGATTGGTAATTGGACCCACACAAGATGCATCATCTACATTTGCTTGGAAGTTGAAATTTGGGGAATCCACATTTACACAACCTGGAACAGTGTTCACTTTATAGTATCGTTCTATTGCTTGATGAACTGATGAGGCCAGTTTTTTTACAGTTTGTGTTGGGAGGTCTGGGAATGTTAATGGATTAAGAATATAGTGCAGCGGCAGCCCAGAGCGGTCAATAGCCATTAGATTATTGAGCGTACTCTCTTGCCACTTAGGCAGAGTAATGCCTGGATAGAATAAAGCTCCTCCATGACTCAGCATTACAGAATGTGCAACGTTTCTCTGATATTCCTGAACTGCAGTGTTGTCTTGGGATCCCTTGCCACTAACATCAAATTTAAGATTGTCAAAGAACTTCAAGCCTGCTGCTGCAGATAGAGAAAACAAATCTAACTGAGTGTCAGGGACATAGGACCTTTTTAAATAATCTTCTTGCACCAAAGTGGCTCCAGCATCAATACTTGTGATGACACTGTGTGGTGCCGTAATTAAGTATGAGTGTCTCTGACAGATACATTACTAGGCGTGTTTGCTTATTTTCAATGGCATGTGCTATTTCCACTGCCCGTTGAGCAAAGCGGGAGTCCAAAGTGAAGTCAGGATAAGCCTTTAGTGTGTACAGATGGTTTCGGACCTAAAAAAAAATACAAAGAAACAAAAAAGAAGAAATAGGTTTTAGAAATTAACATATATACATAAAAATACATATAGTACATATTTAGGTCACACTTTATTTTGATGATCCATTTGTTGAATTGAAGTTACATTGCATCTACATGCCAACTAATTCTCATTAGGTTATAAGTAGACTGTTAGGTTGGGGTTAGGGTTAGTGTAAGTTGATATGCACTTACAAAGTTTCTAATAGTCAGTTAAATGTCTGTTGAAAGAGCAGTATCAACAGATATTAAGCAGACAGTGTACTAATACTCAACTGGACCATCAAAACAAAGTGTTACCCATATTTAGAGCAATAGCATGAACCCTTTAAACATTGTTTAAATTATTGCATTGATAAAATTACAAAAATCTAATTAAAGTAGACCCAATCAAACAACTAAGAAACACAATTGGTATTGCTGCACTTGCACTGCACAATATAATCTACAGACCTCTGTTGCCCTACTCCTTGTAATGTTTTAGCTTTGACCCAGGAACAACTCATCAGTATTAATACTACACTTTTTAAACAAATTTTCCTGTTATTAGTGGAGTACAGTGAATGAGAAATATGCCAATGTAATCTAAAACTTGAGACAGGAACCTGCTGTTAGCTGTTTTGCAAGATTAAAGGGCACCAATTTTACCCTTTTTTCAAGATTTAAGATAAATCTTTTGTGTCTCCAAAATGTGTCTGTAAAGTTTCAGCTCAAAACACCCATCAGATTATTTATTATACCTTTCAGAATTTTGGATTTTCTGCTCTGAACACACTGTAGCTGTTTTTGTTGCCTGTGCCTTTAATGCTAGTTCTCCTAGTCCATGTTCCCATGTGCCGGTCAGAGGCTGTTTCTCAATATGTGTTCTTCAACGGTCTTGCGTCCTCGTGTTCTCGTGTAGTGTTATCATCATCTGACAAAGTTCAGTTCCAATACTCAAGACCGCAAGAACAGAGGACGCGTGAAACTTTCCGGATGTGTTCTTAATATCGAGGATGCATGGATGCAGACTTCAGCACCTAACTCCCTCGAGAAGTCCCAGAAGTCATTGCGACTGTGGGAAGCGCAGCATTTTATATAGATTTATTATTAGATATAACTTATTTATCTCAGGAGTTTCCCTAAATGAAACAGTGAATATAAACATTACCATGGACATCTTAATAAATTCGTATTAAAATCTGTTTTATTTTTATTGTGCAACATATATTTATAATGTATTTATGCATAGTATATATTTTAAAAAAGGGAAAAACAATAAAACATTTTATGAATGCAGTAATGTTTAAATAATTTTCTATAAAAAACGCGAAAAGGTCATGTGACCATCAGGAAGAACGCAGCATCTCATTCCTCACAGGACGCGTTCTCTGTTCTGGTGGTCTTCCGAATTCGTTCTTCCGAGGACACCTGGCAAGAAAGATCTCCACAAGTATGCAAGTCCGTTCTCTGCGTTCTTGGAATTAAATAACAGCCAAAGTATGCCTCAATCTCGACCTCGGTTGCTTCAGATAAACAGTACAGTGACAGACATTCAATTCAATTCAATTCACCTTTATTTGTATAGCGCTTATACAATGTAGATTGTGTCAAAGCAGCTTCACATTCAAGATTATAATAAATTGAAACAGTGTCAGTTCAGTTTTCAGAGTTTAAGTTCAGTTCAGTTTAGCTTAGTTCAGTGTGGGTTAGTAATCACTACTGAGAGTCCAAACACTGAAGAGCAATTCCATCGATGCGCAGCTCTACAGATCCCGAACCATGCAAGCCAGTGGTGACAGCAGCTGGACCTCAGCGACATAAAGGAAGCAGATCTCACGTGGCGTTTGTGAGAAATACTACAGCAAGAACTTTCCCAATGATTATTTAATGTATTTGTTGTAGAGTTTATTCAAGCCTTTCTGCAATGATGAGTCACATACGATGTCGTTACAAAGTTCATGCACATACACACAGACACACACACACAGCTTACACGTTTAACTTTGCACTGTTTTTGCATGGCAAATGTGACAGGATGCACGTTAATTTTTTTTTTATTAATACAAGTAACAGGGAATACTTAAAACATTAATTTGTGCTAATATTGTGACCTGAATACAAATTACACATATTCATTGTCCATCTAGTAACACAAATGATACAAAGTTTAAGGAGAGAAAAAAACAGAACATGAACAAAACAAGTAGTTAAAGAAAACAAAATAAGAAAATATAAACATATATCAAAAGAAATAAAACAAATATCTCATACTATACTTAGATTATTAAAAAAATGTTACATAGGCGTACCAAAAGGGATCTGATAACTTAAAGGTAAGGATTATAATGATAATATTATTTTTTCAGGAATTCAATTGTTTTAGCAGCTTTCTTATTTTGCGATAGGCAGACAAATTCATAATAAAGTTTTAAGTCAATACAAAATGTTCTAAAATTAGGCAAACATAGGATGCACGTTAATGTCCACTGCTGTATGGATATCCATTATGTTAATGTACAAAATAAACCTAAATTAACGTACACAAACTGGCATTGAAGCGTCTTCTTTTATAATTGTACTGATATGTGGCTGTGGTGATAAAGTACAGATGGTAAAATCGCTGTAATTAATTACAAACATGGACCATTTTAAAAATGTTTTAAACTTGTAAAACTCATTCTTGATCACATTTGATGATGATTGATGATCACAGTAAGCCGAACAAATATTTTAATCCCAGTTGCTTTATGCACTTCCTGTCTTATTGATATGATTATACGTGTTACTACGGAGACATATTATTACACGGCTTACATTCAATTCAATGGGCGGGGAAACTGCAGTCCTGTGTCATGTTGCGGTGGGCCCCAAAATGGCATACACTTAGCTATATGACCTATTTTGACATCTGGAAATTTAAAAAATGAGACTTGTTGTGTTTATATCACTTCAATTTGACTGTGGACACACTATACCTACACACAAGTTTTGAATATACTGTTGTCAGTGTATACTTAATATCTTGGAAGTTAAAATAAAACTCATACTCTATTATATGCTTGTATGCAGTTTTGTCAAACTTTTCAATTTCCAATTCATTAACCAGATTATACATTTTGTCTTTCAAATATAACGTGTTCCTCATATTTTAAAGGTTTACTTGAAACTTTAGAATCATTTGAAAAAGAAATGGCTAGTATTTAAAATTTATATAAATCATGTTGAATGTTCAATTACAACAGTTGAATTTGATCATGACTTACTTGAACTCTCGATGTTACAGAATTGCCTTTCACTTGGCAAGTTTTCATATGTCGATATTCTTCTGAGTATTTTCCATTGAGCGCAGAAAGGAAGGAAACGTCTGCATTGATGGAGTTCGAGGTAGAGCTTGTGTGATTCATCCATGACATGATGATCTCCGAGTTTGTTTCCACTGCACTCTCTTTCTGTGGAATAACAAAGACTTTATCTGGAATAAGATAGACTCCATCCTCTGTGGTCTGACACTGGGAATAGTTCAGATTCATCACTCGTCCCATGTCTATGTTGCGCAGGTTATCCCAGCCTCTACCTGGTAAAACATCCAGTGCTGTCAAACTTGCATTTTTATGAAACAAATGAAGTCCATTACATGGATGAATAAGGGGACGAAGGTCACTGACATTGAATAAAAAGATGAGCATCAGAACAGTGAATGCTCTTGACTCCATGGTTGCCAAATAAGTTATGTGGTAATGTAGCATTCGAAAAAAACAAAACAATGTTTTGTCAAAGGGATGTGGACTTCTGTAAACCTTAAGCTGGCAACTTTCACATTCAATATTGCAGATGTACTTTTGATGTACTTTACTTTTTCATTCTGGCATGAGGCCTGATGCACTTATGTTTCTCCAAACCACATAAAAGCTTACAGAGTCAAAAAGAATGTTGATGGTCATAAACCACCAGATTATTGATTTGTACTCTCCACTTTAGCAGAGTGATGTCTAATGCTTGCTATATCAAATTTAGTAGCATTATCAACGTGAGATGGTTACAGACCTTAAAAAAAAAAAAAAGTAAATATATTTAAGTAAATATAATGTTAAAACAGAATAATTACAGTAAAAAACCTGTCAACTTTCACATTTGATACTGAATATGTATTACTAAAGTGTAATGCACCTATGTTTTTCTCCTCCCCATTTAAAAGGTTATGGACAGTGTAGTGAATAACAAGTTACACATTTCTTTTTTGCTGTAATTCAGTAGTTTAAGGCATTACTAATCATTTCTTAGCTAATATTTTACTTTATGCCTGTTGAGTGCCTGTTGAGTTTTGTAAATGGCCATTATTTAGTTCACACATCATTCATCTTTTTCAGACGGAAAAGAGCAATGGTGAACAATTGTTGAATGTTCAATTACAATAGTTGAATATGATTTTGACAACTGAACTCTTGATGTTGTACAGTTGCAACAGTCCTTCATGTTTTCTGTAGAGTTTGTGCACAAGTTCAGCATGTTCTTTGTAGGATTCCTGCATGTTCCTTCTAAAATTTCTGCAGGAGTCTTGCATGTTCCCTGTAGGATTCCTGCAGTTGTCCCGCATGCCCATTATGGAGTTTCTAAATGTTCCCACTAGGATTCCTGCATTAGTTCTGCATATTACGTGTAAGAGTCTGGCATGTTTCAAGTAAGATTCATGCATGAGTTCTACATGTTCCCTGTAGGATTACTGCATGTTCCATGTAGGAAATTCATAAGAAGTCCTGCATGTTCCGTGTAGGATTTCTACCCGTTTCTTGTAGGAGTCTTGCATGGTCCCTGCTGAATTTCTATATGTTCCTTGTAAAATTCCTAGGATTCCTGCAGTAGTTCTGAATATTCTGTGTAGGATTACTACAGGAGTCCTGCATGTTCCCAGTAGGATTCCTGCATTAGTCCTGAATATTCAGTGTAGGAGTCCTGCATGTTCCAAGTAGGATTTCTACATGTTTTTTTGTTCCTGTTGGAATCTTGCATGTTTCCTGTAAGATTCATGCAGGGGTTCTACATGTTCCCTGTAGGATTACTGCATATTTCATGTAGGATTTCATAAGAAGTCCTGCATGTGTGGGATTTCTACCTCTTTTTGTAGGATTCCTGCAGGAGTCCTGCATGTTCCCTGTAGTAATCTTGCATGTTCCCTGTAGGATTCCTACATGTTTGTTTTTTTTATTCCTGTAGGATTTCTGCAAGGGTCCTGCATGTTTCCTGTTGGATTTCTATATGTTCCTTGTAGAATTCCTAAAGGAGTCCTCCATATTCCCTGTCAATGTCATTGCACCTTTCACATTAATATTATCACATTATTGCCTTGACATTCACAGATTTTCTGTGCCATCGTAAGGAGGAAGGTGAGAAATCTTTAAGGTGGTGGGACTTCATAAAAAATGATTGTATGAAAAACAAAACAAATAACAAAACAACCTCAAAAGAACCATACAAACAACCAAGAACACGATATTCATATTTTGTGTTAAATGCACTGCATGTAAGTTTTTGACTCTTCTAAAGCATAAAAATACCATAATGTGTTTGCAGATATTTAAGAAACATGCTAAGTAAACATACTTGTTTATCTGAAAAACAATGCTGAGTCAGATATTCTGCTTTTCATAAGTGTTTTCTGTGCCAGAACAGCTGTCTTTGTTTTGGTAATTTGAACCTGCCCAATGCCAGTTCACCCAATTATATTTCAGCACCATGGGTTGGAAAACAGCATATTTCATTCAGTCAGTCACAAAGGCTCTGAAAGCATGCGTTCGTGATCAAAATGCGATCTCCGGTGGACAGTAGCAGACTCCGAAATGAGACAGATTCAGTTCCACATGAGCAGGTTACATTGTAACCCCGTGTCCTAACAACACTCTACGTGATTAGATTTGCAGTGATAAGCAATTTGGCTGTTTGCACCAGACAAAACATGACAAAAAATCAAATACAGCCTTTCAGAAGCACAGAATATGCACTCACTTATGAAGCGGTAAGGTTTATAATCTAATTAATACATATTAAACCTCTAACATTATTAAATGTAGATGCTAAATCTCTGATATGTGTTTATTTCTAAAGTTCAATCTCGAATTGAATGGTTTATTTATATCAGTTTATTTTATTTTCAAGATCTCAGGTGAATTATCTGCTGCTGCTTTCAGTATAAGGCAATAAATGTCATATAAAATGGCATTCAATCTCACATTGTTAGCATTTAACACTGAATAAAGCGCATGAGGTTTAACCGGTGGTGATCATTGTCAGTTTTCTGTTGTTCACCTGTGAGAAATAGAAGCCGTTTCTAATATATCAATTTGTGTTGGTTAAGACAAAAACTACTTTTAATATAGAAAATATTCCTTCTATTGCGTGCCATTGCTTTTATTTAGTACATGGTTTAAATCACTCGCTCCTGTCCCCAATCTGGCAACCTGCGCTTGCGTTTGATTTGATCTAGGAGTGCAATACCTAGTTTAACCACTGGGTGTCAAACTGCACCTTAAAATATAATTACATACATATTGTATTATATATTTAGATTTTCTTATTTTTTTCTATAAATATATTATTACATAGTAAATGTAAATGAGATATACATTTTATGAATGTGTAATATAATTTCTAACAAAATCTAACCAAAAACTATTTTGGAGTTAGGTTTAGGATTAGGGTTAATGTAAGTTAGGGTTAGTTATGGACAGAGGTAGGGTAGGGTAGGGTTAAGTTAGGATCACAAACATGTTGTACAGGTCATAGTTTTTCTCACATTTTCTCAAATAGCATCCTATAGCATTCTTTTGTTGGTGAAATAAAGTTATAAAATTGTAACCAAAATGTTGCTCCAAAAATAAAAGATTTTATTTTCACTTTCTATTATATACCAAGGCCGACACGGTGGCGCAATGGGTAGCACGTTTGCCTCACAGCAAGAAGGTTGCTGGTTTATGAAGTTTGCATGTTCTCCCTGTGTTTGCGAGCACACCTCCGGGTGCCCCGGTTTCCCCCACAGTTCAAAGACATGTGGTACAGTTGAATTGGGTATGCTAAAATTGACCGTTTTGTGTGTGTGTGTGTGTGTGTGTGTGTGTGTGTGTGTGTGTGTGTGTGT
>CAIGQZ010032240.1:1671145-1690021 GCA_903798205.1 Danio tinwini | reverse complement strand
TGTGTGTGTGTGTGTGTGTGTGTGTGTGTGTGTGTGTGTGTGTGTGTCTGTGTGTGTGTGTGTGTGCGTGTGTGTGTGTAAATGAGTGTGGATGTTTCCCAGTGATGGGTTGCGGCTGGAAGGCCATCCTCTGCATGAAACATAAGATTAATAAAGGGACTAAGCCGAAAAGAAAATGGAAGAATGAATTATATACCAACCACAAACACCCATACCAATCACCAAAAGCAAAACTGTTAATAACACATTTATTTACATTTTTTTTTTAAATATATCACCCTTGAGGTGTTTTAACTATTTAATGCCTTTATACTGAATATTCTTTAAAGAGCACCTATTTCACCCCTTTTTTAAGATGTAATATTAATATTATGGTTCTTCTGAGTGTGCCAGTTTAGGTTCAGTTTAAAACACAATTCAGATTTTTTTATTATGATGTGTTAAAAAGTGCCATTTTGGGGGCATGTACACAGTTTGCTGTTTTAGGGGCGTGTTGCTTCACATGAAAATTAGTTTCGACTTCCCGCCCAAGTTAACAAGGGGGCAGAGCCAAGAGCTCTCCTGCTTTGTGCATTGCAATAGACAGGCAGACAGAGAGAAGCAACATGAGTGAGAGGACCAGCATTCAGCTGTACATGTACGACTCAGACACAAACCAAGCAGAGAGCACAAAATCATTTGTGTCTTTGTAGAGTTTTACAGCCAACTGTGTGCTAGTTTAAAGCTCCGAGCTTGTAGCCTACACCGAGACTAATAAAACACACTGAATTAACTTTGACTGAAGGGCACCACACACCGGATGCACCGCGACACGGCGCGCACATGACAGTTAAATGTATTCACACTTGCAGCGCGGTGTGTCACCTGATAGAAACTTATGTTTAGAATACAAAAAAGCATGCCGCTGCCTGGCGCGACGCTGCATGTCGCCGAGCGGCACTTCTGGTGTACGACCTGCTTGAGGCTATAACTAAAGGGCGTCATGCACCGGACGCGCCACTCAGAGCCATGACGCGGCGCACATTCGCATGTTATTTAAAATGAAACTATTCAGATAACGCTCTGTGGCGCGGCAGAAATATGAACAGTGTCCTGAGCAGGGCCAGCGCGTCCATAGAGGCGACCTAGGTGGCAGAATAGTGAGAAAACCCCCCAGTCCTCACTTTCATCCGCAACAACGTGAAATGCATGGCACTGCGCGTCGTTAGTTCGTTATTTCCAATGGAGGGACGAGCACATGAGGCAGCGCGCTCGCACTTTCCAGCTGCACCTGTTAAGATGACAGGGAGCTTCTGTGACTGCGGGAAATGCAAACGGCTGAAGTTTAAGGAAGACACAATGAAAAGTATACATGTATGCAAACCCACCAAAACTCACAAACATTGGCAGCAAGGAGAGCAATAACGTGGTAAATGTTGAGCCCAATGAGCCTTACATCTAAAAATAGAGCAAGGGTGTTTCTTTGGTGACGTCGCTTTGACTCACACGCTGAAAATGGTGGACATGAAACAACATACTGAGGAGATGGTAATGGCCACCTGTCAATCAATATTGGTGGGCGGGGGGACCGCACTCCTACGTCAAGTTGCAGTCAATCTCAAAACCGCTCCAATTGGTCCACCGTTTTTATGTTGTTAAATTGAAAAAAAAAAGCACTTAGTGTGTTTATATCACCCCAATATGACAGTCTATACACTATACCTACACATATGTCTGTCCAAACAGCTTGAAAAGTAGATTTTTCACCATAGGTGCCCTTTAACAAAATAACAAACATGCATATAGAAACAAATATATGTCTAATTGCGCTATGCAAACAAGTGCACATAAAAAATCACAGTACATAAAGTATCCATAATTAGTTATTAATCATTAATTGATTATGTTTTATGCAGTCATTATCCTACTCCCACGTTTCTCAATAACCATTTTTCTATTTGCTATTAAAATTTAACCAATTTTAATGTGGACCATATGTAAAAGTACACAAAGTACATACACTTTTTTAACGTGACATCAGTATGTTCAAATAGAAGACTTACAATTATTCATTTTCTAATCATGTTTGGCCTGTAAGCTGTTCTATATGCAGAGGTCTTACATTTTTGGTGAATATCTGCTACACCTGGGTCCAGTAAGGTGAGCATCACAAGAAGCCTTGTAGGTGAAATAAAGGACACCTCTCTTCAATTTACAGCTGTGTGAGTGAATTCCACGTTCAGGACTGACCACACATGTCCCCAACATTTCATTATAAATCACATCACTGTCCCACACCTCAAATATGAGTTCATGACCAAACTCAACCGATCCCAAATCATAGCTGATATTCCACTCTGGATCATTATTGTCCATAATCACCTCAGTCTCCTCGTACATAGAGTTATACCAAACTTTGACATAACCATCAGTGCGTGTGAAGAGATCAGCTTTCAGTCCTGCAGCTCTCTGCACTAACACTGCTAATGTGCCACAACCGGCTCTCATAGGACAGCAGTTATGATCCAGATTTGGTGTTTGAGAGCATCCTTGATTCTCCTTGTGGTTTACAGAAATCATGTTCTCTTCAATATATTCTGTTACTGCAATCTTCAGGTTAGAACTAACCTCAGGATCTGCCACCAGATAATGGAGAGGGAAAATAGCATATGAAATAACGTCAGGGTTGTCATGCAAGCTCATCATCCAGTTTGAGTAAGCTTCAGCTGGGCTTTGGTTAAAAACAAGATCTGGGAAGTATTTCTCTCCTCCCAGAACCTCTGTCTTGTGTGTCATGAAGCCCTGGTAAAAACCCATGCTTAAATTATCCTTAAGTATTTGAGAGCATTTATTGGAAAGCGAGGCATTGCCTGGCAAGAACCCCAAAGTGATTTTTAACTCAATATTCAGACAGTTTTTGATATCAGTCTCCGAAAAGCCCTTCAGGGTTGCAAGACATGTTCGAAAAGCAGTGACCCGTCTCACTCGCCCTCCCAGATGGACTTGGCGTATGTAGTGAGTGCCATATGTATCAATAGTTCTTCGGTACAAAGGTTTTGTTTGTGCATCATAGTGTGCCGGAAGCTTCTGGAGATGTTTTGAGAATTCAGCGCTGAGCTCTGGGTTGTCTGTTATTCTGTAACTGCAAATGGAAAAAGTTCATATGTCAGTAGATTCTAAATAAAACTGTAAAAACTGCCTGACATTTTGATTTTTGACAGCTATTTGGTCCTGGGAGGTGATAAGAAAGTGCTTATTAACGCATTCTCTAGGTTTGTTTTTCAGATAAATCGTTGGTTTTTCCAGATAGATCAGTGACCTTTTTCAGGGCTAAACTTTTTTTGGGTTAGATCAGCATGCTTGTATCTGCATCATGAGACACAATCACAAGGTTGTTATATCTTTTAAGATTTTTCTTGAAAATGTTGATTTACTCTTAATTGACAAGAATGCACTTAACCTTTTTTGTTATGTGTTTTAATTAAACCAAATTGAAAATATGAAAATAAAGTAAGGGAAATCCTCACCTTAGAATTATACGTTTTATCTGACATTTTTGTCAAAATTGAGTTATTGACATATTCTTATTAAACGACAACTTATTTACAAATATGGGATGTTTTTTTATAAGTTGTTTACATTTTAAGACTTTTTATAAAAAAAACAAATGTTACACACATACTGTTTGCTATGTAATGCAAAAACTTTGAAGCTCAATACCTCAAAATCATTCAGAACGCAGATAGAACCTTCCAAGGTGACAAAATGTATAGTAGTAGCTGGCTTAGCACGAACTGGCTAACAATTAATCACGCACAGAAATAGTTCAACTGAAGGTTTACAGTGGATTGTTTGTAACTGTAACTGTCATATATTTTTGCTTATCGCGCCCTCTAGGGGTTGAACTCCAAAGTGTTTTGCGGAAGAACATTGTTTTGGTTGTGCTTCGGCTCCACATTCTGTGCAGAGTTTAGAGACATCGTGGTGGAGCTAGAACATCCAGTGAGAGAGCGAAGAGAAAAATAACGTCTTTCTGTTTTTACAAACAGCATTTTCACATACACCTGCCCTTTTGAACAATTCATGTTAAGTCTTGGACTGGTATGTAACGGGGTGGAGGGGTTAATTTATTAATCAAACTTGTTATTGTGTTTTCAGTGTTTTGAAGGATATCGAGTGTAGGCATGGAACGATAACCGTTTTCAAGGTATACCACGGTTTGGAAAAGTCAAGGTTTTAAAACCGCCAAAACTTTCTGTAATACTGAAACAAATGTATGCTTCTGCAAATATAAACAATTGGGTTTCTTGGTCAGTCCTAGCATGGGCCGGTATAAGATTCTGATGGTATGATAACCTTAATAAAATTATCACGGTTTTACGGTATTGTGCGAGCAAGTGTATGATAGAATAGAAACTATGAATCTACTTTTACAGACACCTACAAAAGCCTATTTTACAAGAAAAGTGTTTTGTGAACACTTACGTTGTCTGTTGCACTAAATATGCTGGTTTCAAACCGCTGAATTAATGTTTTTGGCGCAAACATGCATTCACAATGGTAGGCTATAAACCAATATAGGGGTGGTAAGTTGGATATTTAAGTTATCTATTTGAATTATTAATATTATTTAACATACAGATCAGAGCAAACTATTTCTTAACTAAAGGGCAGACCCCCCTTACATCTTGTTTTGATGTTCTTCAGGGGGGATCAATTGTTAAATAGGGGGGTCAGCCCGCCAAACCTAAAAATTATAAATTAAAAATTAAAAAATTATTAAAACAAAGATGTTTGTTTAAATACTTGAGAGATTAATATTTTTTCACACTTTTTATTTTAAGTGGCATTGTTTAGATTTCAAAAATCTATTAAATTTTGACACTAAGACACACATAACACTGGATAGGACTAGGCATGGAATGATAATCGTTTTCAAGGTATACTGCAGTTTGGAAAAGTAAAGGTTTTAAAAAAAAATTTCTGTAATACCGTTCCTAAGGTATGTATAAGATTTTTTTATTACGTTTTTTAGGACAACAGTATCTCCAGCTGAAAAGATATCTAAAGATGCCATTTTATATTGTGAAGAAATCTGTGTGTTAGAAAATAATGAAGACAGCAGAAGTCAATGATTGATTTGATTTATTTAGTCTGACATGTTTACTGCTTCAAAATATTTAAAATGTTTCTCAAAATATAATCTATTGTGTTCAAAGAGGAAGAAAATTGTTGTTGTTTTACCCAAACATTTAAAAAGAACATATTTTAGAGCAGTTATCACAATACCGTCAAACATAATTTTGCACAAAGGCTAAACAGATTGTAGATGTTGCGTTTAGAATCTACAACTTGCCCACTGCTGATGAGACATATAAATATCATAATTGTCATGCAAGGGTGTACAGGGATATTGAGTGAATTGTTGTAATTTTTAAGGCAAACATCAGTGCAAATGTAATACGAAAATATGGACTTACCTGTAGTATGTACAGCTGATCTCATGAAGGGCAAAGGTTGCCTTATCCATTGCATTTTGAGAATGGGCAAATTGAGCAATATCTGACCGACTCCCACCAAAAATCACCTTTCCCATGTCATCCAGGCTAAGATCCATTTCCCAGTTATTATTAACAAGTGACGTTGAACTTTTCATGAGAGAGTCAACAGAATGATGAAGAGCACTGGAAAGCTGTTTGCTGCAGCGGCTGAAGGGGCGCCAGTCCAGCACGGCTGAGGGAAGTTTCTGCATCTGCCCTCCCTGAAAGCGGTTCTTGCAGATGGTACAGGTACCGTTGTCCATGTGTGATTTGACATTTATCAGAAAGGCACCTTTACGGCGCATCTTGACTACATCAAAGCCTTCTCCTGCCAGATTGTAACCAGGCACAAATGGAGCTTTTTCACATTCTGTTTGAGAGCCAGTGAGACAAGCTGAGCTTAAATCCCAGTACGTCAACATCAGAGAAATACAAAGGAATGTGGGGAAAACACAGTTATTGATGTCCATGGTTATGTCTACAGAGATAAATAAATAAGGAGATAAATAAGGGTTAAAATGTGATATTTCATTAAAAAAACTATTTAAGAAATATGCATGCAAAAAAGATAATTTTAAAATGATGTGATGAATTTATTTTGAATTATTTTGTATTAATGGGATTAAATCAGTCAAAAAAAACATTTTAAATATTAAAAAATATATCACCTTACCAGTGTCAGTTTTACTCTTCAAGTAGCTTTCATGCAATAGTCTCTTCCAGCTGTGCTACACTCCCATGTTGACCTACGTAAAAAAAAATATTTTCTCTGTTCTTCTTTTGAAACACAGTTTCTTCAAGTGTAACAGCTGTAGAGTCACTCTGGAATGCTACGACTGAAAGAGAGAGCTGTGAGAGAGTCTTTGGCATTTGTTGAAGGGAGTGTCTTCCTTTCAGGCTTTTTCTTCTGTGCTGCTGGACACTGGACAGATTTCGTCCGCTCACTGGTTTTGTTTTGATTTAGATTTTTTTTTCATTAAATACCAGCTGTGCAGTGGGGGAGGGCTGTCATGAGACTTTGCATGCAAGTGCAAGGTCTAGATTAATCATGCAGCACATGTGGATGACATTATGCAGCATGTTTTTTATTTTTTTCAATGTTAGATATCATACATGGCTCGTAATCATATCAAAGTGATTAGCACATTAAATTGGAAAAGCACTGGTCAGAACATTTGCAAACAAAATACATAGCACCATCATGTTTTGTTTTTGTTGATAGGTAATTTACGTTTTATGGAGGTAAATATGCCTTTTTCAGCATTAGCTGTGGGGATATTACAGTGAAATGACATCAGCGCAACAGCAGGTGGCGTCAGT
Organism: Danio tinwini; assembly: GCA_903798205.1. Lineage (NCBI taxonomy): Eukaryota > Metazoa > Chordata > Actinopteri > Cypriniformes > Danionidae > Danio > Danio tinwini. The sequence continues at coordinate 1,683,182 of CAIGQZ010032240.1, read as the reverse complement.
GACATTTTGTTGATAATGAGTTGGTCAGTGAATCAATGGCTGCATATCCAGACTGTCTTGAGTTTATGATCAGGAAACCCTTTGCCCTTAAAGAGTATATTCTATATAATATGAATGTGTGCAGTATGAATGTAATCTGTTCATACTGAATTTGTCATTATCATGTGACCTCCTAGTGTCAATTACATAGCGAGCTATGTAACATAGTACATAGTGACCGGGATAAAACTGATAACATAATAATTACAATTCAAATTAAAATAAGTCTTTTGGTGGATCCAGAATTAATCTGTGAAGATTCAGCTCAAAATATGCATCCTATCATTTATTATACCCTGTTGAAAATGTAAATTTTTGGGTCAGAGGCAATCGTTTTTGAGCTGTTTTGTGCCTGTGCCTTTAAAATGCAAATAAGCTGTTTCCCCTATCCACTGTTTTAGGCATGTCTGTTTTTTCAGTGTCAGATGTTACATAAACACAGCATATTGACAGACACAATGCACACATCTGAGCCAAAGGGACCCATGATTAGTTCACCTTTTGGTTCTTCAGGTTAACGGATCAAATAATTTTCCGGCTCTGACTGCATATGATTGGCTTCTGTTTTTCACATGATGAACGAACAACTCAATCTGAGGATTCGAAAAAGTAATGGATCAAATTTTTTTCTGGCTCTGACTGCATATGATTGGCTTCTGTCTTTCATGTGATGAACAAACAACCCAAACCCCATAGATCACTTAAAAAAAGGAACTAATCTACTACCCCATCTGCACAAATGTGTACATGCATGAATGAACAAATCACTTCCTGAGAAGATTTATTTTAAAGAATGTTCAAGAACGACCATCACTATCAGACACTGAAGCAGGGACCCACTCACAAATACCACAGTAAGACTGAATCAGGAAGTTTCTCAAAGGGTATTTGATGTAGTTGTTGTGGAGTTTATTCAGCCTTTCTGTAACTATGAATAAGCAACACACAAATGCCATGGCAAAGTTCAATGTACACACGATTAACATGTTTTTACATGTCTACAATTGTAAATTTAAATATAGGCTGCTGTATGGAGATCAATTATGTTTCTGTAAAAGATAAGTGAAGTTTATTTCTAAACTAATTTCTAGAGGATTACGTGCTTATGATTGCTTGAGGCTGGTCCGGCATTATTTAATTGATGATTCAGCAATTAGACAATTCCTAAGTCACTATAAATACCCTAAGTTCCATTTAACAGCCATCTTCGTTTTGAAGAATCCCCCCTTCCACCCCTACTCCTCTTCCTTTCCTAGATGGGTGACACAGTGGCCCAGTGGTTAGCACTGTTGCCTCAAAGCAGGATCGTCACTGGTTGTAGTCCTTACAAAGCCAGCCGACGTTTCTGTGCTGAGTTTACCCGTTCTCCCCGTGCTCACGTGGGTTCCCCGGTTTCCTTCCACCATCCAAAAACATGCAACTTAAGTTAATTGACTAATCCAAATCAGCACCATGCTCCTAGTAAGTAGTTATCTCTTAAGAGCTATCACTATCTGTTCATTAACTACTAAAGCAGAGGAGTTTTCAAGATCTACCTGAGCTCAAACTCCCCTCTCGCCTTGCAAACGGGAGTAAGCCTCTGGCTTGAGGATCTTATGAACTTAGGGCTCTCTTCTAGGACAGCATGGCCAACAAGCTTTATAATCAATTATCAGCTAAGTGAGAACTCTTGAAACATGATTTAAAGTCCACATACCAGGACTCCTGTTGCATGATTAAAGCATCCACTTCTATAGTTGTACTAACACTGTGCATCTGCGGTAATTTAAGTGGTTGGGAATTATGTAGCATTTTTAGAATCTTATAGTAATAATTACAGTATGTTATAGTTAATACTGAGACATACTGTATCTCTGCAATACTGAGGTCTGTCAGTTAGTTCGGTGGGCGATAATTAATGCACTGTTACATCATGGTGTGCTGGGCTTCTAAATCATTTGGATTTGGATCCTGATTTAATTTTTGGATATTAAAAAAAGACTTTATGTGTTTATACCATTCTAATATGGCTGTGTATCACACTATACAGTACACACATGCTACATACTGAATGGAATGTAGCAATAGCAAATGGACTGGGAGTCGATTCCAAAAAACTTGGATTCTGAGGAATAAAGAGGCTATTTTAGAAGTTGTTTCCCTGTGCTTGAGTCGACATCTGTGCTCCAGCTTACGGGCAGCAGGAATTTTAACAGATTATACTATTAGGTTTAAAATGTCATTTAAGTCATTGTCTTTTTTTTTTTTTTTTTTTTGCTGTACAGGAGTAATTGTTTCAGAGAGAGAGAAACATTTTAGTGCTTCTTAATTTTTTTCATGTAAGTCTGGACACCACTTTAAACCTGAATTCTGGGGTTGTTTTACTGAGACATATTGTATTGGGTTGATTATTTATGGTTTTGATTGTTCACTATATGTTTGCAAACTCATGTTTGTGTTCTAATTTACAAGAAGGTCAGATGATAGTAGAGGTGAATACAGTAACTTATGAAATGAAAGTCATTTTCTACTATTAGGTATTTTATACTACATAGGTAGGTGGTAGGTAGTTCCTATCACCTACCATACAACTTTCCTAATTCCTGTTCTTCTGTGTGAGATGAAATGAAAATACCTAATAAATCCAAACCCTCTTCTAATAACAGTGGTTCTACTTTCACTTTTTTGGTAAAACAATACTTTCTTGTCATATAAATGAAAATTACAACAAATAAATGGTGCCATATTGAGTTGTGAAAAAAAGCACACTATTAAGAGGAAAATGGATGTAAGATAACTAATCGAGGAACACAAGAAACAGATTTGTAGATTAATCGTCACATGTTGTTACAGTGGTTCTCCTGTAAAAATATGGTCTACCCTAGCAACAAGTTAAACAACAGAATTAAAACTCAAGGTTCCATGTCCTTATATATGTTTAAGAATTCTTTATTAGTCAGAAGGAAGCACACAAATCTACACATATTTGGGTAAAAATAATAAATCCATAGAAAATTAATTTGCGTATAAAATCTATAATTCTTAGATTCTCCAAAACAAATTCATTTCAGAGTAATGAACACGTTTCAAAAAGAAAAACATATATATGTAAAATATATAACATTTACACGTATGTAGTAAAACATAATTTATACAGTCATGTTTAATTAAATCACGTTTTTATTTTTTTTATAATGACAGAGACATTTAATAGAAACATTTTCTTTCCTTTGTTTGAATTGTTGGTTGTAAAACAAGACAACATTCAGACAATTTTTAGTAATCACTATAACAATTGTAATGACTGTAATTGATACTGTTGCTAATAATACAATTATGCTTATTACTAATATTTATTAAAAAGTTACAAAGCTTAACTATAACTCTCTGTACGTTAATCTTTAAGTGACTGTTATGAGAGTAGTTGTTGATTGGGGTTTTCATTTGCATCTTCATTCTGCTCTTGTTCAATCTCAATACTGCTCTCACTTCGTCCCTCACTAATCTCTTCATAACCTCTGTTCATCTTTAAGCTAGATAACCTATTTCTCCTTTTAATTATAACCACGGTGCCTGCCACAACAAGAGCAACCAGAACTATTATACCAATGGCTACTCCAGCCTTTTTTCCTCCAGACATCTCAGAGGCATTGATGATTGATTCCATTTGTTTAATGTCACCAGGCTTTGCCAATCGCCACATTTTAGTTTCTCCAACTCTCACCCAAGAACGCTCACCTTCTGTCATTACGGCTACTGTGTTTGTCGCAATCATGCCGACCACTGGTGGTCTTGTGAATGGTGGGAGACGGACTGGTTTTAAATGACCACCACTGAACACACCAGACTGGACACAGTACAAAACCTGACAGCCATCACTGATGGCAGCGAGATGTTGGCTGAACTGAGGCGGACAGCGAGATTGACCATTTGAAAGAGGGTTGCCAGATTGACAACTGAAAAACCCAGCAAATGGCACTGAGAATCTTGTTCCAACCTCATAATCATTGCTCATACAAATCATCATGCCATTAGACAAAAAGCGTTGGGTGAAGTAACTTGGAGGACAACTGCTGGATTTGGTCAATGGGTTTTGGATGCCTGGTCCAAACAGACCTCCAAAGAGATATCCAGAGTTCTCAGGGGTTTTATGAGTTGAGGAACACCAGTAAGTTTCAAGTTTAGCACGGCGGACATGGTAAGAATCACCACATATATTGTCACAACAAGTAGACAACCCTAAGAAACCACAGGAATGGCAGTGGGTATGGCATTCATAATGATTATAGCCTTTCTCTACTATCTCAGAGTGTAACAAGGTGGTGTTGTAATGCTGAGGGCAAGAATAACCACCGGTGGCTGGGTTTTTCTGTGCTGTTTCATCACAGATGATGTTTCCATCTGGAGTCAATGGAGTGCATCGTTGGTAAATGCCACCAAAGCTGAGATTGGTGATTGGACCCTCACAAGACGCGTCATCTACATTTGCCTGGAAGTTGAAGTTTGGGGAATCCACATTTACACAACCTGGAATGGTGTTCACTTTATAGTAACGCTCTGCTGCTTTACGCACTGTTGAAGCTAATTTATTTACTGTTGGTGTTGGGAGATCTGGAAATGTTGATGGATTAAGAAAATAGTGCATCGGCAGCCCAGAGCGGTCAATGGCCACCAGATTATTGAGTGTACTTTGTTGCCACTTCTGCAGAGTGATGCCTGGGTAGAATAAAGCTCCTCCGTGGCTCTGAATTAAAGAATATGTGATGTTACCCTGATAACTACTGCTTTGAGAGCTGCCTTGAGAGGTACTCCCACCGATATCAAATTTAACTTTGTCAAAGAAGTTAACACCAGCTGACGCTGAAACAGAGGACTTGTCTGACTGACTGTTGGAGATATAAGACATTTTTAAATAGTCTTCTTGCACCAATGTGGCTCCAGCATCAATACTTGTGATGACATGAGTGCCGTAATCAAGTACCAGTTTCTCTGACAAGTAATTAGCATGACGTGTTTGATTGTTTTCAATAGCATCAGCGATTTCTTCTGCCTGTTTTGCAAAGCGGGAGTCCAGAGTGAAGTCAGGATATGCCTTTACTGTGTACAGATGATTACGGACCTACAGTAGGAAACAAATATTTGATCATTTAAGAAAATGAACCAAGGACATTAAGTATTTCAATTGTATTCCATCATTTACTTTAAAAAAAAAACATTTATTCATATTATTTTTCTATGCGCATAAAATGCAAAAATATTGGTCAATATTTATTTTACAGTGCAACTTTCACTATAAACATACCATTAACTAAAACTTTTAGCTTAAATTACTAGTTTGCTGCTTATTAATAGTTAGTAAGGTACTTGATGGGTTTAGGTATTGGGTAAGATTGGGGAAGTAGAATATGATTGTACTTTATATTGGGGAAGTAGAATAAGATCATACTTTTTAAGTACTAATAAACAGCCAATATCTTATTAATATTCAGCTAATACGCCAGTAGCTAATACCATGAATTGGTAATTCAACTAAAATGTTAGCAATATTATTTTTTAGTGTTGTAGATTTTATGTAGCTACATGAGTGTCATTCTAAAAGTACATATAACTAGGGTCAGACAAAATCTGTGGACATTTTTTGCTATTTCTGCTGAGAATTTTATAAAAAAAAAAAAATCTGCGGATTTATGTGGAATTATTTTGAGAGTATCATAACAAAAAATTTAATATACTGTATGAAATAAAAAATAATAGCTTTTTAATTTTTATTTAATGTTTACAATGCAAATCCATCTAGATCCACTTATTTGGTAAACAAAGCAAGTCTATTATATAATATATCTACTAAAAGACAAAAAATAATACTTTACGAATTGTATTGTAAATAAATCATATAAACACTTTCATATTAGTCAATAATATTACTGAAATTAATTTAACAACTGAGTAAATATAAATTTACACACATTTACACAACTAAATAAATAGACTCAGTAATGGGGTAAAACTCTGCGTCTTTCTGCGTGCACAGATTCCATTTGGGCCTACATACGTATTGCATATCATATACATATAATTCTTTATTATTATTATTATTATTTTGTACTTACTTGAACCCGTGCTGTCACAGAACCCTCTTTGACTTGGTGGGTCTTCATGCGCTGGTTTTCTGTGGAGAATTTTGCATTAAGCACCGAGAAGAAGGAAACATCAGCATTAATGGAGCTTGAAGTGGAGCTTTTCTGTTCCAGCCACGACATGATGATCTCAGAGTTTGTTTCCACTCCGCTCACTTTCTGTGGAATAACAAAGACTTCATCTGGAATGAGATAGACTCCATCTTCTGTGGTCTGACACTGAGAATAGCTCTGATTCATCACTCGTCCCATGTCTATGTTGCGCAAGTTATCCCAGCCTCCACCTGGCAGAACCTCCAGTGCTGTCAAACTTGAGTTTTTGCGGCACAATCGTAGTCCATTATTGGGACGAATGAGCGGATGCAGGTTGCAGACACTGATAAAACAGCAGAGCATCAGTAGATGAAATGCTCTTGACTCCATGATCGCCAGATGCATGTTTCACTGTCTCCTGCACTAATGTGATCTTTAGTCAAATACATATGGTGATTATAGATTTTGCTGAGTTCCTTATTAAAACCACTTCTCAGTTTCAAATCCGCCGGTAAAGTGTCATAAGACTATGAGGTTCCTCTTCGTGAATTAGGTACCTTGTGTTCAAATGTTCAGTTTAAGGACAATTTCATCAATTGCATGAAACAAATATATCTATATTTTTGTGAATTATGGTTTATTTTTGATAGATTTATGTATGAAGTTGTGCTCAGTTATTTCAGAATGTTTTTGATGACGCAAGAGACTGTGCGGTTTATATTTTCCATTGGCTTTTAAACAGGAGGAATTGAAATTGGTTGGCTTCTTGTTTTAAAAATGTACAAGATTAGCAGGTTTTTTTCAAATCCTCTTCAACGTTAGCATCTCTTAAAAACTGCTGTGAGCATAGGAGATCATGAAAGCCCTTAGCGAGATTTTCTTCATCAATTGTTGTGCACTGTAAAAAAATTAAGTCAGTACAACAACAAAAAAACAGAATCCTTATTTCCTTTCGCTTTTTCTTGTTCACTCAACTTTTGAACACATCAGCTGCACTGACCTAAAATTATTTGTCAGTAATACAAAAACCTTTAGTTGAGTTAACATAAGATTATTAGTTTACTGGAGAGGTGAACTACTGTGTAAGAAAACTTTTTAAGTTGTGCTAACTGAACATTTTTTTGGTCTGCAGAGCTGATATGCCTGAAGTTGAGTGAACAAAAAAAAACGTTATTTCCTTTTGTACTCAACATTTATTTTTTCATCTTTAATTAATACGACAGTAGAAAGTATAGACTGGAAAGCGTGGAGAGAGGGGAAGGATCAGTATAGGACCTCAAGGCGGGAATTAAACTTACGTCGCTGTGAACACCGGAGTGTCATGTGTTGACGCACTAAACACTACACCATGCATACAACTTTTTTAAAAAACCATCAGTTGCACTGACCTAAAATATCTGAGGTTGAGTGAACAAAAAAAACTCTTGTGTAAATTCACACATGTAAAGCATTACAAAGCATTTTTCCCTGTTTGTCCTGCCACGTTTTGATCCTAGTTTATCGTTATTGCTGTTTTACCTCCTGTCCTGTTTCTAATTCTGTGTCTAATAAATGTTTGTTAACATTTGTTTCAGTTTTAGTTGTTTTGGGTTTTTTTTTTCAATTGAACTATGTTTGTTTGTTTTGATAATGTGTTATTTATTAGTACTAATTTCCACAAGAGTTTTTTTTGTTCACTCAACTTCAGACATTTTAGGTCAATGCAACTGATGTTTTCAAAAGTTGAGTACACGTCAGTGCCCATGGTGTAGTGGATAGTGTGTTGTCGCATGGCACATGGTGCTCACGGCAACCTGAGTTCGATTCCCAGTCCTATGCCAATCTTTCTCCTCTCTCTACACTTTCTCTCTATGATCTCTAACAATTAAAGGTGAAAAAAAGTTGAGTACATAAGAAAAGAAAATAAGGATTAAGCTTTTTGTTTACTCAATTTCAGGCATTCCAGTTCTGCAGACAAAAATGTTCAGTTGGCACAACTTACAAAGTTTTGTTACAGTGTAGTTCACCTCTCCAGAAAACTATTAATCTTATGTTAACCCAACTAAAGGTTTTTTGTATTACTGACATATAATTTTAGGTCAGTGCAGCTGATGTTTTCAAAAGTTGAGTGAACAAGAAAAAGTGAAAGAAAATAGGGATTTTTTTTTGTTGTTATACTGGATTTTTCTTTAATATACAGTTGTATATTTTGTAATATCAAAGTACTGCAATACTTACAGTATATGATTGGCAATAAATTGTCATATTTTAAAGGGTTCTTTTTTAACTAAATCTTAAGCTGCTTTCAATTAAGTTGAATCAAATAACCTTTACAAATCATGTCAACTTGCATCAATTAAACTAACTTAAAACAAGACTTCACTTAAAGTGAAAATTTAACTTGACTTGATTTCATTTGACTGGCATATACACTTTTTCTAATTTAAAAAGAGGGTTTTACTGCATGCTATTTTATTATACATTAATGTGTTTGCCATTACAACAGACGTAGTAGATGTATTGGGTATTTTATAAAAAAATGTTCATATGAATGTGTTACACTTATAGAATGACAACCATGGTCATCTTATTTAAAATATGCAGTTGATTCAAATTAATTAAACAATTGTAGGAAACACTATAAACACAATAGCAGCAGACAGTGCTATACACCCAACAAACCTCAGCACATTTGTAAAAAAGCAGAAACACAATCACGTGAGTATTGATTGTTCCAAAGATGAAGTTTGATGTTATCAATGTTATCAGATATATATTACAAAAAGGCTAAAATAAAAACAGGAAATGTTTGGATTTAAAAAGTCTTTTAGCTTAAGTGGCATGACAATGTTGTCAGCATGTAAAATAATAGTATAATATATAATATTTTTAATGTATATTGCAAAATGTAATGTGATATTTTAATATTTACCACAAAGTGCTTTTTAAAGCCTGTTTGTGTACTTAGAAGCACTTCATTAAAGGAGAATGTTTGCATGCCCTTTACCTCCTTTTATATGAATATGTTGGAGAATGAGAGTTTTTTATCACAAGTATGAATTGTAACATCCTCAATCTTAAAAGAAGTTTTAAAAAAACGTTGTTGTTTTTCGATATCTCCTCATAATACAAATATCACAATTAATGTCACTTTGTAACTAATGACATAAATAGAATGGAATTTCTGTTACATGCTCACATCCTACACCATAATCAATAGCCTCTATTGTACATAAATCAAGCTTACTGATATATTTTCCGCTAATATTATATATATATTTTAATATTAATTATAATTTATATTGCATTATTGAGAATATTAATGTTAAAATTCCACAGGTACGGGGACGTTTATTTCTTCACAAACAAACATTTTTATAAACATCTGTTTTTGATGTTAACCTTTTATGTCATTTTCCGATCTATCGTTTATTCGTTTTAGTTGCTTTAAGTTCAAGAGTATTCATGTAGACTGCGCACGTTTGTGTCATTTTATGCGCACACGCTTTATGCAGGCTAACCCACTAGATGGAGTTAACCGAAAAGCAGCAGTTTAAAACCTCTTGGCCAAATGTATAAACTTATGAACGACTGCAGAGTTTACTGCTTTCAGACAACACCATCTAGTGGAATAACATAAACCTTGTGCGTAATACGCACGATTATTTCCATGCCAAACTGCCCGAATAGTTATTTTTAATGTATCTTGGATATCTAAATCAGCCTTACTCAATTATTACCAATAATAATCTGGTGTATGACAATATATGCAAAATCAATATATGACATAAAGTACAAGTTCATGTTTACATTTCATATAATATATATATATATATATATAATTTATAGGCCTATAGCATATATGTAGCCTGCATATTTGTTGTGCAAATAATAATAATATGCAAACTGCCGTTTTGCAATATATTTTAAATTTATGTTTTATGTGATATATGAGAAACCTACTGTATAAACTGTGCCACACGTGTCATGTTAAAATTAGCATTTTTTCAGTGTGGGTTAATAGATTATTAGCTCTAAATGATGAGAACTTTGTTGTAAAAAAATTATATACATGTTGCAATTACTGCAATTACATGTTGCATATTACTGCTGCTTATTACCACCTGTGATACTTTTGCTACTACAAGTAATAATACTATATAATATACACTAAAATAATCAAAACACCAAGTTCAGTGCATGCAATTAAGAATTATTTTATTTTTTACAAAGCATCAAACGAATGCAGCAATTCTTTATAAAACATAAGAACAGTGATTATGCTGTTAATCAACTATTTCTTGGCTGTTCTTGCTCTGCTTGTTTTGGAAGCTCTTCGTTTGGCTCTCTTGGGTCTTGGGCTCTTCTTGACCACGGGTGTCTCGTCGGCTTTTTCGAGACTCTTCAGAACCTTTCTTCTCCTCTTCTTTGGAGATTTCTTTGCACCAGCAGGCTTCTTAGTCGTCTTTCTCTTTGCCTTCTTGGGCGTCTTTCTCTTCGCCTTTGCCTTCTTGGGCTTTTTAGCAGCTTTCGAGCCGATCTTGAATGATCCTGATGCTCCGGTGCCTTTGGTCTGAATCAGTCGGCCGTTTGCCACCAGTCGCTTCACTGCCAGTTTGACGCGCGAGTTGTTTTTGACCACATCATAACCATTGGCAGCGAGCGCTTTCTTCAGGGCCACCAGAGAAACTCCACCGCGCTCCTTTGAGGAAGACACGATCTTCAGGATCAAATCAGACACACTGGCTCCAGACTTCTTGGCCTTGGACCTCCGTTTTGGCGTTTTGGGAGCAGAGGTCGGCGCCAATGCTGCGGCTGTGGACATGGCTGAGCGTTTGAGCTGGAAGAAGATGAGAGTGTTGAAGGGCGGGTGAGCGAGCGCAATTAATATAGTTACAGTGAGAACCGTGTAGACTCTAGCAATCATGAATTCAGCGCCTTTTGTTAGCGGCAATAATTTGTGTTTTTTGACTAGTAGAAAGTGTAGTTTTTTTGCGTCTCAATATAATAAAGGAACTTGATCGTCGATCAGAAAATACGGAAATGGACACAAGAACGTTTAACTTTTAAGCATCATCCTCTTAATAACGTTTTAACTTGTTTTTTTATTTGCAAATGGGAAGAATTTGTGTGCCGTGCTGTATTTAGACTGGACAGTTTCTGGAATTTTATATGATTTTAAAACGGGTTTTACTTATAATGGGCCGATTTTAAATTAAATCGGGCCTTAGTTAATTCATCCAGAATTGAAAAGGGGATTTATTTTGCAGCATTTTTGAACAAATGATGCGTTTTCAATAAACTAAAACACATTTTCTTTTTTCGTGGTTACAGCAAATTATGGCCCTATAAATCACTGACATTAAACAAATAAAATAAAACTGTATAACACTGAACTTTTTAACATTATTTTATTATATTTTTCAAAACTGTCAATTTGAAATGTCTGAAATCTGATGTTACATGTCATCCATGTCTGCTAAAATAGTTTCTAAAACCATCTTAGTTTAATTTATTATTATTATTATTATTATTATTATTATTTTATACAGTTTGTAGAAAATTTTCTAGAGAGTAGTGAGACTGGAAGGGAGTCTCCCAGACTGCTGAAACCTTATCTCTGATGCCACGTCAGTTGGTTGATTAATGACCTAAAAAAACCCTTTGGTTGTTTTGCTTGTTCCATAACTTTCTGGTCATGTTTTTATTAATTTTGTTGTTATCATTAAAGTAATTTATTTATTTTTTTTGTGATATTTTTTTGTGATATTTATTAAATCTTTTTGACCAGTTTACAAAGCTCTGCCTCTATCATGTGTTTTAAAAACCTTGCTTATAATAATAATAATAAAAAAAATTATATATATATA
>CAIGQZ010032240.1:1660288-1670745 GCA_903798205.1 Danio tinwini | reverse complement strand
CAGAAAAACTGGTACAATTTTCTACCAAAGAAGGTACAAAGCCTTGTCACTGGTGCAGTACCTTTTTATGGAACAAAATTATACCTTTAGACAAAGAAACAAATTTGTACCATTGCAGTTTGTACCTTTTAAGGACGATTTGTACCATGAGAAACCAAAATTAGTTTTTTTTAAAACCTGCAGATACAATATTGTACCTTCATCAAAGGTACAAATCTGATCCATACAGGTACCACTACAGTAACAAGACACTTTGTACCTTAACAGTGTCAAACGTGTTCCTTAAAGAACTATTTAAAGGCATTTTGCTACTGTATATCCAAAATGTGTCAATTTATTTTCAGTAAATATAAAACATCAAATACGTTTTTAAACAATGTTTTTTTTTTCTTTTTGTGTAAATGCACCTTTTCCATTTACAATAAAGAATTAAAAATACTTTAAAATAAATCAAAGAATCTATTTTTACTAAACATTTCACACTTTTCACAAAAAATGACAAAACATTCTCCCATGTGCAATAGAAATTTTTTTCAATTTTCACAAAATTTTTGTAATGACTTAAAAGTTCATTTAATTTATTTAATTTTAAAATAGAAGTAGAATTATGCAAAAGTATTGTAATGAGATATGCACAATGTTTGATTAGCTTTACAACACTAAAATGTCACTGCATGAACACTTTGCATATGCAGGACTTTTGTCAGCTCACGTGCGTAGTGGTAAGCAAATGCTAAAAGGTGCGGATATTAATAATGAAACTGTATTTATCAGAAAATGCTTACCAAACGTTTATTAAAAGACCTTAAATGTTTAGTTTACAATACCTATAGTTAATTAATTAATTAATTAATGTTTATGAGTTTCTTTAAACAAATGATGATTCATGTTTTAATATAGACATTATTCATAAAGTCACTTTGCCTTTCCAATAATATTTATTTTTATAGATATTGTAACAAAGAAGGAGTTGTCCAACACAATTCGTCACTTTGGAATTATAAGGTTCTATCTGCATTCTAAATGATTTTGAGATATTGCGCTTCAAAGTTTTTTGCATTCCATAGCAAACAGTATGAGTGAAATGTTTGTTTGTTTTTTTAGACAGAACTTTTTAAAATGTAAACAACTTGTATAAAAACATCCCATAATGTAAATAAGTTGTCATTTAATAAGAATATGTCAATAACTTGATTTTGACAAAACTATCAAATAGAACTTTATAATTCTAAGGTGACAAATTGTGTACCTTCATTTCAGTTGTACCATAAAAGGTACAGAACAGTATCATAAGGGGTCTTTTCTGTACCATATAAGGTACAACTTTTACAATGTTCCTTAAGGAACATTATTTGTACCACCGTGTACCTTTTTATGAGAGTGTGGATTAGTTTTTGTTGTTGTTTTTTGTAAATAAACTGCATGTTTAAATATATTTAAAGTGTAACCTTTATCTTCTTAATTTAAAACTAAATGCGGCACATTCAATTCACAAATAAAAAAAACAAGTTCACCAACTATAACAATACAGTTAATTAGACATATTTCTGATTAGATTTTAATATTTGTGTATCAATTTCTGTGAATTGAAACTGCTGTATTATCTTAATGCAAAATTAAATCAAATTTAATTCCTAATCAATCAAACTAATCTTTTCACCATTTTTCATTTATAATAGATAATTGCATTTTGTGAATTGGCGAGCGTCACCGTTCACTGGGAATTATCTTTTTTTGAGCAGGCCGTCTCTTAACAAGCTCACAGTGCTCATCATCTGACAGGTGTTTGAAAAGGAATGTTGAAAAGAAGTATTAACATTATGGTTATAGACATTTTTTATAACAAATGATAGAAAATTCATAAAAGAGCTATATGATTAATATAGGCTTCGGGGGCCACTAATACCCCAGGGCCCTAAGCGGCTGCTTACCTTGCTTATTGGTTAAGTCCATCCCCTGCATATAAGGGCGCAAATTTGTATAATGTCATGGGTATGACATAGGTATTACATAAAAGAAGGTGACTTATTGCCCATGTCCCAATTTTCAAAAGGCTTTTAAATGATATAAAATACTTTTTTTTTTTTTTGAGAAAGTAAAAACACAAAAACTTTCCTGTAGGGCAATAGAAAATGCCATTTGTGACATACAGGACTTACAAGAAGATGGTGAATTATGGGGACATTGCTGATGAGGACATTGCCTATTTTCCAAAAGAGTTTTTAAAGACTTTTATTTTCTGAAAATAAAACTACACATGGGTAGAGTTAGGGTACACTGAAAAAAATATTTAGAAAAAAATTTAAGGTAAGTGGTTGCAAACAAATTATATGAGCTGGATTTAAACTAACAAATAAAGTCTTTTTAAATTAATTAATTAATTAATTTAATTTGTTTAAATTCAGCTCATATAAATAGTTTATTAATACTAATTAATACTTTTTTCATTGTAGTTTAATAGAAAATACAGTTTACAATAGAAAAACAATGTGAACTAAGTGGAATGTTCCCATATGTCTGAAAACATGGCTTCTTTACAAATGCACTTTATTTTGTTCCTCGTCTAGTATGAGTTCCATAACCTCATATATTAGCCATGAAAGCAAATATAATATTTTTTTTTATCAGTTTGAAATTGTATTAATTTATTTATTCATTCATTCATTTTCTTTCGGTTTAGTCCTTTAATTTATTGCCACAGCGGAATGAACCACCAAAAACATCCATTCACACTCATTCACACACATACATACATCTGTACCGCATGTCTAGGACTGTGGGGGAAACCAAAGCACCAAATGGAAACCCACGCGAACACGGAGAGAACATGCAAACACAGAAACGCCAACTGACCCAGCCAGGACTCGAACCAGCGACCTTCTTGCTGTGAGGTGACAGTACTAACCACTGAGCCACTTTGTCACCTTATTTATTTATTTATGTATTTATTTTGACAGTTATATATGTTAATGCATTGAATCTTTATGTAAAAATGCACCTTGCCACCTAGCAACAAATTCTGTCTCTAGACTGAAATGTTAATACGTGGTCGAGGAAAGGAACTAAGATAAAATAAACTAGGCCAAACAAACTAGCAACCATGTTGCAAAAACCATCTTAACCACTCTTCTCATATACTAGTGATAATTCAGATTTTATCATTTGTCATTTTTCTTTGAAGAAATATTCTGTAAAAAATGTTTTGTTCTTTTCACAACATCAAACCTAAAACAGTGAAACTCATAAGAATAAACATGGACTTGAAACATGTACAACTTGATACATTTACAACCAAAAATTTATATTTGTAATTTGTAGCCTGTACACTTAAAGGTAAAGCCAGGAAGAACCAAAAATGTGTTTTCACAGTGATGTCATGGACAGATTCCTCAAAAAAAAAATTATTAAACATAAAAAAAAAATGTCTTTCTTTCCTTTTCTGTTTCACTAGTCTAATCAGAAGAATGCTAAAGGTAGTCTACTTTAAGACCCATCCATCCATGCCAGGAACAAAAATGCTTTACTTCAAAGTGTGTAAATATACCTTAATGCAGCTTTTATACTGTATATCAGAGCTTCTTTATCACGAGTCTACATACTATTTTAAATTCTCAGTATTAAACGTCACACCACACGCATTTCCGCATACGAACAGAGCAGCGCGGATGTATGATGTTGTGCGGTATTTAGGACCTGGGGGGAGTTCCCGCAATGCAAGTATGAGAAAGCATGTGACAAACCTACTGATCTATAAAGAACACGAGGGAAAGGAAAGCGTCCCAAACTGTTGGAAACAGTTCATCGCTCTCTCGACTACCATCACTCAACAGCAGATATGGATTGCGGAATTATAACATCTAAAACCATTCTTTTGTTACTCAGTTTCATATTTTGGGTGAGTTTGTATTATTTTTTTAATCATAAATTCAGTTTATTCATTAATATAGCTAGACCGTATATCTATGAAGTTTAGTGCCCTTAAATATTGACATTGTACTTGTTTGGTCTCTCTAAAAGAGTAGCTATTTGTAGGTAAAGAAATCCTTTATAAGCATCACAATAGCTAGTATTCATCCAAGGGTTGTTTCTCCTCTTCCCGCAGACTCTAAATGAATGTTTAGTCAGAGTCTTTAGCTTCTGACAGCGAGCTTTTCTCTGGAATTAATTTAATTTAGGGCGAGTCACTTGTTTGTTTATGCTCTTAAGAAAACCATATGAAAGTGCTTTTGTGTCATTCGCAACGGTAAACCTAGCTTGTTCACACTTGTTTGCATCTTACTTGCAGCAGGCAGTAGCTGTCAGAGCTTCTAACGTGACTTACGGTAATTGAAAATAAAGATTGTTGATGCCCATCTTGTCCGTGCCATCATGTAGGCCTAGTCATCTGACTTGGCTTATTAGCTGGCAACACTCATTTCTGCCTTCAGTGGACATGAACGATGAGAAAACCAACACTTCAAAGCACCCAGAGTATTTTATTTTTTGCTTAGAGACTTAAAAACTATATACTTGAAAAACTTAGTAGTTTCTAATTAGCCTTAAATGTAAGTTAAATCAACTTAGCTTTACAAGTGTTTTCCACTTGTATTAAACTGGCTCAAAACATCAAGTTAAATGTTAAATAAATTAAATTTAAGTTGAAACATGAATAACTTGCATATGTTAAAAAAGCTAAACAACCAGTTTTAATATTTTTTGTATATCAATAATTCCATAATCTAACCTAAATGTTAAATTAAATTATAATAAAATAATCAAAAAAAATTTTTTTTTAAATATCAATATAGTAACTTCTGAATCACATGATAATATAAACAAAAGTGCAAGTATTATGTGGGCCCCATTGTTGTTTTTCTTTTCTGGTCATTTCTGCACATCATGCATTTGGTATGTGAGGTGATATTACGTAACAAAATCTGGGAAGCAAGAGTCTTGTCCTTTGATCGTCTTCTTTAAGCTCACTTATGGCTGTTGTCTTGTGTAGTTTTGTATGTCAGGGATTTGTGTGTTCGCTGTGCTGCTTCTGCTCAAGCTGAGGCACAAGACCAGCGTTCCAGGAAAGATTAGAGGGCAGGAGAGGGTTACTCATGGTCTCGTGATGAACTGCTGAAGAAACGCACCGAATCATGTGCTTAGCAAGTCAGACATAAACCCAGAATTCCATAGTGCACTTGTTACGAAATGACATGTTATGACATCATGTGAGAGAGGATGAATCATTTATTATTTTTGAAAAAAATATCAACATATAAGTGTCTTGGGTTTAAAAAATATTAGTAAATTTTTAATCTATTTAAGTGTTTTGGGAAAAGATTAGAGTTCATATGCCATAGTTTTTATTTAAATCCATATATTTTTTAAATCATTGTTAAATTATTTCAGATTTGTCAGGTTTACTTTATTTTTATTTATTTATAAATGAACAGTTTGATTAAAAAAAATATAAATATTTTTTTTCAATACATTATTTATTATTATTATTATTATTGTTATTATCTTTAACCTAATAAATTTTAATTAAGCTTTTTAGGTTGAATTTTGACTTTTGTGTGCTTTTTTTATCATGTTAACTTGCACTTGAGTTAGATTAACAAATTATTGATAAATATAATTAGAAAAATGCTGTAATTTGCTTCTTTTTATATCATTTAAAGTTTGAGTATGGTTAATAAAATATTATTTTTAGACTACAACAGTTACAGTTGTTGTTTTTTTGTCTTTTTAGAACTGTTATTTTATGTTCACTTTTGACAAAGTTGGTGTAATTAAACAAAGTAATAACATAACTTTTTTCCACAATAAATACATAATATTCACACATCTGATCACATCTTTCTTCTTTAAAGTACTTATTTGGTTGGCTAGCAAGTTATTTATTTATTTATTTCAAAAACCTTACTGTGTCTTTCATAAAAGGGCCAATTATGTTTTTTTGAAGGTCTACAAGTAACATTTTAAAACTTCTCTTCTTTTTTTGGTTGCACCACATGACTCTAAATTTCCTAAAAACATAAGTCGTTCTTGAGTATATTTTGGAATAATTCTATAAACCCAACGATCGTGTCAGTGACCAATCTGTTGTGGTGCTGTTATTTTCAGGCTGCTGGAGCGGCCCTCGCATATGTGGGCTCCTATGTAATCAAGAGCTACAACAACTTCGAGGACTTCATGTCTGACAGACACACCCTCATCCCAGCCGCCATCATCATCGGTGTAGCGGTGGTCATGTTCATCATCGGGATTGTCGGCTGCTGTGCAACCCTGAGAGAGTCGAAAGTCGGTTTAGGCCTTGTAAGTTTAAACTGACTAGTCTGTGTTCTGTACCCAAAGCATTTGTTTGTTTACCTCATTAAAAAACAGAATGTGGAGTCCATGTGGTGGTTTCTATTCCTTCTTTTAAATTTACTTGAGCAGAGCTGCTTTTATTATTATGTGAGTTTTAATACTGTGTACTTTTCTCTGACTTTCCCCTTTAGTTTCTTATCATCATCATGCTAATCTTTGCTGCTGAAGTGACTGCTTTTGTGTTTGGCATCATCTACAGGGGCAGAGTAAGTTAATTTTTTTTATTTATATTGTATTTAAAACAAACTTTGATATTTATTTTGTACCATTCTGTGAGGTCCACTTATATTAATATATTTTTTCCATCAAAAAGCAATGCTTTAGAATTAAGAGGCTGTTTTGAGGTATTTTCTTAATTCATTGTTTGAATTGTTGGGGTCGGTTGTAGACTCAGAAGTAAACAACCACTTGTATGATTGATTTGTTATTTTTTTTATTTTACTTTTTTGTGAAAAATTTGACTTAATTTAAATGATACTGATTTAAAAAAAAACACACAAGTCAATAAAATAAACACATTTTATCGACAGTACAAAGTTTATTGACAGTGCATGAGTCGAGGCATAATTTTATTAGCATCTTTGGGTAAAATTTCACATTATATTTTTGAGGATTTAAGATGCTGATGACATGCCCCACTGTGTCTTGTGAAAAGTGTCCATTGCAAACAGCAGGAACAATTATACTACATAGAAATATCTTGTTGGCATGTTATTTGAGTGGAATGCATAGCTAAGAATGCTTAGACAAGTATACAGGTAGCTATTTTGAACTTTAACCACTGCATATGCTCAAGCTAGTCGCCAACTATTTGTCACTGCAACAAAATGGCTGTATTGCAAGCCATTGAAATGAATGGGTTTCATAGTGCATCGCTTTCTGTGTCTGGTGGGAAAGCTATTTCATGCTGCACTGGCTACGTTTGGAGAGTGAGTAAATTCTGTGCACTGACCATTGCTGGGCAGTGTGCTGCAGTATAGCCTTTTTTGGGCTTACATTTCCAATCATTTTGCTGTTTCAGATGAAAAAAACCTGCAATTTTTTGCGGCTTAAAGTTTGGTGCATCCCTAGAAGGACGGCAACGCAAAGTCTTGTCCAAAACTTGTCCTCCAACTTTATTAATTGGCTCATATGTGAATTGGTTGGCGGAGCCTAAAAGGCAGTTATATAGAAGTGGGTGTTAATTTTTGTGTGGAGTTTAGATACACTGTTACATAATAAAGTGGCTCATTCTAAAAACTAGCAGATTGGTTTCGATATAAGCTTTTTTTTAAATACGTTTTTAGACTGACCTGGTGTCTCTCATTTATAAACACATTTTTTTATTGATCACAACTTTTGTGTGGGAAGTGGTGTACGCACATCAGGGTTGGAAATGTGCATACACCACTTTCCACGCCAAAGTTGTGATCGATTAAAAAACAAACTTGACGGAAGTGTGCGCAGCTGTAAATAAACTATGAGTAAACATTTAATTTAAATATTGACTTAACTGATACATTTTAAATCTTTACACGAGCCACAATCCTTAATAAAAATGTTTTAAATGTATTCTGGTTTCAGAACATTGTGATTTCTGAAATTTATAGGTTGTTTTATAGTACAGTGAGCTTCTACACGTCAAAAGATCAAGCAAAGTTTGATTTCTTTCTTCATAGCCTTTTTTAATATATGATGTGGCAATCTGAATGATTACAAAGTTATTTTATGTTATTTACAGGTTAGGGGCGACCTAGAAAAGTCAATGAATGACGTCTTCCTGAAGTATGATGGTCTGAACAGCGAAACTCACGCAGTGGATTACTTGCAGTCTCAGGTAAAGCTTTATGTAATTCATTGCAATCTTCTTCTGCTCACTCAGAAAATGATAATGTCAATGTCTTTTGTACATCACTGTCCACTTTTACATTTCCAGCTGGAGTGCTGTGGTGTGAAAAACCTGACCGAGTGGACTTTAACATCGTGGTTTGCCCAACATAACAACACTGTGCCTCATTCCTGCTGTAAAGCAAACATGACGCAGTGCACTGGTCAGCTCTCCCAGCCAGATCTGCTGAATACACAGGTTTGAATGGAAAAACTGACTTGTTTATTATAATGAGTGCCATTGTATTCAGTAAACAGTTTTTTTTCTGTTGCTTATTTTCTGTTGTCTGCTTAATTTCTATGAAGTTCAGTATTGTTTTCTATATTTCCTCGTTCCTTTGTTAGTCTTAAATTTAGTACTTCAACCTCAAACTTATTACTATGTATATTATCTGTTTGTTTTCATCTAATGTTATTTAAAAAAAATCTTTTTAGTTTAAGTTTACTTTTCTGGTTAACATTTAGTACTCTAACCTCTAACTGTAATCTAATTTTTAAAAATAATTTTATATATTTTTATATTAAGTTTTAAATTCATTTGAATTTTAGTACGTTGTTTAGCTTTTTTAAAATGTATTTATTTTATTTGGCACTATATTTTTCTGATTTAATACTTTTTTAATTGAATAAGTTTCTTATCTGTTTTTTTATTTTTATTTTTTGATTAAACATCAAACTTTATTGGATTTTTTTTATTTGTATTATAGTTTTTTATTTAATCTTTTGTGTAATATTTGTTTTCACTTTAATATTTGTAAAAAAATATATATATTTATTTTCAAACGTAGCCAACTTTACTTAATAAATTACACACACACACACACACACACACACACACACACACACACACATATATATATATCTTAGTTAACCTAATTGTTTTGTTCAATTCACTTAAATTTGTATAAAAAAAATGATTAAGTTGTGCCCCGAAAAAACTCAATAATTGTTGATTCAGCTCGTTTATAAATAATATATAAACATTTGCTTGATTTTAGCTGTCAGGTTTTTTACTTTTTGTAATTTTTTTTTGTTGTTGTTTTTGACAATAACAATTTGTATCATGGAACAAAAATAAAACGAGGACTTGTCCTTTCCCCAGGGGTGTGAAGCTAAACTGGAGCAGGTGCTTCAAGATGTGCTTAGTTATGCAATGTTGGTCATCCTGGGTTTCGCCATCATAAAGGTACATCAGCACAATTTAGCTTCCTCTTCATCTTTATCAGTCAGTGAATCTTCAACAGCTTGTTTTGTGTTTTCAGTTTTTTGGGATGCTCAGCGTCTGCGTGATCACCTGCAAGAGCAAGAAGAACGAGTATCAACCTCTGTACGCATGATCAAAGTCTCCTGAATCCGTCTTTTTCTCTGTTTAGAGAGTCTCTACATTCTCAATACTGTGCAGCTAAACAGCCTCACTGGCACCATCAACAACAGGGCTGACACGCACTCACTCAGTTACTTTTATTGCCGTTTGCTTTGAATGCCAAAGCCCAAGCTGAAGTTGTGTTTGGTCAGAAATACTGAGCATTATCAGATTAGAAAGAGGGCTGAAAACTATGATGTTCTTTGATGGTTGATGTTTTCCTGCCAGATAAATACCAAATACTGTATTTATATTTACTGCACAAGGTTTTAGGAAATGTTACTACAGCAGCGCTTCACCAAATATTTCACATGTATAGGTCAAACTTTAGAGTTGAAAGATGTTTTAAGGATTTTATGTGTTTGTGTGTATTTGTGTTTCTTGCTGCTGCTGTCTACATAATATCTGTCTTACTGTTGTCTGTTTATTATATTACATAAAATGGTTCAAACAGAAGGATATTAAATTATAGAAATAACTTGCTCTGAGTGATTTTGTTTTTCTTCTTCTTTTGAAGATTACTAAAATGCATGTTGGTAATTATTCCTAAATTACTGCTCGGCATCATTTCAAGCACACATACATTATACTGAAACAAATATGATTAAGTAATAACAATAATATAATTGGACAAATTTATAAAGTTATTTTAATGATTATGGTGAAAATGCATGAGATTCAAATGAATCATCTAAAATGTAATTTGAAAATAACACACACACACACACTGCTGGTCAAAAGTTTGGTGTCAGTAGGATTTTGAAATGTTTTATAATAAGCTTCTGCTCACCAACGCTGCATTTATTTAATCAAAAATACAGTACAAATTATACAATTGTGAAATGTTATTGCACTATAAAATAACTATTCAAAAGTAGTTTAT
>CAIGQZ010032240.1:1619423-1644637 GCA_903798205.1 Danio tinwini | reverse complement strand
ATGCTGGGGGACCACCAACACTGCATGTTTTGGATGTCTCCTTTGTTTGTCATACTGCTTACAGGTCTTTCAGTCTCTGCTAATGAGCTGATGATCTGAATCAGGTATGTTTGGTTAGGGAGACATGGAAAATGTAGAGCTGGTGGTCCTCCAGGAACGTGGTTGAGAAACACTGATCTACAGTATACATTATAATCAGAGTTTACTGAATTTAATTTATTCTCCTTTACACTCTACAGCCTCTCACAGGCAATGCCCGAGTTTTCCTCTTTAAGAAATGGCCTGGCACAACACATCCCCGTTCCGTTATGGCTTTGACCTGGGGGCACAGTACCAGGATCTGCGTCCTCTGGGCACAGGAGCATCCGGTCTTGTACTTTCTGCACTGGACAGGCGCAGTGGCCTTCGTGTGGCAGTGAAAAAGCTGGTAATGCGAGATGCCATCAGCGTAAAACACGCTCTGAGGGAGGTGAAGATCACCCGCCGCCTTCAGCATGAGAACGTGGTCCGGGTGTATGACGTGTTGGGCTCGTCTGGTCACCCTTTGCCACGGGACTTGACTCATGTGGCAGCAATATACATAGTGCAAGAGTGTATGGAGACTGACTTGGCACGACTACTCGAGCAAGGGCCGTTACCAGCGGAACATGCCACCCTGCTCTTTTATCAGCTGCTTCGTGGGCTCAAGTTTATCCACTCAGCCAACGTGCTGCACCGTGACCTGAAGCCAGCGAACATCTTTATCAACACAGAGCAAATGCTGCTGAAGATCGGAGACTTCGGCCTGGCACGCATTGTCGACCCACATTACTCGCACAAGGTGAGTCACAGACTACACTTCATTCACTAAAAATACATCTAGGGCCTGTTTCATCAATCTAGTCACTGGATTATGCTAAATCTAGAGGCCTGTTGTACAAAGCCAGTTTGGGTTTTTAGGTTCTCATTTAGTTTGCACCCAAAAGCACCCAAAAGGCAGTGGAAGATGCTAACCATCACATAAAAAGTTGGACTTCTGGACATGCTACAGGAAGGTACAAAGGGTTTAAACAAGAGAGAAAAGTATGAAATTGTTAATGCCTATCTTAGAAAAAAAGTGTAGTGAGGGGTTTTACAGCTTTTAAAAATCTATAATAATAGTTAGCCAACAACAAGCTCTCTGCAACTCTCACATGGTTGCCCACTAAAGCTAAGCAGGGCTGCGCCTGGTCAGTACCTGGATCGGAGACCACATGGAAAGCTACAGTAGGTTGCTGCTGGAAGTTAGTTAGTTAGTGAGGCCAGCAGGGGGCACTCAACCTGCAGTCTGTGTGGGTCCTAACACCCCAGTAAGGGAACTCTATACTGCTCAGTGAGCGGTCTTGGCTCTCTGTGGTTGTGAAAAATCCCAAAATGTCCATCGAAAAAGAGTAGGGATTTAACCCCTGGTATCCTGGCCAAAATTTACCCACTGGTAATCCATCATGGCCTCCTAAGCATTCCTCGATCATAATTGGCTTCATCACCCTGTCTCTGCTCTCCACCAATCAGCTGGTGTGTGGTATGCGGTCTGGCGCAATGTGGCTGTAGTTGCGTCATCCCGGTGGATGTTGCACACTGCAGATGGAAAAGTGCTACATAAATGTAAGGAATTATTATTATTGTAAAGAAATAAAGCAGACTACTTTGCGAATTTCACCTATTGCTGGCTATTTTTAGAAAGTAACTCCCACAGTTAACAAAAGACCACTATATACAAATAGTTTTGAATTGTCAATTAACATTAATAATGGCTTTTTATATCATTTAAAAAGTTAATTTAATTATTCACATATAAAATTATAGTTTAAGTTGCCTTCTCAAATTTTTGCTTTATCAGCGTTCTTTATTGTTTTGCCTTGAAACTTTGTTTAAATTCTGTATTTTTTTGATAATGTCCCCTAATCTTCCTAATCTTCAACAGAGAGGTGAATTGCTGATTATCTTGTGAGAAATGTTATTGGGTGATTGTCTGTTTGCTGCATGCACTTTAAGCTACATGCGGTCCAGAATTAATCGCACTCTCTGAGTAAAAGACAGAAATTGACAGAGAACATTTGTATGAAGCATTGTTAAACCACTGAACCCTATCTTTGTTTAGTTTTGTTAACCCAGAACTTTGCAACCCGGAGTTATGGCTTGTTTCCACTGAGTGGTACAGTATGGTACGGTTCGGGTCGGTACGGCTCACCTTTATCAAGCTTGCGTTTCCACTGCAAAGGGTACCCTTTTGGTGGGCGTGGTGTACTACAGAGAGTTTCAGTCAACGTCATTCTCGCTCGAATAAATGTCTACAGTAAAGCTGTACAGGTCGTTCACATTATATGAGAAGCTCTTCTAACAAATCAGATGCTTTAAACATATTAATACTTGTTTATAAATGTTTATTACTAACATTTCTATGAACATGATTTGATTATAACTGCAGATCAATGACAGTGTTACAGCCTACTGTAACATCTGCAATTATATAAAATAAATAAATAAATGCAACATATATGAACACATACAACCCCTTACAGTCTCCAATATGTTACCACTTACAGAAAACCTACACACAGCATACATTTAGTCCTTATTTCAGTTCAAAAACAAGCAACATATACAGTAGCCCACAGTCAGAGCTAACCTCTCCTCTGTGTCTGTAAACTTCACCAGCACATGTAGCCTCTGTTAGAGAGAATTTCCGTCATTCCAAGTTCATAATAGTCCAAAAGGTGATGATAAACATGGCAGTTTGTTTATGATTTAGGTTGCTGAAACTATTTGCTCCTGTCGGGAATCCTTGTAATCCTGTTGGGCTTCTCCTTTTTTCCGCGCTTTACTCTCGCGTTTGTCCTTTTCTTTCTGAATGGATCATATGTCGAAGATGCTTCATTAATCACACACACACACGTTATTATTATCAGCTTAAGAAGTTCATTATATCAAATCTAGACGTGATCGCGGGCTCCCTGGAGAAAGCGAAAAACCACTCTCACTTTTAGACTTTTAGACGGCCTCATAAAACAACAACAGGACACGGCAGATTCTTGGCTTTGTGGCTGTTCATCAAGACAACGACAAGGTTTGTTTTGAGCCCGGGTCATCCATGTATCGTTATTATATGCATATAGTTGTCTCGGCTGTGCATTTAAAAACATGGCAGCTCCATTGTTTTGATTCTGGCTAGCTCCACGAGATTGTGACGTATCTCTGTAAACCAATCAGTGTTCAGCTGCGCGTGTAGCTCCACCTTTTAGTACCCTTTCTCGTCTTTGGTACCCTTTCGAAAGGGTGCCGAAAAAGTGGTACGGTACGGATCGGTTCGGTACGCTTTTGACAGTGGAAACGGCCATAGAAGTGTACCGAACCGATCCGTACCGTACCGTAACACTCAGTGGAAACGGGCCATTAGTTTAACTCATTTTGTGCGACAGGTCTCCGGTGCAAACAGTGTTTAAAATGTTTTGAGCGTGTCCACTTTTGACCACTTCGAGAGGTAGTAAAAAAACACACTGGATTGAATTGCTTTTGTGGTTGGCAACTCATGTTGGCAAATGTTTTGGAACAGCTACTATACTATAGCTACTCCTCTTTTTTCCTGATCTAAAGTGGCTGTTTACGACAGTGTAAACAACCAAAAACTGGAAACATTTCATGCATTTTGCTAGTTTGTTTACATGACAAGGGTTGTCTAACAACCCAATATGGGAATCTTTGAAAGCAGTGACACCATGTGGATGCGTGGTACATGTTAGTTGTGTAGACATAAGCAGTATGTGTCGATTTTTAAAGGAGGCGAGAACAAAAGGATAATTCAGTTCTAGGTATTACATAATAATTAGTGTAACCATTTGTTATTGGCCAAAATATACATTTATACATTTGTTGTGATTTTTATGACAATTTTTAATCATATGATAATAATTTAATGTTTGTTAGGTAATGATCATTTAGCAGTATTTTATTCGAAGCAGAAATACTGCAAAAATTACAATTAATTTTCATTTATTGATCATTGAACAATTAAACTAAACACATTGGTATATCAATATCATATTGGCAATATATATACTATCAATGCTGATCAAGGTTTGTATCTAGTAGTAAATGTTGGATTGCATACATTTTAGAGTTCATGTACCAAAGTAATGGCACACTTTTGAAAATGTACAAATGAGTTCTTGTACAAAAATAATCCTATAGTAAGTGATTAAGTAGTTCTATAAAGGTATAAACTAAACTGAATAATACATAAAAGTAATGAACTAGTTTTATCAATTCATTTTTGGGACCATTTAGATGTTAGCAGTGTACAGTCTTCCTGTAGTATGTTTTACATTACAAGGGTTCATTGTGGTTCACCCTGCAGTCACAGTCTGGCCTTGATTAGCAGAATCACATTTCCTATCAATTATCATGTGCTGCAGGCTGTTAAGGTAATGACATATTAATCCATTTACAGCGTCTTCATCAATGTAACTTCCTTAGGCACAGAAGTACTTGAGATGATTTGCTTTTCATCAGTCCTGTTGATGGTTCTCAATCAGGTTCTTATAGGGATAGTTCATGCAAACATCACCCCTTCTACATACAGGATTGAATTGATCCACATTTCTTGAGGTTAATTAAAGATAATAATCTCGTAAATAAAGTTGCACAGCCCATTTGTTTCACCTCATATCCCCACTATATACTCATTTTGATTTCCCTGTTTGTTTTTTTACTTTTGAAGTGCCTGTAGCTGTTTACATTTTATGAATCACCAAGCACCACAGATTCGCCTAAAAATGTAGTTTAAAGGTTCCATAGAATGAAAATAATACCATTGTTTCCTTGTAGCATGACATATCTCATAACAGCTCGTTGTCAGAATACAAAATTCAGGAAAGATGGACTATAAATGTATTCAGTGCCCCTAAAAAGAGCCATACGATCTGTTTAACTTTTAAAAATCTTTTTTAGTTTAACGTGTATATTGTGGAATTTGCCATGCATGTTTGTAATGAGGCAACAAACACATGTTGAATACTGCTAAATATAGGTGCTTAATGCATGTTTATACATCATGTCATATCAGTCAGCTCTGTGATATATATTTTTTTTTTCCACAAATATTTTCCAATAGACTAAAATAAGCTTTACCCATAACTATTCTTGCAGCATCCCTGGGCTGTCATGTCACTCTGAATAGCAATCAAAATATGCCAAAACTTATCTGTCTTCTAAACAATGTTTTAGACACTTTAGAGATATTAATTGAACCAGGATTTAGGCAAGATACATAAAAGAGAGATTAAAAAAGCACAAGTATTTGGCAGATATTTTCTGATTGTGAAAATTAATTTTAATATGTGCTGATATGATACCAGTGTTAAACCTTCAGGGTTGCCAGGTCTTGCTACAAAATGCATATAACTTAGTTAAAATAAAGTTTTAAATCAGTAGCTTAACATAAAAATATAACTTTAATATTTTATTTATATTTCATCAAAGTGGTAGATGTTTTTTTTTTAACTCATGTGTAGGCAATTAAAATTATCTAAAGACATGGCAACACTTATTTAAAAAAGCATGAAGTATCTCATAACAGCTCGTTGTCAGAATACAAAATTCAGAAAAGATGGATTATAAATGTATTCAGTGCCCCCCAAAGGGCATATGACCTGTTTAACTCTATATTGTGTTAGTTCAACGTGTATTTTGAGAAATTTGCCATGTATGTTTGTAATGAGGCAACAAACACAAGTAGACTGCTAAATATAAGTGCTTGATGCATGTTTATGCATCATGTCATATCACTCGACTCTTACTGTGATTTTTTTTTTCCACAAAAAGATTCCAATAGATTTTAACTTTATTCTGTTGTTTTCATATACATTAAACCCAAAAAATACAACTCTAAATATATCTCTGTCAGCCCTTTTGTCAAGTATAATTGTAAATTAGCTTATATTTCATCCACAACTCAGGAGAAAACTTTCATTTTATCAATTCACTCCTTCTAGCAAAAATAATATCTCTCTACTCCACATTTAAAGATTGTGATTTAACAAAGAATCTGTTCAATATTTTTTAAATATTGTTAAAGTTTGAATATTTTGCACAATTTTAAGAGTAAATCACACTGTGTGTCTGAGTTTCAGTGAGAGAAAAAAGTTTCAGAGTAGTTTCATAGTACTTTTATTCCTAAAATAAAAAATAAAAAAATCTTCCATGCTTTCAATTTTTCCTTCGAGGTTTTATTTCACACAAATACCATGATCATCCCATTGACCCTAATAACAACTACATAGTGTGTCTGGATACTTCATATTTCTAGACATTTTACATACATTTTCAAACTTTGCCCTATTGCATTAAACAATAATTATGAACAATTACCTTGATGTTATGGAAGCTGAAAGATTAATGCAGCACTTTACTGTCTCATTGTGCTTCTGTATTATTTAGCAGGGCTCACTGTGTAACACTAGCAGACCGAGAGGAAGGCATGAATGGGGAGCTTTGTGTGGGACAGGACAAGGTGGGGTGAATGATCAGGGAAAGGGGGACAGTCACTCACAGTATTTGATGGAAAGATAGATTAAAATTAAGCCTTATCCAGCACTATTCTTGGGTTGTCGTGTCACTCAAAATATTAATCAAAATATGTCAAAGGTTCTCTGTCTTAAGTTGCTGAAAAAAAATGTTTAGTGAACCAGGATTTAAGCAAGATACATAAAAAAGAGATAAATAACCAGCAAAAATAAGTATTTAGCAGATATTTTCTGATAGGGAACATTTATTTAAGTGTGCTGATAAGGATACCTCAGGGTTGCCAGATACTTCTACCAAAATCATGTAACTTAGTAAAAATAAAGTTGCAAATTGTCAGCTTAACTAAAAAAAACTTTACTTTAATATTATATAATATTATATATGCAGTGTGTATATATAAATATATTTTGTGGGTCTGTGTTAAAAATCAAAACAAAGATCTTTTTTCATAGATTTAGAATGTGTTGTGTTTATTTAAATGTATTTCAAAAAAGCATTTTAAATATATAAATGTTTGTAATATATTATTTGATTATATTAACCCTCAAGTTAACATTATCACAGATTAATTACATTACATTAAGCCTCAAAAATATGAACATTTTTAGACTTTTGTAAATTACAGTCAATGTTTTTATTAATTTTACTCATATGTAGTCAATTAAAAACAATCTAAAGATATGGAAACACTTATTTAAAAAAATTAGAGCTCATAATTTTCATTTTCAGATACCACTTGACATAATATATAATATACTGTATAATAATATTACAGTTGAAGTCAGAATTATTAGCCCCCCTTTGAATTTTTTTTCCTTTTTTAAATATTTCCCAAATGATGTTTAACAGAGCAAGGAAATTTTCACAGTATGTCTGATAATATTTTTTATTCTGGAGAAAGTCTTATTTGTTTTATTTCGCTAGAATAAAAGCAGTTTTTAATTTTTTAGGAACCATTTTAAGGTCAAAATTATTAGCCCCTTTAAGCAATTTTTTTCCAATTGTCTACAGAACAAACTATCGTTATACAATAACTTGCCTAATTACCCTGACCTGCCTAGTTAACCTAATTAACCTAGTAAAGCCTTTAATGTCACTTTAAGCTGTTTAGAAGTGTTTTAAAAAATATCTAGTAAAATATTATTTACTGTCACCATGGTAAAGATAAAATAAATCAGTTATTAGAGATAGGTTATTAAAATTATTATGTTTAGAAATGTGTTGAAAAAAATCTTCTCTCCGTTAAACAGAAAATAGGGGAAAAAACAAACAGGGGGGCTAGTAATCCAGGGGGGCTAATAATTCTGACTTCAACTGTACTTGGAAAAAAATACCCTGGCATGAAAAATTTGTATGCGTGAGTGTCGTCTCTGAAATATATGTGCATACCACACTTGGTTGTATTAGTCTGAGAAAGCATTAGTGTGTTGTTGTAGCTCTCAGTCAGTAGTGAGCCTCTGTGAATTAATGGCACTAGTTCTTTTCACCCATTCACTGAGTGAATGCCTGCATCTTTGCCACTGGGTGCTGAGAGCGTCTGTTCCCCTCTCAGCATGGAGGGAACATTCAGTTCCCAAATCTAGAGGATCACAGAGAAGTGGACTATGCATTTACAGCAGCATCTGGATCCGCATATGTTCTCAGGGCAGGCAGGGGACAGAAAGGGCCCCAGATGGTTTTATTCCCTCAATAGCACATGAAGAATGAAGATCAGGTGGACACTGAACTTCATCAGGAATCCATTCTCTTGTTATGTAGCTCATTTATGATGGCTGGGCTAGCCATTTAAAATAGGAACTCTATTAGATACAAAGATAAGCTTTATTAAACTCTTTAATCTGTGTATGTCACCCCAATGAGCTTATTATTCTGTACAGTGAAGAACAAAATAATATATTTTAAGATATATTTGAGAATAAACACTAATGACCCCAAAAAGATATTTTAAATTAAATTATAAAATTAAAATTATTAATATTTCTTTATTATAATTTTTGTCTACAAATATTTACCATTTTCATGTAATAAATGTAATTAATTAATATATTTAAAAGCTAAATTTTTTTTGGGAAGCTTGATAAATCCATAAATCCAGTCTTTAAAATTTATTTAAAGCTGCCATGAAGATTATTCATTTATGTGAGGGAATAACACACACTCAGAGACACATTTTATATAAATGCTAATTAATTAAATTAATTAATTGTATTTTTTTATTTCTTATTTTATATTTGTTTTAATTAAAAAAATCACTTGGGAAATATTTGTGTTTGTGTACACTACCTGACAAAAGTCTAGTCGCCTATCCGAGTTTTACAAACAACAAATAATAACGACTTCTAGTTGATCATTTGGTATCAGAAGTGGCTTATATGAAAGGCAAAGACCTCTACATTACACACTTTACCAAAATAAAATATGATCATGCCTTGATTTTTAATTTAACTAGAACATTGATGAGGTCTGACTTAGCTTAGACAAAAGTCTTGTCACTTAACAGAAATAATGTACAGTATAGAATATAAGGTTATGGTGCAGTGGAAAAAGAATTAATATTGTGTATGACTCCCATGAGCTCGGACAACTGCATCCATAACGACTCAAATAACTTATTAAAAATGTCATCTGTAATGGCAAAGAAAATGTTCCTGCAGGAGTTCATCAAGATTCATCTTTAATGCCTTCTCCTTCATCTTACCTCAGAAATGCTCAATAATGTTCATGTCTGGTGACTGGGCTGGCCAATCCTGGAGCACCTTGACTTTCTTTGCTTTCAGAAACTTTGATGTGGAGGCTGAAGTACGAGAAGGAGCGCTAT
This sequence comes from Danio tinwini, assembly GCA_903798205.1. Classification (NCBI taxonomy): domain Eukaryota; kingdom Metazoa; phylum Chordata; class Actinopteri; order Cypriniformes; family Danionidae; genus Danio; species Danio tinwini. Next base: position 1,635,279 of record CAIGQZ010032240.1, on the reverse strand, counting down.
ACTGCTGAAGACTTTGCCCTCTCCTGTAGTTTGTAATATAATTGGCAGGAACAAATGTCTTGATACCTCACACTGTTGGTGTTGCCATCCACTCTACAGATCTCTCGCACGCCCCCATACTGAATGTAACCCCAAACCATGATTTTTCCTTCACCAAACTTGATAATCTGAGAATCTTGGGTTCATACGTGTTCCAATAGGTCTTCTGCAGTATTTGTGATGATTGAGATGCAGTTAAACAGATGATTCATTGCAAAAATCTACCTTCTGCCACTCTTCCAAATGATCAACTAGAAGTCAAGTTATTATTATTTGTTGCTCTTGCAGCTGGGGTCAACGACAAGACTTTTTTCAAATTTTTATTTATTTTCAAATATTTCTAATAAATTCAGTTTATTGGAACAAGGACATTTTCATAGTATTTCTTAAAATATTATTTAGTCTGAAGAAAGTCTTATTTCTTTTAGTTTGGCTGGAACAAAAGTTTTATGTAAAAAAAACTAAGAAATATATATTTTTTTGTGTCTACAGAACAAAACACTGTTGACCATTGACTTGTCTAATTAACCTAACTTTTAGTTAACCCAATAACCTAGTCAAGCCTTTAAATTGCACTTTAAGCTGAATAGTTTCTTGCTTAATAACTAGTAAAATATTATGCATTGTCTTCATGGCAAAGACAAAAGAAATGAGCTATTAGAAATAAGTTATTAAAACTGTTATGTTTTAAAATGTTGGGTGAAATCTCTGTTATACAGCACTTGGAAACTATTTAAAAAAAATTATTTTAAACAAAAACACAGGCATGCTAACAATTTAATTCAACTGTATATAATAATTTATATAAAATATATTAGAATTTGAATATAAATCTAAACTTGTTACAATTTTGGCTAGTGAAAATGTTGCCAACAGAAAAAAAAACACATTGTCAGTCCACCTTGGTGCAAGTTGCTTTGAAAGTTCTTGTCAGCACAAAACCAACCAACCAACACTCACTGGTCAAGTTGTCTGAATAAAAATATCATTTGAGTATTATTGCTCATTTCCAGTCCTTGGCGTTGTTGTTTCCTGTGAGCAGTTTGAAAGGTCTCCGTGAATCAGCACCATATAGAAGACAAAGGCTCTTTGTGTGAGCAGGACATGTAAATATCATTGTCGCTTGTGTCACCGTCAGCCTTCAGATCCGCCCTGCTAAAATCTCACAAATAATTCATCACCTGAGCCCGAGGGGAGAGTGGGAGGTGAGAAAGCAGAGGATGAAAGAAGGAGACTGTAGGAAGAGGGTTACGGAGAGTCAGAGAGCTACTGTACATCAGCTGCTTCTTCATCACACTTCACACACAAGCTGAGTCACATGCCGGATTCATAACACCCTACTGTTACTTAGATTTATGGATAACACTTTGCAATAAGGTTTTTATTAGTTAATGTTAGTTAATGCATTACTAACATGAACAAACTATATACAAAACAATACTGTATGTATTCGTCTTAGTTATTGTTAGGTAATACAGTGCATTAACTAAAGTTAGCATGCAGAACTTTGTATTTTAACAATGCATTATGAACTATGATTAATAAATGCTGTAAAAGTATTGTTTACTCTTAGTGCATGTTGATAGATTAACATAACTATTATAAACTGTGACCAATTTATGTCACACTACACCATTCATTTGAAAGAAATGTATACTTTTATTTAAAGTTATTATTTTTAAATATATGACATTCTTTTTAAGCTTCTGTTAATCAAAGGATCTTATAAAATGTATCATTCATTCATTTCCTTTTCGGCTTAGTCCCTTTATTAATTTGGGGTTGCCACAGTGGAATGAACTGCCAACTTATCCAGCATATGTTTTACACAGCTGTAACCCAGTACTGGGAAACATCCATACACATACACACTACGGCCAATTTAGTTTCTTCAATTCACCTATAGCGCATGTCTGGACTGTGGGGGAAACCAGAGCACCTGGAGGAAACCCACGTGAACACAGGGAGACCATGCAAACTTTACACAGATATGCCAACTGGCCCAGCCGGGGCTTAAACCAAAGACCTTCTTGCTGTGAAGCGACAGTGCTAACCACTGAGCCACCATGTCGCCCATAGAAGACATACACTAAAAATGTATTTTTTTATTTAGGGTTTTAATGCCGCATCAGCAGCATTTGCTATATTCATGGCAAAAACATATACTAATAAATATATAATCAAGTCAGTTTCTTAACAAACATACATTGTAAAAAACAACAACAAAAAGTATACAAGTAGTAACGACACTAAAAAGAGTCATATACAATCTTTTAGTTTGATTAAGGATAAATATTCTAAAATTGCTCCAGAAGGCACCTTTTCAAACAATATTTCCCGAATAAAAGCGTTCTCTAACATCATTTAAAAATACACATTCTATTAAAATGTTTTAGCGTCAAAATATTCTTACACAAATCACAAATAGTTTTTTCTACATACACTAAAAATGCAAAACAGGCATGATTCTGATACTCAGCTTCTTTGCCACCATTGATCATACTACCAAAGATTTTGCCTTTTTTCATCAAGAAGATTTTAATCCTTTAAACTGTACTAGAATTTAGTATTTAAGCACTTATTTATTCATATATTTTAATACAGGGCAGAATAAGTGACATGTATTGTTTCATTTTTCAGGTCAGAATGACGATGGAACATTATTTCACTAATATTTGTACATTTTATGTTCTCAAAAGTGTTTTTTCAAGTGGACGCTTCTTTCTTTTTGGCGTCTCTACTTTGACCAGGCCGATATCGAGTACATTCATTTGCTATTTAGAGTAACTAGTCTGTAACCAGCATTCAGTCAGACAGCCCTCAAAAAATATATCAATATTTTTAACCGTCGTGTGCAAATATATGTTAACCACATTTATTGTTTCCCGCGCAGGGTTACCTGTCTGAGGGGATGGTCACTAAATGGTACCGTTCGCCCAAACTGCTGCTGTCTCCAAATAACTACACGAAAGCGATCGACATGTGGGCCGCAGGATGTATTCTGGCTGAGATGCTCACTGGACGAATGCTGTTCGCGGGTGAGGACACATTTACTTTCTGCTGCTGTCTGTGCTGTAAACCTTGTGGTTCAACAAGAACGTCAATCTTCATTATCTGGAGTCTCAGAGCGGCCTCTAGTGGCTGAATGTTAAAATAGATATTTAGACCTGATGTATCAATTCATCAGTTTCACAGTTCTGCACTGCATCGGCAACATTGTAAATAAATGAAGCATTTTGTGTAAAAAATGTTGCAAATCTCTTTTTGTTGTTGTTACTTCAGTAACAAAATAGGAAAAATGTATGAATAGGGTGCCAGTGATTTAAATAAACAATGCAAATAGCAATAAAGAATATGCTGCTGTTTTAAATATGCTTATAGTTTGTGTTTATATGTTTTTTTATGATGTATACAGTAAATGTATACATTAAATATTTACAGGTGTACATTTGATTTGATAAAAAAATAACTTTTAGCTTTAAAAATGGTTTTTATGTTGGAATGATTGCTATAAAATATTACTTAAAAAAAGAAAAATGTATAAATTATTGAAGTGTACCAGCAATAAAACAAACACAATAACAACTTTAACTATTCTTTCTTTTCTGTATTTTTCCCCAAATTAATGCTTTGCCAATATTGAATGTATAGCAATCATTTGAACGTAACAATAATTTAATATAAAAATAGTATTTGTACTCATAATTAATTTTTATTTAACTGTTTTAAAATATAAATTAAAATCAGTGACTCAGTATTTTATTTTATATTTTAATTGCTAGTCTAAATATCACTGACCCAATAGTCTGATATTGTGTGTGTGCGCATGTGTGTGTGTCGGCCTCATCTCAGGTGCTCATGAACTGGAACAGATGCAGCTGATTCTGGACACGGTGCCCGTCATCAGAGAGGAGGACAGACAGGAGCTGCTGAGGGTCATGCCGTCTCTCGTGGGTCACGGCTGGCAGATCAGGAGATCCTTCAGAGATCTAATGCCAGAAGTGGAGGACAAGGGTGAGTCCAGCAAACTGCTTCTGAAGACAATGCACTGCAGGTCAACAAGTTTAACAGTTAGGGGGGGGGGGAGTAATATTTTTCACCACACCTCAACACCTGATTAATTACATTAAGGAGTACACACATTTTTGTATTGCAAGTGTCTAAAATGTTGATCAAATACACAAATGAGGCCTTATTCATTCATTCATTCCACAGAGGAATGAACCGCCAACTTATCCAGCGTATGTTTTTTGCAGCGGATGCCCTTCCAGCTGCAACCCATCATTGGGAAACATCCATACACACACACACACACTACAGAAAATTTAACTAACCCAATTCACCTGTACCACATGTCTTTGGATTGTGGGGAAAATTAGAGCACCAGGAGGAAACCCACACGATCACGGGGGGAACATGCAAACTCCACACAGAAATGCCAACTGACCCAGCCAAGGCTCGAACCAGCAACCTTCTTGCTGTGAGGCGATTGTGCTACCCACTGCGCCACCGTGATGCCATGAGGCATTATTTAAAGGAAAATTTCACCCAAAACAAAACAAAATTCTTTATCATTCACTCACACTCAAGTGGGTCTAAACTTTGAGTTTCTGTCTTTTATTGAACACAAAACAGGTTATTGAAGAATGTTGGAAAAAGCAGCCACTGAAATCAAGAGTATAGAAACAAAGAAAAAAAAAACAGTTTTGCCCCAACATTATCCAGTATATCCATATATACATTTGTGTTCAACAGAAAATAAAATTCAAACAGATTTGGAACGAGTAGAGGGAGACTAGATGATATCAGCATTTTTTTTTGGTCAACTATCAATATAATTTTAAGTATAGGCAAATTTGGATATATTTCTTGAAAGAAATGTGAACTTTGGATAAAGTCGGGTTCAAAAGAAATGTTTAACATATTAGAGGTTTTACAAAGGAAAGAGCATTTTCTCATATTGATCCCTCTGTAATTCTTAAGATATTTTGTAAAAACATTATACATTTATAAATCCCTCTGTAAAAATGCTCAGAATACAGATATCAATGAAACTGTCCAGTTTGGTGTGTGTATGAGCTGCTGAAGTGGAGATATATAGCTCTCTGTCAAAGAATAAACTCATTTAGAGAAAACATCCTATGTATTGTAATTGAAATAAGAAAAAAAGCCAGGCTCAAATTGATAAAGTCTGACAAAAGAAACAGTTAAAAGTGTATTTGGGATTTTTATCCCTTTAAATTTTCAAAATTGAGAGGTGCGTGATGTTTTCAGCATGTGTAACTGTGATTTGTCATTGTTTTGATGGTTTCAGCCATTGATTTCCTGGAGAGTATCCTGACCTTTAACCCCATGGATCGTCTGACGGCAGAAGCGGCTCTGTGTCAGGCGTTCCTGCAGAGATACTCGTGTCCTCAGGATGAGCCGGTGTCTCTGCAGCCCTTCCGCATTGAGGACGAGCTGGAGGACAGTCTGGTGACGGAGAGCACTCACACTCACGAGCTCCGCTCACAATGGGACAGGTACAAACAAACACACACAAACACGGGCTATGTTCGAAATGCCATACTATGATGCTACACATACTATTTCTGCAGTATGTATCCTATGCATATTCTCTGTATGCATAGGATACCCGGATGTTCTACTGTTCTACTATATTTTCCAGAATCTGCTATATATAACTCAAATCAGTATTAAAATGTAGTAGCCAGTGTGTACTGTATATATTGGGCAGTAGGTAGTAAGCAAATAAGCCATTTCGAACACAGCCACAGATTTCTGCCTATAAAAAAACCTTCATTTCAAATATGCATGATGTGTTTACTTGTGTCTTAGACTAAGATTTGTATTTGTTTGATAATGTGACAAACATGCAGAAAATAAGAAATCAGACAGAGGGCACCACTGTATGCTCTACACCATTCAAATAATACAATAAAAGAATACAGGGTATATGCAGGAATCCTAAAGGTAATTTCAATACCTTTTTAAGACTTTTTAAAGACCTTCACAGAATACTTTAAGACCTCATCGCCATTTCAAGTTCTAATCAGTATCAAACCTTTAACTTATTAAACAGTGGTTAATAAACAGTTGTAGTTAAATAAATCAATGGAGCACAACCATGCAACAGAACTCAGATAAGCTCGGAAGAACCAAAGCTTGAAAGAAGAAATTATGCAGTTGTTTTCAGCGACAGGCCACTGTTTAAACTCGTCTTTCATCAAGCAGGAGTACCCAAACTTACATTTTCCCATTTTGCCGTTTCGCTGAACGATTTCACTACATGTGGAGAGCATCACATCACCTTCGCGCGTTTGTCGCAAATTACGTGACATCACCCGGACGGAGGAGATTGGCTTGAAGCGCCCGGCCCAAACCAATCGTGTGGATCGAGGAAAATAAATATATTTATGCTTTTTTTTGGAGTTAAACACTTTAGACAAACAAAAATAAAGACCTCATAAAAACACGATTAAGACTTTTTAATACCTTTTAAGGGCCTTAATTTTATCATAATTTATTTATCAACTTTTAATACTTTTTAAGACCCCGCGAACACCCTGGAATAATCCTAATACACAAACAAATGTGACATTCGCCCTTTAAACTATATACAGAATAGTGCTTCAGAAAAAACGAACATTCTATAATTAAACAGTTTAATATTATAAAGCGTTAGTTATTAGAAACACTAAAAAAATATATTTTGCTTTTTGTTTAAACTACTTATTTAAAATGAGCTGAAACAACACAATTCCTGAGATTTCATTGGGACAGCTTAATTGTTTTATGTTCAATTCACTTAAATTTGTAAAAACTAATAAGCTAACTTAATTCCTTCATGTTGTCCCAACATAAATAGATTGTGTGGAGGCCAACATTATTTACAGTGAAGCTAGAAAGTCTGAGCTGAGATTTGTGGACTAAATACAAAGTACAACTGAAACTGCGCAGACCTTCGTGATCCTCTTTAATGGTGAAAGTTCAATGGTTAAAAGTTTGCAGCTACATTAACACTGGAGGAGTGAAAAGAAGGGTCACATAGAGGCAGTTTACACAGACGGCTGCTGAAATGCCCAAAGGAGCAGTTGGTGACGTCCAGTGCAGCTCAAATATAGAAACGTATTAATTCTCTGAATAATTCAATCTCACAGCGGACTGTGTGACATCTTAAAAAGAAAGTCACCTTTGTCTTCTGTGTAGCCATAAGCAAAAAAAAAGCTGCTTATTCAAACTACTTATTTGAAATGATCCAATACAAAACAATTCTTTATTTTATTTATTTATTATTATTTTTTTTTTTTTTGGGGGGGGGGGTCAACTTAATTGTTGTATGTTTAATCCACTTACATTTGTTAAAACAATTACGCTAACTTCATTGATTCGTGTTGGGGCGACATGAAGGAATTGTGTGGAAGCTAGCAATGTTTTACAATGTATGTAGATCTGCCTTTACTGATCAGTGACCACACGACACTGAAGGAAATGAACTTGTGTGCTGCAGATGATCTTCATTAGCACAGATGCATTGATAGTGGTGAGAAGAAGCTGAAATATGTTTGTGATAAAACAGTCGTGCTTATTGACTGAAAAACATGGAGCCTGGAGGACACATAATGATGGGAAATTGAGTTGAGTTCTCCTTTGAAAGCTTGTGTTCTGTCTGTCTGTCTGTCTCCCTAAACCTTTTTTATTAAACTTTTGCTCAAACAAATTGCAAGCATCATTTTATAAATGGTAACAAATAAATATATACACTTAGAAATAGTACACTAAAGCAAAGTAAATTCATTAAGGTTGGTTTAAAAAGCTGTGAAATATGGTTAAATACTGTAAAAAAAATAAACATTGTAAAATGTAAAATAGATTTTTAATAAATAAAAATAGATGTTACTGTATATATGATGTAACTTTATATTTAACATTTACATCTGAACATTTTCTCTAGGATTCTATCATGTATAGAATGTTAAAAAGGTCAACCTTTACTGTTTTTACTGTGACTTGTAATCATTTAAAGAGGCCATAGTATGCATTTAAAAGGTCATATTTTGGTTTTGGGGGTCTCCAACAACAGGCTGATATGCATGAAAGGTCAAAAAACACTTTCATTGTCTTATAATATGCATATATTTTTACCTATTTATCCCAGGCACTGTTGAATCGTTTAGCGTTTCATTTATTCCCAAAGCCCTCTTTAGCGCAATGCTAATCTACTCTTTTTGGTCCGATGACCCAGACTGTTGTGACTGGTCGACTGCGTTAAGCATGAGACAGAGAGAAATGCCCTCCACAACTTATCAACATTGTTGAAGTAGTCAGAGTTCAGAGCGTATGTGTGAGCCCAATGCAGGAGTGCATTTAAGCAATGCAGTTAAACAGCAGGATATTGCTCTTTTCTTAACCATAAGTAAATACAGTGACACGCATTCAGTATTAATTCACACAGCGGCAAAGACTGAACTATTTTGAAACTTGACAGTCACACATGTGTAGGAACAGCTGATGGTGGCCATAACAACGACTAACTGCAGTGGATTGCGAGCTCACAAACGCATTTAAACCCGTAAACAAAGCGACACGAGGCACGTTTTTAACGTGGTTTTAGACGCGGTATGAGAATATAAAGAGTTAACCAGATACAGTACAAGCAGTTACAAGTAACAAAACACAATTAAATACATGATTTGCAAGCTAGAGAAAACAAGTAGGCAACCATTTTAATCACACTTACTTACACTTGTGAAAGGGAGGAAGAAACTGATCCATGAACTGTGTACTGTAAAGATCCTGTCAAGCTATGATAAAGTCTTATACATTAATAGTCTTTTCGGATCCTTCCTTTAACAAACGGCTGATGAATCCCCCAATGTAAGCGTGTAGATTGCTGAATCACTCATCAGAAAAATGACGGGAACACAGCACAAGGCTGGGGCTATAATGTTGAGGTATTTTTGCAAAAATAAACTTCAACCACTAGGGGTGGCAAAATTAATTGTTTCTTTAGTGCACCGCGATGCAGACGGGGACAATTCGATATCGGTTCAGTAACAATCATAACCGGTTATTATGTACCGACATCATTTATCTCCTATGTGCGATGTCGCAGTAGAATACTATGGCAAAGGAGGCGAGGGCGAGTGTTTACAACGCTCCAACTACTTAAAAGGTAGATGATTATGCACAGTTTAACTGCTTGTGAATTTGCTGGAAAGTTTTTCATTGACACTAAAGAAGGCACAGCACACGAGCCGCTATTTCACTACTAGGGAGAAATGCTGTAAAAATCCATCTCTGCCTCTCTCTCACTTTGTACATTTGACCCGCTGGTGTGTTTGTGAGGTAACGTTTCCTTTCTTCTTGGCTGTTAAAGCAATACGAGCGTGCCTGCGGGTGCGAGTTGTCTCCACTGTCTATTATGGATTACCTGTGATAACCGCGTAATATGCGCATATACTGTAGACTGTAACCGCGGCAGTTCTTACCACGTCACTCATCGGTGAACAGCGCTTTCAATTTTAAAGCGATTCATTCGAACCACTTTGAGTCGACTATAGATGAATCATTAGTTTTAAACAGTGCACTTTCAGATTTAAGCCTTAGCTGGATATTTCACTTCACTTAGAGCTGTTACACACTGCATGGAAAGTCATTTTCAAAAACCCATAATAGAGGCTCTTTAAATTCATTCTTGTTAAATAATTAACATCATAATAATATTTCAGAAACACATAGTTTACAGTAAAATGTTAATGTTGATGATAAGACTTTTTCCCCCATCCAAATTTCAATTATTGTCATGACACTTTTTTTTTCCTAGAAAGTGACAACTGGCCAAAATAACTACTGTTTATATTTGTAATTAAAAAAGTCTGGGACATTACAGCAAATAGTGATTTCTTCACTCTTCTGAAGCTAAATTGATATTGTTATTGTTTTGTTATATATATATATATATATGGATTAAAATGTCATCAGTAGTTAGGAAAGATACATTTTATTCAAAAATCCAATAATATCCAGAGTATTTTAATTGAACTTCTTTGGAATCCTTTAGTCATTTAAAGCAACAGAAAGCAAAACCACAGCATTCACTTTTAATCATGCATTAGTGTGGACGCTAATATAGTCATTCTTAATGTGCACTAGGAAGATAACCATTTTCAAGGTATACTGCGGTTTGGAAAAGCCAGTTTTGAAATTGCCCAAATTTTCTGTTATTCCATTCATACAGTATATGTAGGATTTATTTATTTTTTGTTTTTTTAGCACAACAGTATCTCCAGCAGAAAAGATATCCAAAGATGCCATTTTAAATGATAAAAAATCTGTGTTTTTGAAACTAATGAAGACCACAAAAGTCTATGATCTATTTGAATTATTTAGCCTGACATGTTTACTGATCCAAAATATTTCAAATGTTTCTCAAAATAAAATATATTGTGTTCATTCATTCATTCATTTTCTTTTCGGCTTAGTCCCTTTATTAATCAGGGGTCGCCACAGCGGAATGAACCGCCAACTTATCCAGCACATTTTTATGCAGTGAATGCCCTTCCAGCCGCAACCCATCTCTGGGAAACATCCACATTCACTCATTCACACTTATACACTACGGACAATTTAGCCTACCCAATTCACATGTTCCGCATGTCTTTGGACTGTGGAGGAAACCGGAGCACCCAGAGGAAACCCACGTGAACACAGGGAGAACATGCAAACTCCACACAGAAACGCCAACTGACCCAGCCGAGGCTCGAACCAGCGACCTTTTTGCTGTGAGGCGACAGCACTACCCACTGCGCCACTGCGTCGCTTATATTGTGTTCAAAGGGGGAAATTTTATTTTTTTTTTAAATTTATATATTTTTTTACCCAGACATTTAAAAAGAACATATTTTAGAGCAGTAATCGCAATACCGTAAAAAAGTTTTTTTTTCCAAGGTTATCATACCATCAGAATCTTATACCGGCCCATGCCTAGTGTGCACAGGCCTTTGCTGCTACTGTAATACCACCTATTCATACTTTTCATAAATGTGACCATGGACCACAAAACTAGTCATAATTGTTATAAAAAAAACTAATTTATATAATTTAATATCACCTGAGAGCTGAATAAATGAGCTTTTCATTGATGTATACATTATCTGTGATGTTAGATGTTAACATATAGATGTTTTTAGCATATGACATTGACACAACTATTTGAACATCTCAAATCGGAGGGTTCAAAAAAAGAAAAATAAATTCAGATATTGAGAAAACTACCTTTAAATGTGTTCGCAATCTGCATTACTAATCAGACATTTTATTTTGATATATGTCCTGTAGAACATTTTCAAAAAAAGTTATTTTACCAAATATTTAAATCATATTTGGCATAAAAATATAATTAATGCAATGCAGTTTTGACTAATCCTAAAATATACCTGTGCAACATAAGGTTTTGTGCTCCAGGATCACTTTACTGGTCAAATAAAAACAGTAATAAAACTACACATACTTTATTTCTTCTTCCAGGTTTGACAGTAGTCTTTCCTCAGACGTTTACTGGCCAACACAGGACCAGTGTGGCTGCATGCAGAGTGTCTCAGAACTCGGAGAAGCTGAAGATGAAGAAGTTCAAAGGGACCCACGGGCCAGTTCAGTGTCCCACATCGAGGAGGCGCAGGTAGACCCTCGCAAATACTCCCACAGCAGCTCTGCGGAGCGATTCCTGGAGCAGTCGCACCCATCCCTAGAGCGCATCTGCGGGCACTTCAGCGAGCTGGACTGTGGACGCTCCTGTGACTACAAAGTGGGCTCTCCATCCTACCTGGACAAGATTGCATGGAGAGAAGGAAAGCCACAGCATTACTCCGAACCCAAACTCATCCTAGACCTTTCCAATTGGAGAAACAACAGCATGACTGCTCCAAGACAAAACAGCACAGAAAAGCTCCTGACCGAACCTGGAGATCTTTTCCAGGAGATCTCGCGGTGGGTGGAGAGCACGCAGTCTGGGCTCCATTCGCCTGGTTCTCCTCTAGAACCTCGATCTTCTCCATGTTCACCTCCTTTACCGCTCTCTCCAACATTGATGCCTCAGTCTCAAATTCAGATCCCAGCGCCGCTGACGTTGCCCAGTCCTTTGTCCAGAAGGAGCCCGACGCCGTTCTTCTCCGCTCCTCCATCTCTGTTGCCTTCATCTCCTTCATCCCCTCATCACGGTTCTTCCAATTATCCGTCTTCCACTCTTGGTTGTGAAAACTATGAAGAGCCCTCACAGATGCGTCCATCTGGAGAAGAACATTTCGACCTGGATGTGTTTATCTCTCAGGCTCTGCAGCTTTGTAGTCAGAGTGAGATCATGGAGAACTCCGATGACCTCAAATCGGACAACATTAGTGATGTTTGCAATGTGTCGGATGACCACAGACCTTCCAAAACACAAACTCCAACCCCTGAGATGGTGAAGGCTCATGGGTGTCATAGAGAGCACTGGTAGAGGAGACGTTAAGGTTTTTATTTAAGGTAGCATGAATGAATGTGAACAGCTTTTTGAGATTGTCCTCTTATTATCTGAAGGTAAGATTCTGTATTCAATGAGAAATGAAGTATTTGGCTTTAGGATGAGGATCATCGTTCTGGAAAAAAAAAAGGTTTGAGATCTTGGATAAGAGTTGAATGGAGTCTCGAGGGCACATAGTTATGGGAGATTTTTGTTACTCTTTGAAGCCTTCTGTTCTGTCTATCTCTCTCAGAAATGCAGTGTTCTGTTTTTTTTGTGCGTTCACTTAAAATATTTTTCTTTTGTTGTGCACTAATACAATATTTTCACTTAGAAATCACTAGTAAACGTAACAATGACTACATTTACATGGACATCAGTAATCAAATTATTTGTCCTAATCTAAATAAGACAATAATATGATTATTGTGTTTACATGAGTTGCTTTTTGAATGTTCCTTTCATGATCCCATTTTACACATTATTCGATTAATGCCATTGCGTCACCACGCTATCTACATTTCCTCCGGGATTTTGAGTCTTTCACTTTCATTCAGGAACATTTCATGCATGCCCCCCGGGACAAACGAGATGTTGGATGCACATATGAGAACTCACTGAGTATGTTTACATGGACACCAACAATCCCAATTCAATACGGTTATGACAATACTCTGATTAAGAGTCTACCATGTAGACAGAGATTTAAAAAAATAATAATTTTAATTAGATTAAAGTCATTATGGAATTAAACAGAAATCGAATTAAGACATGTTGAGTATGTCGATTTTAGTCATGTTATTGAAGTGCAGTACAGACATGTAAACATCAAACTATTACCGTCATGTAGGATTTTTGCCGCATTTTGCGACAGGATGGTCTATACACATTCTCTTTGACACTATTCTCTGCACCTACTGAGTCAGTGAAGGACCACAGACACACATTTTTTCCCCCATATGGCGTGCAGTTTCAAATTCCATTAAAATAAAACAACACTCTTCAAGCAGTTTATACCTGCATCCAATATCCCGTTTGTCACAGGGGCATGCATGAAATGTTCCTAAAGAAAGTGGAAAAACTGCAGTTGAAATTGAAAATGAAACACCCGAAATTACACAAAACTACGTAGGAAATGTGGATAGTGTGGTGATGGAATGACGTTAATTGAATATAACTACAACATGTATAACAAGATCATGAAAGGAACATTCAAAAAGCAACTCATGTAAATACATAATCATATTATTGTCTTATTCAGCTTCAGGCAAGTCATTTGATTAGTGATGTCTGAAGTAAACATAGTCGTTTTACACTGAAAAATACTGGTTTGTTGTAAAGTATGTTCTGGTTAAATATAGAAAACATAACCATTGTGTTAAAGTGTAATTTAAATTTAATAAAAAAAAATATAACCCAACATAGGGTTTGTCCATTTCTGACGCAATGTTGGGTTATGAAAACCCAGAATTTTTAGGGTAAAGAAACATTAAATGAAACACATTTTAACCATAAATGTATTCTTGTAAAATATTCTGCAAAAATATATATTTTTACAAATCTGAAAATGTCATTTTTAAAGCGCGCTGTCATATTTATATTTTTCTGAAAAATATTCCAAATTATGCATGTATTAATATTTTTGGTGAATTGATTTAAAACACATTTAAACATTTTCTTTAGACATTATTCGAGCATCTTATGAAAATGACAAATATTGTTTTTCTTTCCTTGCCAACTAATTTCTCCCATGACCATATTCCCTTTGACACTCTGAATTTCAACTAAAACATTTTATTGAATGTAAAAGAACAGCAAAAGAATGAAGGCTTTATATGTAAATTGTTTAGTTTAAACTTTAGTCTGCATTTTTTTTTAAATGAACACTTAATTAATTAAAAGATAATGAAGTGTGTGTAATGGAGGTAATTATAAAATAGTAATTCCAAGTTATTTAAAGAAATTGCACTTTTTGATAAATATATTAAAAAAAGTTTTCACACAATAAAATCAAGTCTTCACTCATTCTTGTTGTTTAGAAAAATGTTTTATTCGATATAAGATTTCCGCCATTTTTGATGGCATGCATAGACATACAGAAATGTTCAGACTCACTATACTTCTAGCCAAGTGAAAATCTGTAGGACACTGTGTCTTCGAAGGGTTTAATCTTCAGACCAAGAGCCATGAAAACAAACAAACAAACAAACATTATCTTCATTTGCACTTTATGCAACTTCAGTTAACACTTGTACAATAACAAACTTTTTTATATTAAAGGATCCATGCTTTGAACCTCTTGAATATGGCCTTCAAGATTTATCCCACAGCAGCAATGGTCCTGTTTCCACCAGGTCTTAAAGGGTACTTCTGCAGTTCACTTTTAGAGGGTGCTTGAACACTGATGAGTCTCCGCAGTGTATATAAATGACATACTCCGACAACTGAATGTGTTATGTGAACTACTTGTGTGTGTGTGTGGGTTTGTTGGTTTACACAATAAGATGCCAAAAAGAACTTTAGTATAATCCTCGCGCAACGTTCCCTCTCTCTATGTGCATTTAGAAAATAGTAAACCAGGAGTTTAAACTGACAAGACTTAAATGTGTAGATAATTAACTTCCACAATGAAGTATTAAGTGCAGTGTCACATGAGTGTGATAGATATAATAAAACAAAACGGATGCTTTGTGTTGAGAGTAGCTGAATGGAACCCTTTGTGAAGACAACGCCTTCTGGAAAAGAGCCGGGGAGTGAGAACTCATTTGCATTTAAAGACACATGCCTTCCTTGAGAAATGCAGTAATTGATCTGTGGGATATATTACATTTTTTCTCGATTGCTTTGATGCAGCAGTCAACTGAAACTCCACATTTTCAAAAGTTAACACACAGGCCTAAACAGCGGCGCTCATGGTCAAAATTACATATTTTGCTTGCAAAATGCGGATACCGTGTCAAAACATTTAAAATATGCAACAAAAGCAAATTTTACCCTTAAACAACACAACTTGCAAACAGTATAAGAGCTCTTTTAATCAATCACTACACAATGGACAACAAAATACAGAACTCAGTGTGAATCTCTGCACCATTGCTTGCCATTATAGCCTATTGCCAATGCCATTTCATCACCTTAGAATTATAAGGTTCAATCTGACATTTTTGTCAAAATTGAGTTATTGACATTTTTATTAAATGACAACTTATTTACATTATGGCATGTATTTATAAGTTGTTTGCAATTTAAGACTTTTTATTTACAGTAAAAAACAAATGTCTATGGAAGCCCGTTTCCACCACTGAATGATAAAAAAAA